>MU551693.1:4121-66643 GCA_024362625.1 Silurus asotus | reverse complement strand
ATATATATATATATATATAATGCTTATTTTTTATTGAAAGTAAATCCATTATTTTATACATAAAAACTTAATGATCTTATCTCATGTCCTTCTTTAAAACCATTTCTGTTGTTTAACATGATAATAGTAGATTTAATATTGGCCTTAGAAGACAATCCATTGTCTTTTGAGAATTCACAGCCCAAAACACAATTCAGCATGACATATTGTGGTTCCACTAAACTGTAGGATAGGACAGAAATGTCCAATACATTTATTTATTCCACAACGATGTGGGTAATGCATTTTTATGGACCATTCTACAGTTTCCCCATCTTGACTGCGTTTTAAAAGGTTATGGCAGTAGTCAGCTTAGAAAGTCACATCTGTTTAATGTAGCTGATGCCTCAGGGAAGTTCAGCAGAATAGATAGAGTACCTGCCTGCTAAGCAGAGCATTAAACAAATAAAAAATAAAAAAATAAATAGAACAATAGGTGAAAAGATAATGAGACTCCAAAAATAAGCTTTAATGCACCATATCCCGTACGCATGCTGGTCCATATTTTTTATATCATATATAATTTTATATATATATTTTAACACCTAATCGATAATTATCGATAATGGAATTTGTTGTCAACCAAAGCCATTATCGATTAAACTTGAGCAGTTGAGCTGCTCAAGTTTTGGGTGTTTGTGATGGCAACACTGCCGCTTTCCAAATGGCAGACAGTACAGGGTCAACCGGCTGCAACATAAGTGTGCGTCCCAAGTCATCCAAGGCATGGAAACATTTTATATTAAACGCAGCAAAGAACACTGTAAACTGAAGCTATGCAAAGCGGAGCTTGTGTGGTTTGGAAATACCACAGTGATGCACTAAAATGTGAAAAGAGAACCGGTGTCACGAATGAAGGCGAAACATCAGCACAGTATCCAAAAACTGTATAATCCTCATCATGTGAAAATGTAATGAAGTGCTTTTGTGTAAACTGTTTGTAACTTCAGGACAGTTGCACTCTGTCGTGACTTGTAAACATCAGGTTGCGCAATCAGCTATCGACATAGTAATGGATTCAATTAAAACCGTGTGAACAAACAATAAATCTAAAAGCAGCAAATAACAGCAGCAGTGAACGATCACATTTTTACTCACTGTTGTGGTTTTCAGCGAATGCTTATGCATTTGTACACCAATGTATATATATATATCTACAACAACAGTAACTTATCTGTTTTCAAATGTAATTTACTGCGGCTTCACTACGTTCAAATGCTTGTTTTCAATGTTTGTTATTTTTAATTTATGCATATCATTTCATTATTATACGAAATTCAATTAATTATATTCTAGATGCTTATATGTTCACAATTGAACAAAATTGTAAAAAAAAATGTAAATAGAAATTTTCAAAACGATGTATGATGTATTAAATTTTATACAGATTTTTAAGCATGGTTGTCAACTTTCCATCTGCAATTATCATTAAAACAATACAAATGTTGATCTCACCTTCCATCCTCAAATGCTTTTTTCTTTTTTGTTTACTTCTACAGAAACAAATCAGCATGAGTGAATTTGTTGAAAGGAGAAATCCCCCATGCACTCCTCAATAAGCAGCCACTATAAGCTTTGAAATATCTAAATTAAATATAGTTCAACTTAATGTGTTTTTGCATTTTTAGTTTGATTAATTGCAAAAAATACCAATAAATGACAAAATAAAACGTATTAAACAACAAAAATGTTAACTGATATTTAAGATATTTTGACAAGAGAAATCGACTGAACTAAGTTTAAATAAAAAATTTAACTCAACACCTTGTTTAGCATGTTACCATCCTCAAGCTTCTGTGTCCTTCAGCCTTAGAACTACTAACATGTGTTTTTGGGAAGTGCTGACAAGTGTCTTACACCGCTCGATCACAACTTCAGCTGCTTTCTTTAAATCCCAAAAATAGTCATACCAAATATCCCAATACCAGAAATTTTCAATCCGATTGAAATCTGGTGCCTGAAAAAGCCACTCCAGGATGTTTCAGGATCTTTTTTATAAACAAGCTTTGGTTGACTTGAAGGTGTGCTTCATCATTGTCTTCCTGGAAAGTCCCTCCCAACAAAAAATAATCTTTATACTGAAATACGCTGTTTTGCTAATTTTACTTATATAGATCCTTAATTCAGGGTATTTATGTACAAAAGTGTACTTAAAAAAATTCAAAAGCCAGATATTGAGTTTAATAATCATTAATTTAGACTTTTTAAAGCTTATAGTGGCTGCTTGTTAATGAGTGCAGTTGGGATTTCTCCTTTGAACATATTATAATTATATATATAATTATATATACATGATTTTGTGTGTTACGAGCAAAAACATTTTATTGTGTGTAAAAAAACAACAACGTTTAAATGAATGCTTAAACTACAGGCAGTCGTCGACTTACGACCATTCCATTACGACCACAATCACTAGCCGTGGCGTATGACAGTAAGAAACAAAATGGTGTAGAGATGATACAAATAGCATAAAATGAACAAAGAAAATGATGGTATATACAGTATAACAAAAATGAAAGAAGATTTTTTCACAGTACTGTACATATAGCCTACTCGTGTTACGACCGGTCTGTCGGAACCAATCGTGGTCGTAAGTCGACGCCTACCTGTATGCAGTGCTTAACACAATAAACGCTTCGAATGCTAAGACAGATTTGAGTCTCCTAGTTCAAGTGAAGGGAAATTTTTATACTACCGCATCCAAAGACATCCAATACAATTGTGTGCCTCCAACTTTGTGGTAACACTTTAAACAAGAAACACATATGGCAGGAAAAGTCAGGTGTCCCATTGCTAGAATCTAATTGGTCTGAAAGAGTGCATTATATTTGTATATAAATATAACAGCATGACCCAGACTGCAATACAAACTGTAACATAAACGACAGGTCACAATTAAAGCTCTGGTTCTAATATGTCATTGTTCGTATAGTAGCAGCTCATACGTACACAGGGACTTGTATTACAGACGCTTTAATGTAAGGCAAATAATAAATAGTTTAAAACACCTGTATTACGAATAAGAACCTATAATTATAGATCTGGTTATGTTAAAATAAGAGACATGTTTTGAACATTTATAGAAGTTTTAATTAATATGTGTGTGTTTCCAAATCCCAGGAAAGTCCATACAGTTTTTCTGTATAATGACAAGCTTGTTTTTTTTTTTTAGACAGAGAACGATAGAGAGACAGAGCGAGACAGACAGTGTTTAATCCATTACATTTATAAACCACCAAAATGTGAAGCATATTATTTATTAATAAATTGAACATTGTAATCATTGGTGTAATCACTGTGGAGCAGTAATATTAAAATATTGCACTTTTGGGTGTGTTGAGTTCAGTAAATCTAACTGTAATTGTTTAACTCTAATAACACTTTTTTTCAAAGTAAATCTACATAATAAGGGTGCAACGTAAACAAAATTCACGGTTCAGTACGTATCCTAACATAATAATATAGTGGACATAAAGCAGTAAAAAAGGTCTCATTTTCACCATTAAAAAATCATGCCTATGTTCTATTTCCCAAATCACTTGCACTTTTACTTTATTTGGACGTCATCTGGAGCACTATGATGTGGTTAAGAGTTTTAGTAGAGAACTGCTGCAGGCGTCTGAGTCTCCCTCTTTTCCATCAGCTTCATATTTATAAGCGCGCTCCATCCTCTCTGACTGCCAGAGGCGAACTGGAGGGGAGAAGAGTGAATTGTTTAGTGCTCTTGGTTTTATTAGTGAGGACGAGCATAGAGAAAGCTTGAAAACCGAGAGGCTGCAAGGCTGCGCTCCACAATAGCAAAAGACTACGCCGAGTATTTCCTATGTAAATCTCTGTACGTTGGATCGATAAGCTCTAAACATATATTTTACTATTTCACTGATTGCTGCTGGCAGTGTGAGGCTTTATGCCATAGTAGGTAGAAAATGTCCTTATTGGAAATGTATTGTGTTTGTTTTGGTTTTTGTTGTTTTTTTAACTCTAAAACTTACATTTAAAGCTCATTTGTAAATTTGTGAGTTGTATTAAAAGGAATATTGGAATAAGGAGCACAAGTATATGCTCTACAACAAACATCAGGAACGCTTATACAGTGGAAAATGGTGGATGCATCTATACACAACGGATGAACATAGTAACAATCATTAGACTTCAGAATAGCTGTAGGTGTACTATAAAATCCCATACACTTGGCAGCTGTATCTGTTATAAACAAAAAACAAACATCCGTATTTTTATTCGAACCACATTAGGTTGCATTCCATCATGATTTATAACCGTAATTTCCTCAAATTGACCTGATCCTAGTCTCTTTATAGTTCCTTCCCAGCCACAATGTGGACACTAAATATATATATATATATATATATAGCAACTGTAATGTTATTGATGTAATTCATTAGATTCAGTGTTCTTCAGTGTTTATTTCAGTTCATCCTTGGTGATATGACTGTTTCTCCTACAGGCCACACGGGGCGCTTGCTAAAGTCGCTGTGTTTAACCAGTATGACCTTCCTCTTGTTCCACATCATCTACCAGATCACCGTCAACAGTCTGCTAGCCCGAAACAACATCGATCCCAGCTTCAACTGTGAGTCTCACGTATTTATCAGCATGACCCTAAATTACATAGGGCACCTCGACGAATTTATCGAGAAACCCATTTATTTTTATTAAGAGTTAACTAGTAGTTTACAAACCCAGAGTTAACATTAACTACTGTTATAGATTTTGTAGTGTAAGAAATGTTGGTTTCCCATTCTATGATGCAGTTACTAAAAATTTGCATTCATACCATTGAAAAATCTTTAATGTGTGATGTTGCAGGTCATAATTGTATTCATACTAGAGCAGCACCAAATAAGTTATAATGATTGTATTAACAATCAATTTTTTATTTGATAAAATAAAATAATCATTTGAATTGTATCTATTGTAATGCACTGATTTTCTTGTAGTGTTGTTTTTATAGTAAGAAATGGACTTGTAGAGTGTAGTTCTGTGTCAGGACACTTTTCTTTAGCCGTTTTAGATGGAGTCTCCATTGTCAGTGCTTTGTAGCAGTCAGAGATGAAGGATAGAGGATGCTTGACAAGCTACATATTTGTGTCTTATTTGACATTAAGAGAGAGAATAAAATCGAGGTATAAAATGATAAAATATGAGAGAATAAAATAGAGCGACCGTTTATAGCGTTTATAGCATAATTGATTAAAGGAACTTGTTTCGTGGATGTTCGGCAAAATAAAATTGTAACCTTGAAACGTATAAAATGCCATTTTTAGGGTTTATTGTTTTTTTTATTTATTGTTTAGTGCTTAGACAATATTTACAATGTGTAAGTTATTAACAACTTGTTTGAATGTTTTTTAATTGGTTTAAATGTGGTGGAATATCTGATAGAGGTTAGCTATCATTTGCATTACAGTAATGTTGTAATAATGTGATAAACAGTCATTCCCCATCAACTTTTCCATGTCTCATTCTCTCTCTCTCTCTCTCTCTCTCTCTCTCTCTCTCTCTCTCTCTCTCTCTCTCTCTCTCTCTTTCTCTCTCTCTTACTTTTATCTCTGTCTCTCGAAAAAACAAGGCCCTTGATGCATAAGCTCCTCTATCATTAAAAACCTTCCTGTTCTGGATTTACTTTGCAAAGCACTCTAGCTGTTTCAGAGCACTAACTCTTTCCATGAATGTAAAACAAACGTCTCCTTACAAAAACTCTCAGCATATCAACAATTTGCACAAATTATGATGAATGAAAAGGATTTAATTTTTTAACTCATAAAGATTTAAACATTTTGCTAATATAGTTTTTTTAAATGAAGCACATTGCATGCTTTGTTTTAATACTCTTTTTAAAGTAGCATTCAGCAGTTTGTAATTGCTTGCTTTTTAAAGATTATGACAGGAAGCAAATTAGGCTGTCACATCTGTTTAATGTAGGTGATGCCTCAGGGAAGTTCAGCAGAATAAATACAGTACCTGAATGATAGGCAAGGTATTGAATGGATTCAGATCTGAGCGTGAAAACATACGCACACATGGCACATGGAAGCAGGTTGTCATTGTGTTTTGCTGTTGTCAAGCAAACAAAAGTCCTTTTCTTTGTAAACCACGTCATATAAACAGGTACGAAGTGTTTCACAGTAAAAAGAGGTTCATTAGCTGGCCAAGCAGTTTTGAAACTGACTCATACTTAATATTGAATTTCGACTTCATTGACTAATTTTAATGATATACTGCATATTTTTTTTATCTTAAAACTTTTGCTTACAATGCTATAATATAACTAAAGTTAATATACAATCTTTAGCAAATAAATCTACTTTTAAAATAAATAATTAATCAGTTCTAAATAAATTCTGGCACTCAGGGTACAATAATCCGCCGTAACAATAAAACCACTGACAGGTGTAGGGAACAACACTAAGTACGTTGTTACAATGGCATCTGTTAAGGGGTGGGATTTACTATGCAGCAAGTGAACAGTCGATTCGTAAAAGCGTAAAAGTCTTTCACAACAGCCAAATTGTGATGGCTTGACAACTGGGTCTGAGCTCCAGCATCTCCAACTTGTCTTGTGAGGTGTATCTGGTATATGTTGGATAGTGGATGGTCTGATCCCACAGAAGAGCTACTGTAGCACAAATTGCTGAAAGGGTAATGCAGCCAGCATTGGGTGATAGTATGGTGTCTGAACAAAGTGCATCACAGCTTGCTAAGTAAAGTATATAGGCTTGCGTAGCCACAGACTGGTCTGAGTGCCAATGCTGACCCCTGCGCATTACCGAAAACTCCTACAATGGGCATGAACGAATCAGAACTGTGCCATGGAGCAATGGAAGAAGGTGGTCTGATGAATCATGTTTTGTTGTACATGTGGCATTTTTTTAGGGCCTGTGTAGTCCATGCATGGATGGATCACAGCTGTTTTGGCGTCTCAGGGTAGATCATTAGGCAGGTTTTAGGTTGTTATGGCTGATTGGTGTGTGGGTGTAGCTGATAATCGACTCTTAAAAGCTTATAAAACACTATTTAACTTTAGTTTTTCCAAACTGAAGTACTCCTGAGCCTGGAGAAATGATAATAATATTATCTAATCTAATCTAATGTAATAATTTCTCAATTTTTATGTAATGTAATGCATGTGGCTCCTTGATGAGTGTTAAGCTAATAAATATTATCAGCATTTTTTATTTTATTGCGAGTTTGTGACTGATGCTACGTGAACATCCCTCCACCATCTGTGTGTGTGTGTGTGTGTGTGTGTGTGTGTGTGTGTGTGTGTGTGTGTGTGTGTGTGTCTGTTGCTATAATAACATGACACCCTTTGCTCTACATTTCTCTTCTCACAGTGCCAACTAAGCCATTAAGGCATTAACCAGAAAATATTAGCAAAACCATGAACAAGAAGATTTAGATAATTTTTCAGACTTTACAGTGTCAGTGTAACATACACACACTCAGTTTGCAATACGAGCACAGATGATATTATCAGCAATAACTAAAAGTAGAATCTTAGAAATATTTACATAAATGTTGGAGATTCTTAATCTTTGGTATGTCCCCTTTTAGCTTTAATAACACTGTGCCTGATGATCCATGTTTGATCAAATCCATTGGCCTTTCATCTGAACTTGTGCTTGAACTGGCTAGAATGGGCATGGAGTCATGGAAATTCTGACCTTTTGTACAAATAAGTTAATATGGTCAATATCAGAGATATATGTGTACGTAAAATTAATAATATGATATATAAATAATGTCTCTCTCAGCCAGTGGTGGCTTCTGATAAGTCTCAGGCTTGAGTGCATTTCGCTGAGCGCTTTCATTTTTGTGCTGACCTCTTCTTCTGACCAAGTTACTGCAAGTCTAAAACGACACATTGTGCTATAGATTAAAGTGTCTGAGAGAGAATACACATTTGGGATATGACAGAGTCATAAAATGCCATATCTAATAGTTTTTGGAAAGCGACCGAAGGAAAATTTTATCATAACTTCATAAAAACCTTCATGCAGAAATTTCAGCCTTGTAAATTGTTGCTAAAGAATGCTGTTAGTATTAGGCCTGCACCAGAATGAGATTCCCGTGCTCTGAGGTACATTTTAACACCACTGACATGTTAATAGCACTTGGCCCAGGATTGTATGCAGTATAGGCAAGAAGGGTGTAATGCAATGTATCTGTTTAGTGTTAAAAAAAAATCTGTGTCTATAGTGAGATTTGAACAGGAAGCAATGGTGGTCTGGGGATTTATTTTTTGTTATTATGAATAATTGTGAACTATGAAAAAAAATCCTTGTGGCTCCTATTAAAAAAAAAAATTATTCACAAAATAAAATAATTTACAAAATCCTCAAACTCCTGAATTTTCGATTGCTTTTCTAATCCTCAAAGCACGAATGTCTTTCCTATACCAGGAACTATTGATTATAGCTGACACCAGTCCCCACCTAATAATAGTTCAGTCGATTTATTTTAGGGTTTGTTACGTTGCAGAAAGATCTGGAAAATATGCTGGACACGCTTTTAAAATCTAGTACAATGGCGCTTATTCACATGGGGTCCTTTCAGTGGCATTACATTGCACATGCCTTAAATAGAAGGATATCCCTTATATACATATATGCAGTTGAATACTTCCAAAATATTGAAATATTCTTTAAATATATATGTAGAACCCATTCATATACTGTAGTATGGTGATTGATAATACACTATATGGACTAAAGCTTGAATGAAATGAAATGGACACTCAAGATCTTCCACTCTAACCCATGCAAACTATTTCTTCATGGAGGTTTCATTGTGCACAGGGGCGAAAAAAAAATTAAATGCCACCAAATCCAAAAACATTAAACTGTGTGCCTGTAACTTTGAGGTAACAGTTTGGGAAAGAACCACATATGACTAGATTTGTCACATGTCCCAGTATAATTGTTCATATAGTGTATTATAAATGTAAGAATATTTGTTCACAGGTCTCTAAAAGCACACCCGATTTTATACTTCCTAAAAATGTAAATGAATCTAAGTAGACACTAAACTACTGTACTACTCATTGAGTCTCTGAAAAAAAAAATTGAGTTGAAAGAAGAAAGGTTTGGGAAAACTGTAGTGTTGGATGAGATATTTTCTTACTGTTGTACTGTATGCTGCAGAAAAGGTGATATGCTCAATATTCATCCAGCTGTTTGGAGTGGATGCTGTTTAGTTTTTGGATCATTCGGATGCCAACAATGTTTTGTTAATGGCATTTATAATGTTATTTCGACCAAAGGGCGTTTTCTACTTAGGGACACTCTTCATTCATAATTTTATAGCTTCTGTACATTTATAGGCTCACAAAACATAGAGGGATGCATGTTTGAGAAATATCAAAAAAAAGATAAACCACATCTTGCACTTTTTTTCACTTGTGTCAACTATGTATAACTAGTTAAAGTCAGGAAGGAAATGCCAGTCTGCTGGGAACATTTAACAGTTTCTCTCTCTTATGTAACAAGCCAAAAACATCAATGCTGTGATCTCATATTCGACATTCCTAAGCAGTTTACATTTACATTTACGGCAGTCGGTAGACGCCTTTATCTAGAGTGACGTGCAAAAACACTTTAAAGTCTCTTTTAATGAATGAATCAACTCTGGTTCACTAGGTTGCAAACTTAGGATACCATCAGCCTAAAACTCAGTTGGGAGGAATCATAGCACATTTTTGTGTTACGTAAATACTTAAAAACGATCTAAATACGTGTTTCTATGAGTTTTAGAAAGAGGTAGGTCTTGAACTGAGAGTGCGTGGTGCAGTGCGAGGAGATCCTTTACAATATGCCCGATCCTTGTCTGTCTGTTTTCATTGATAAATAGAATGTGGAAAAGCTTTTGGACGGGTTAGTTATATAAATTAGTTCTATCCAGGTATAAATCTTTTATTTATACCATATCTGTCTGTCTATATGTATATGAAATTCCGGAGAAAGAACGGGAGCTTTGAGGATGGATTTGGACTGTAGTTAATGTCAACAGTCTGCTACATTGACTCAGGACTACAGTTTTCTTCTGATCACCATCACTGTACCCCTCAACATCATATATCTACAATAAATGGACATTCGATGAAACCCAGATGAGGTTCCCTCTTGAGTCTGGTTCCTCTCAAGGTTTCTTCCTTATGCCATCTCGGGGAGTTTTTCCCCACGTACACTTATAAATAACATATAATTTTTTTAGCACCACATTATCCCTGTAAATCTGCTTTGAGACAATGTTCATTGTTAAAAGTGCTATACAAATAAAAATGAATTGAATTGAATTGAATATCCATAGCTAGAATACAGATGCGCTTTTGGATCAGTTAGTTATATCCATTAGATTCAATACACTCCAGTTCAGTTTAATTTATATAGCAATTTTTACAATGGCCATCAAAACAGCATTGAAGAAATGCATAGATTTAGGTACTATATATAGTACCATAGATTCAGATTAGGTATTCTTGGATGCATTACAGCAGTTACCTACACCTGCCTAAATATAGTTGACTCTAAGGTTTGAGCGTAACACATCAGAGGTTATAGAGCGCCATTGGGAATTCTGTGACTTTAAATAACCCTGAGAGCAGGTAACTGACGCAAGGAGGTTCAGACCACAGTGATGTATCAGAGACTGGAATAGTAACAGTGTCTGTAATATGCAATCTGATACATAATTAAGCAGCAAAATTACTACCAAACTGTCAGCCATATTGATTTGTCATTATTGTGAACCCTTCAGTTACGAGTAAATTGTTACGCTGGTTCTCTCAGTCATCAGGGAAATATTGGAGATAATGATGAGGATCATCATTGAGTTCGAGTACTTTCCGTGTGTACCTGGGTATCATTTCCTGTTTATTTGCTCCCTTGTTAAATGCATTGAAAATAAACGTTGCAGGAACTAGAATTTACCAGTTTTAGTTAATGAAGAAGATGGAGTGGAAAAATCTTGTATTTTGAAGAATATTGTATTTTTTTTTTCACCACCAGGTTCAGTTTGGGAGAAATCTATACGACAGATTGGATTCGAAAGGTAAGATGCGTCATTTTATTTTTGCACTATGGATTTCAGTGCTGATATGATAAATTCTGCTATGATATGATATGCTTTTCCTTCCATATAACCAGACAGTTGTAAGAAAACACCTTACGTTTGCTTAACCTTTGAGCATTTATGTGATACCAAACATCTCTCATGCACAGTAACACTTTTTCTGCCTCTGCCAATACATTTTAGAGTGGTTATGATTTTATTTTTGGTCAATCCAAGATTCTTGCTAATTCGATCTCTCAAGAGCAGCTGGATAAATATTTGTAGGATTTGAATAGATTTACCATTTTAACCACATGATGAATTTAATAAATTTTGCAATTACATACATTATACATGTATATAAATTTTGTAATTTTTTGTTGTTTTTTTTCCCCAAAACTTCACTTTGTTTTTTTTATATATTTCATGCTTGGATATTTTAAATAATTAACAAGAATAACTTGATATTTGGCAGAAGCACAGAAAGCTCTATTTGTTTTCTGAGGAAATCTATCAACACAATTAGAATAATTATGCTTGGCCTTTCAGAGTGAATACACCGAGTGAGTACATGTGAAGGTTTTGTGCAAGCCAGGAACAATAAGCACATTAAGTTCCATTTATTTTAGTGTAAATACATTTGTGTTGTGTTTTTAAGTGAGCTACAGTTATTTTTTTCTTCTTTTAAAACATTTCTTATTATTATAATGAATTGCAGATCCATTTAAATGAAATGAAATTGAATTAATTGAGTCTATGACAGATTAAAAACTACACACCTGTCCGAATCTTTTAATTAAGTTGTAAAACAGGAGATTGCCAAGACTGGGCTGCAGTTGACTAATAGAAAAAATGATAGATTTCAGTCTAAATAATTGGCGAAGCTGATTGATCAGAAAAGCACTGATCAGGAAAGAGAGTAGTAGAACATCTACGGCATACTTCTTTCGCTTTTTAATGGAAAGCCAAAGTTCCATTTATTTTCGTTTGACAAACGGATAAAAAAAAGCTCGCATGTAGATAATAATACCATAGAATATCACCATTTCTGCAGATTGAAGCCAAATATTAGTTCAAGCAGTATAACAGTTTTGCTGCTGTTACAGTGGCTTTCTATCAGCCAATTTGCTCTCACTATTTGTGTTAAAGTTCTTTATTTTATTATTATTATTTTTTTATTTTAAGCTTGATAAGATTGTCTTGTCAGACTTGTTAGCGCTTCTAAAGGCAAGTGCATACAAATTTTACACTACATTGCACTATTAATCAGTGGTGACCAGTAAGGAAGTAAATGTAATTTGTTACTGTACTTAAGTAGACTTTTCATGTATCTGTACTTTACTAAGTATTTCCACTCGGGGAAACTTTTACTTACATTTTGAATTTAAAATATCGGACTTTTTACTCAACTACATTTTGTGAAATCAGTCGTTCTTATTTATTTATAAGCGGATAAAAACGTAACTGATCAAGCAGGCGGCATTTCACCAATTAGTGTCGTGTGAATGCTTTGTTTGAACTTGTTTTGATTGCTGCTTAGCGGTATTTTTTTTAGCACGAACATACAGTTCAGGGTCAGTTCAACAGCAAGCAGAACATTCTGAGAGAAACAAATGATGGAAGAAACTCCATACTCGAACTCGCCACAACACCGTGACCTCGTTTACACGATTTCATTTTTAAGTAGTTGAAAAGGTTTTGGGCTCATGATCATTTTACTAGTTAACAAGCAGTGTTTTAATTATTAATATAATTCTACTAATAGATTGTTTTGCTGAGAGTAACATTAGAATCCTTTCACATAAACTTAGTTGATTAAGCAAAGAGTCTTATGATAAAAATGATAATAGGATCATTATAGCAATAATAAATCATCTTTTTTTGGATACTTAAACACATTTTAAGGCAAATACTTTTGTACTTTACTTAGGGAAAAGTTTAAAGGGAGGACTTTTACTTTTACTGGAGTCATATTTACCTACTATACCTATACTTTAACTCAAGATCATGGTTAGTGTACTTCATCCACCACTCATATTAATTCCAGTTTCAAATGACTTACCTCACTAGGAAATTTTTATTGAGAGTCATGAATTTTCGAAGCCTTTTCCAAAGTTATTTCAAAGTTAATCAATTATACTCAGGTCATTATCGTAATATTTAGTCCCACTTAAGAGGAAAGTTGCAGTGGGATTTTTTTATGATTGTGAGTTTGCTGTATATACACTTAAAGAGTTGACAATATTATACGTCTGCATCAGTTTCCACTGCAAAAAATGCTGCATAACTCCAAACCTGGGAAGCTATTGCCATCATTTATAGTTAGAAATATTCTTCACTGAATTTAGTGTCTTGCGGTGTGACAAGTAAACAGGTTTTATAGTAACGCTGTAAAAATGAGTAATGCTTGTGTGAAATCTGGTTTCACTCCCACTGTCTTTGGAACAGATAACACCCACAGTGCATTCTGTTGCTACTAATAATTGTAAGTGGGGGGAAAATGATTGACTCACCCTTGGTTGTTTGAAGTCTAGGAGCGAGAAAGACCGTTGTGATATTTTTAAATTATTGAGTTGCTTGCCTTGTAAGCACCATCCTGCCGGAAACAAACAGAGACAAACAGCATTACAGCGCACTTATGCGTGTGTCAGGCAGTCTGCCCATCTCTCCATACAGATCCACCTGAGCATGGATCCCACTTACACCTGACCTGCTTTTGAAAGCCCACATTTTTCAGAGCCAAAGCTGACATGCAGGGGCACTCATATATAATACCATGATACAATTAGCTCTGGCTTCTCATAAGTGCGTCCCGCGTGTCTGTGGATTTACTTTGCCAAGAGTGGAGCCACTGAAAGTGGCAGGAAGCTGAACTGTAAACTGTTTATGCCCCTAATTGACCTGGTACTCCGTGAAGGCATTTAGTCGTGACCGTGGTGTCTCTCTCCTCTTAAACCTGGCACGGAGGCATGCTAGAGGGAGGAAACAGAGCCGCCAAATTGACTTAGAGCCGGCACGCCAGGGAGAGATGAGTCTAAAGTGGCCGCTTTGGACCAGAAAAGATAGAAACCCTTATTGTGTAGTCTTTTTTTATCTAGAGGTGTTGGAGCATCCAGTTTAATGACTCTTTCAATCCTCCCCCAGCACCCTCCCAAACTTTATAGAGAAAAGATGACTGTGTTTAATAGCACAGAAAGGCCATTTTTCCCTTTTTTTTATCTTTTAAAGGGTAAACCTAAACTGTTGGAAACATCAGTGGGGTAAAATTAGACTGGAGTCCATTTAGCTGTTGTAGATTAGCACTTACTGCAAGTCTTAACTTTTATGAAGTGAATACAGTCTGGAAAAGTAGCTTTTGGGGCTTCACACTTTCCTGAGTGCAGGAATAATTGCATGGTTTTTGTGTGTAACCATCACAAAAGCAAAAGAGTTGTTTATTCTTGAACACAATTCAATCAGATTCTGGCACTCAAATACATAAATATACTTAGATATGTTGCAGGGGCAAAACCGAAATAATGAGGTTGGATATTATTCAATTTATTTATTTATCTCAGACATTCGCAGCTGCAAAATATATTAGTCAAGTCAAGTTTATTTCTATAGCGCTTTTTACAACAGACATTGTCTCAAAGCAGCTTTACAGAATTTAACAGTTGAGGTGAACGGTGTGTATTTATCTCTGATAAACAGCCGTGGCGACTGTGGCAAGACAAAACTCCCTTAAATGTAATGAGGAAGAAACCTTAAGAGGAACCAGACTCAAACGGGGAACCCATCCTCATTTGGGTGACATCAAGAGTGTGATTATATTATTAGTGCCCTGGCTATCCTTATTTACCTATTCTGCCAGCTTGAAATGTTAAATTCCTGTTCTAACCCCAAACGTTAGACCTTAAAAAGGTTTTTATAGGACTATGAAAGACTATGAACTGCCTTTAATAAATCCTTCTTAAATACAACAGCTCTTTTTAAAGAGAGAGAAAAAGCCTTATTTGCTCGGAGGCTGTTTAAGAAAAGCCGACATGCTTCTAATCAGAAATATTTATATCCTTTTAATATGGAGAAATGCTGATTTTATAGACCTGGGTGGAGGGGCATATAAAATCCAAGTATTGTGGCACAACACACATGCAAGAAGCTGTAGCTGGAAAATGCTGCTGGGGAAAAAAACAAAACAAACTTCATTCCAATAAACTTCCCATTTTTCCATCATCACAGATGTTTTATTTTTTGTTGTTCACAGGACCTCCATGGCTACACACAGTATTTAGGTTGTTACTGGTGAATAAACACCAATTAGAAGTTTATATGTCGGGTATCATTCGAGTGAAATTCTAGCATTTTATCAGATATTTTGGTTTAATTCTAAAAATGTATTTTTTTTAAGATTTTGAACCACTAGTGTAAATTCGTGACATTGTTATGCTGTTATTATTATATACTTTTAATCTATATGGATACGAGGGGTTTAACACAAAGCCAGTGTCTTTATGTGATTAATGTTCATCTGGATTTGTATTCAAATGAATTCTGTAGGGTCACTGAGCTGAATAAGAAGATCCTTAATTTATAATTTATTTAACTTATGATTTATCACTCAAATTCTAAGTTAGTTTTAATGAATTCCATCTATTTTATTTTCCAAAGTATTAACAAATTAAGTTGTGCATTTCGTAATTTAAATCTTCGCCTATATTTAAATTCTCAGAATCTTGACCACTTAAAAGGATGAATCAGTGAATGAACGGACAGTGTATATGTTTATTTGTTCATTTATCTATTTATTTATTTATTTTTGTCCCACAAGCACTGTATCTGACTGCTGCCTCAATAAAAGCCTCAAAGAAAAAACTACTTACACATGATGAGTGCCAAGAACCTGGCAAGGGGTCTTAAAAAAATACAGAATCAGTACTGTAGTAAGATACAAGTACGGTAATCCCCTGTTTATCACGGTGGTTATATTCCAAAACCGCCCGTGATAAATGGATGCCCCCCTAAAAAACGCAATTTTTTAATATTTTTTAATCCGTAAATCATCCTTTCACACACTTTTAACACAAAGAAAACATGTGCAAGAATATAGCGAGATTAATTTTGTGTAAAAATCTTAAAAATACAGTACACCGTATCACATTTATAGTGAGTACATGTACTGTACATTATACAGTTCTGTAGTAGTGAAGCCTATGCATAGTTTCTCTGCCTGTTTATTGGTTGAAGTGTCCCATGACATCAAAAAAGAGGCTGAGTTAACGATAAACATCATTCTTTACTTTCTGCACAGTACTGTATTAACATTTTACTTCATTTTATAATAAATAATGATATTTTTATTAATACATTTTATTTGTATTTGTATCTTTTGAATGCATCATCTAATGAATTCCCAGTAATTAATTGATATTGTTTGTGCTTGAACTTTACTTTACATGTTGGGATGATCTTAATGAATTCAGTGATCTAATCAGAGCTTCTAAATATGGATCTTATTGACTGACTTTTATTCTCAATTCCGATTAGTGTTATAGGGGCAGATGTAGGAAATGGCATCCGAGTGTTTCTACCAGACATCGGTATGTTCATGGCAGGCCTGGGCACCTTGCTTCTGTGTCGGAGTCTGGAAAAGAAGAGACCAGTGGAGGAAATGGCGCAATACAACCAGGACTTTGATGCAGAAGAACAGGTGATATTGACATGCACTTGAGGACACTTATATATTGGAAAATTCCTGGGACACCTGACTTCTCTGGTCGTATGTGTTTCTTCCCCAAACTGATCACAATGTTGGAGGTTTTTATGGAAGCAGTAGAACAGAATTTTTCCTAAGATTTTTGGTTGTCATTTTCAGGGGCAGTGACATAAAACAACCGAAGAACAGGCGATTGTTCGTAATGATTTTAAGCCTTTAGATCTGATTGGCTGATTGACATTAACATACAAACATACATAAACATTCGATACAAAGGATCAATGTCAATTGTAAAAGTGGTGCAAAACAATTCAGTAAGGTCTTTGTACACACCAGCATATGGCATGTTATATGAATAATTATGCATGTTTCATTTATATTCTGCAACCCCAATTCCAAAAAAGTTGGAACACTGTGTAAAATGTAAATAAAAACAGAATGAGTTGCAAATCTTAAAAACCCATATTTTATTCACAATAGAACATAGAAAACATAGAAAATGTTTAAACTGAGAAAATGTAAGATTTTAAGGAAAATATAAGGTAATATTGAAATTTATGGTAGCAACATAAAAAAGTTGGGGAAGGCCTATTTTTACCTCGATGTAGCATCCGCTACAGGAAACCAGCTATTGAAGTTTTGGGAATGTTGTCCTATTCTTGCCTGATATAGAATTCTAACAGCTCAACAGTCCTAAGTCTTCTTTGTAGTATTTTTAATTTTAAGATATCTCAATTTCAAGCAGCTAATATTTTCAGTTGATGAAAGCCAAGCCAGTACAAAGCCATGCTATTGTCATAGCGGTTTAGCATTGTACTGTATGTACTGTCTACATAGTGCCTTTCCAGCTGCCCATTCCACAGGCACTAATGCACCCTCATACCATCTCAAGATCCCTCTCCTCTTTAGTCTGAAGGACGCCGCACCCATTTTTGACAAACGAATGAAATGAAATGAAATGAAATTGTGATTTTTGACTGCAGAACAGTTTTCCACTTGGACACAGACCATTTTACATAAGTTTTAGCTCATGTAGATGCTTTATGACAGTTGACTTGTATCTGACAGAGCATTTGTGTAAACCTACATGTTTATTAATACGTTAACTAACTAGCGTACTTGACAAAAACGCTATTCATGCATGAATTTATAAGGTTTACGTTTAGGGTTAGTTCTTCATTAGTAGATAATGAACTTATCATCAGTTCCTATTATTTCAGGTATTGCATGGTTATTTAATTGCTGGTTTTTTGTAATGTGTTTGAGAAAACAGGTCCATTTTACAGAAAATCTAAAAGAAAATATATTTGATATGCGTACATTTTGGCAGTTGTTTGAGTCTTTCTATCTTTCAACTCATGTTACTGAGCTGATGAGTAAAAGTCTGTGAAATTATGTAGAATGCTAAAGTCTTGCGAATAGAAAAGATGTACAACGCTAAGGTTAATCTAGGAAAGCATCCAGGAAAGTAGCTCTATAATGTTTATTCTGTAAGTGTTAGCACATGGTGCGTAAAGGGCCTCACCGGGCTGAGACAGTGTGCAGTGCTGTTATTAACAGGGTGCTGGTTCCTGTGCTCCAGGCCACACATGTGGAGCAGTAAAAAGCTTATTTGGTTTAGTGTGTGTGTGTGTGTGCGTGTGTGTGTGTGTTGTTGCTCAGAGATTCCAAGTTATCTTATATACAGCAGCTTTGTTTTTTGTGGTGTGGGTGGGAAAGTATATTTTTTGTATATATTTTGTACATATATATTTTTTTAATTCTTATAAAAATATGATTACCCCCTCTGGCATATTATAGGACTTTTGTGATTCTTTTTTCCAAATAAAAATGCAATCTTTGAAAAAAGGGACTTATTGATAAAATGTGTATTTGTATTGGTCTTCTGAAAGTAAAGAATTTGCAATAAATGTATTGTTCAGAATCAGAATCAGGTTTAGTGGCGAAGTATGTTGACACACACAAGGTATTTGGTTCCAGCTGTTAGTGACTCTCAAAGTACAGACATAAATAAAACTATACTTCAAGCTTGGACTATACAATACAAAACCGACAAGACAATAAAGACAGTATAAGTATTAAATAGGGATACAGATTATATTTGGGCACTTGGCTTTTTTACAATTGTAACAGTACATATCATGTAAAATGTCTAAGGTGTGTGTGTGTGTGTGTGTGTGTGTGTGTGTGTGTGTGTGTGTGTATATATATATATATATATATATATATATATATAGGTTAAGTGCAAATCATAAGTTCTGACTTGGTTGTAAGGTGGTATGTTATTTGTTTATTTCTTTGCCATCTCTCACAGGACGAGAGCGATGAGAAGAGAATCCCCGACGACGAAGAAGTTGAGGAGATGCTGTACGATGAGGACTTTGATGCCGAAGACGAAGCAGAAGACGAAGATGAGGGTATGCTGGAGGATGAGGAAGAAGAAGAGGAAGAGGAGGAGGAAGAGGAGAAGGAAAGTGCTAAGATGAAGGTTCTGCGCATAGTTGCTGAAGTGGCTTCGAAAATGAAAGACATCATCGGGAATCTCATCACTACAGCAGGGAAGGTGGTGGTGACTACACTGCTGGGCCTGACAGGTGAGAAATGGAAGTTTCGTAATTCTATTGTTTGGAAAATAAATAATTATAACAAAGTGACAGGATTTTATCAAATGTATCTTATGGGTAACAAATAAGTAAGAGTCTAATGATATCTGGGTTTTGCGTGCATACTTACAGGAATGATGCTGCCCTCTCTGACCTCAGCTGTTTACTTCTTCATCTTCCTTGCGCTGTGCACATGGTGGTCTTTCTGCCAGACCTTCGACACCCTGCTCTTCAGTTGCCTTTGCGTGCTAATGGCTATCTTCTGTGCTGGCCACCTCATTGTTCTCTACCTCTACCAATTTCAGTTCCTCCAGGAGAGCATCCCACCTAACGACAGCTACATCAGGTTAGACTTTCTCAATCTGTAGTGAGATAATGGCAAAAGTATTGGGTCTTAAAAAAATACATCAATGAATTAATTAATAAGCCTACCAAATGCATACATAACTGTTTAAGAGACATCAGACACCTTTTTATAATCTGCATCTTTTATCCTAGTCTGCATGCAAAGGGCAATTACAGAGCTTTTTGCATCCAAAGAGCTCTGCCTGGGTTTTTTAAAGATTATTTTGAATGCTTGCTAGCAGTGTCTGTTCTATGGTCTGATATGATCTCGATATTTTTCTGTTAATCAATACTGGCATAGTAAATAATGCATATCCAAGAGTGTCTCTGCCCTGCAGTGCACGGCTGTATCTTTATTGTGGCCGTTTGAAAACTAATAAACAGGCCTTGTCTGTCATCAGCATGTGTAAGACATTGGTCAGGACCCGTTCAACATCTGTGCACATCAGCAATTACAACTGACTTCGGAAGAATGGGCTTTAATATGTTCTACGAGTTTATCAATAAGAGTAGGCATTATTTTAGGTCATTTTTTTCCCATAGTTAATTTACAGTATAATATATACTATTTATATTATAATTATAATTACTTTTTTGGGGCCACATATATGGTGCATTTAATTCTTGGCACTCTATAATTTTTTACTATAATGTCCTTTGGGTGTTTTCATGCGAGTGGTATGTTCTCAAATGCCCTGTTCTTTCCCATAATACATAATATATCCCAGATCTCCTAATTCTATAATTGAGGTAAGAATGGAATCCAGGTCTCTATACACACCCAGCACTTTACCAGTAGCTTTCTATTCTTGTCATGGGCTCCATGGTCACAAATCGATTTCAGGAGCTTTTATTCATTCGCCTTGAAACGCTAAGACCATTATTTCTAAGTATAGTTTCAGCGCCTTGGACGGCGCTCACTTCGCTCTATTCATTTGGATCTAGTCTCAGACCCTATAAAGGCACTTTCAGATCTACGGAGCAACTCTCTGCACTGTGTATATCTGCAGTGGATTTTATGACCATGAAGAATGTGTATACTCTACAATAAAGCTCAAATGGACGTATCAGTCTGTTTAATGCAATTGGTTTCCTTATATATACTGGTGTTTTTAGGCTAAACTAGCTGTTGTTTTGGCTCTTTTTCGAGCATACTGACTCATTGTAGCTGCAGTAACACATTAAATAAGTCCTATGCATGGCCTAATTATGGCTGATGACAGAGTCTTGGCCTTGGTTTGCCCAAATGTTGAAAGAGCGTGTCGACAGACTCTGCTTCCCACATCCCGTTGCCCTCACAATAGAGTCATGTGGCCATTCCCAGGTGCAGAAAGAGGCCAAGCAGGAAGTGATATCATTACTCCAAAGGCAGTGACTGAGATATGCATGTCTTATCCCACTGAAGCGATTATATTTTGATTGATTTTTTGTTTTGGAAAAATGTATATTTTGTAGTGTTGAATGCGTAAATGAAGTGTCATTTATATGTATGTTGGAAGAAAATGAATTGGGCAAAATTGGGCCATAGCACAGAGTGTAACTGAATAGAAACTAGTATGCATAAGAATGCATTCGTGTGGAATGAATGA
The DNA here is from genome assembly GCA_024362625.1 of Silurus asotus. Lineage (NCBI taxonomy): Eukaryota > Metazoa > Chordata > Actinopteri > Siluriformes > Siluridae > Silurus > Silurus asotus. Next base: position 45,302 of record MU551693.1, on the reverse strand, counting down.
GGATAAAAGCTTCAGAATGAATGCATTATTATAAGCCTGTGATTAGTTAATCTCATTGCCATGCTGTTAAATAGGCAGTGGGGTTTTTTTTTTGTGGTAAGAATATAAATAATGCAGTGAATTTTCTGTCTTAAAAATGTGCATAACTTGGAAGTGACCTGTTTAATTACTTTTTTCTTTCTTATTCTCTTCACAGCTTGTTCGGGATCTCTCCTATCATCAAGACAAACTGCTCTTCTACATGGAAGTTAATTGTCTATCCTGATCTCAACTGGCATCATTTTGTTAATCCTATCATGCTCCTGGTGCTATACTACACACTGGCCACACTGATTCGCCTTTGGCTGCAAGATCCAATGATCACGGTTAAGACTCTTCTTCTTTTTTTTTTTTTTGGCCTAAATTTTTAGAAGTGTTTTTATGAATGTAGGATTCTTTGGGTGAAATTGACTCATCATAGGCCATATCACGTTAAAGCTATACCAATTATTATACATTTTTTATTCCGGAAAATTGATACAGCACAATTTTCTAAACCATTAAAAGACATATTTAATATTTTTAGTATAAATTGCTGTTTCCTTACTAGCTTATAGGACAGTTTCAAATTCAAAGATTCCAGAAACCAGCTTTACCTCTGATCGTTTTTAAATTGCTGACACTGGAGAGACCTTCAATAATTTCTAAATGAGCATCTCTTCAGAGAAACACCATATTTATTATTAAACTGTACAGATGTGCTTGGCTTGCAGGGTGGATCTCCTATAATAACTACTAGGGTTAGTTTAAGGTGAGGGTTGGAACGTTCTGGAACTTGTGTCGTGTATTATTTTTTACATGCAGTTTATGAGACACAAGGTCATGGCTTTTATTCATCTTAATGACTGGGAGTAAGAAATAGCAGTCTGTAGAGCACTCTATAAAATCTGAACGACTAGCGCTTTTTCAGCTAGCTATATAAGTTAATGACACTCGAGTCCCTCCTGGACAGTCAATACACTGGAAAGCTGTGAGGTAATTAATGACTTTTATTTCTTTTACGATTGCATATACTGCGACACATGTAAAATCCCACAGCATGGTATCCCCATGATGCCTTCTCAGAAGCCAAGAGCAGATTAATACTCCATCCTGTCCCTCATCCAGCTGCAAGATTCCACAGCATACAGTTTTATAGAGTGGTCAATAGCATGTGTCCTTTAAAAACCTGCCTGTCTGAGAACGTATTGATCTGCGGGCTGAGTGTTTCCCTGTTTGCAGTTTTAAAAGCATGGCATGATCAGCTCTGATTACAAGTGTAAATCTGTGGGTGACACATAAGGAAGACATTCCAGAAACAGTCAATATTAATCAAATAAATGTCAGTATTACTATTGAATTTGTCTATAGGTCAACTTGCAAGAACATCTGTGTATTGCCTGTTTTTTTTTTTTTTTTTTCTGTTTAACATGTGTAACATAAAAGAGAGGTCAAAGGTAAAATGTACATCAGATTCAATTACCAAATACAATTTTTTATTGTTTGCCTTGTCTTTTAGAAGAATGAGGAAGAAGAGGTGAACGAAGACAACGAGCGTCCCACAGCGGAAAAAAGAAGGCAGCTATGGTGGACTACGAGGCAGAAGACTGAAGAAAAGAATGTAAGTAATACACACATTGTATAGGGATTCATAAAAACAGCATAGAAATCTAGTATAAAAATAACACCCGTGGTTATAAATAGATGTCATGGGTCAGAAAAAAAAGCATATTTGATCAGATGTAGACAGACTCAACAAGACTATAACAATAGCAAGCCACACAGGTAAAATAAAGGACATTCATGGACATCTGTAGTCAGTCTGTCCTTGCTGAGCACGGTTGGAATTGTAAACAATTTATCCGTGTTAATTATCAAATTTACAACTCATGATACAACTCAATTTGAGTGTATCATGGGTAAATCCTTCAAACGTTCCACAGAGAATGACATGAAATTACAAGTAACACTACAACAGCTGTGCATGCTGTACCAAATTTTGTTGAACTGAACTGAACATATAAGACTAATTGGTGTCGAAATTGAAAAAGAAACACGTAGTTTCTCTGTACATTTGTATTTAAACATTCTCAATCCCATTGTTTATTTGTTCCTTTTTTATTTTCTTTTTTTTACAATACACACCATCAAATTTAGACTAGAGTAGTTATGAATGATCTATATTTCTATATATCTTTAAGCTTAATTATTTACATGAGCTAAATAATTCAGAGTTTGGTCTGTTTGGGCCTATTTTGAGGGACCGCATACGAACCACCTACAACAGTGTTTTAATTTGATTGGCTACATTTTGGCATTTGATCAAGCTGAAAGAAAAATTTTTACCACAACGGCTCATAAATTAATAAAACAGCCAGAGTAAACGTCAAGGCGTCAATAGAAGTTCGGATTAAAGCGTAAGGAGGCTTACGCTTTAATCCGCTGGTTGGAACCAGGAGTCTTTGGGGTTTGTCCAGCTGAACATGACCATGTTCCATGGTTGCAGCTCTCTTCGGAAACACTAAAAGCTTTTGCCCAGAAGTGTGTGAGTGATGGCATATAATATCTCAATAGTGCTGCTCCTTATTGTTCCAGTTTAGCGGTGATGTTAGAGAACAATAATGTCATCGACCTTCTGCTGGTCAATATCTTCACCTCACTTTTTTTTTTGCATCTCTCTCTCTCTCTCTCTCTCTCTCTCTCTCTTCCTCTCCCTCTCTCTAGCTTCTGTCCACTCAGGATGCTTACAGCACCACTGAGGTTAGAGAACATTTGTGGTTTTCTTAGAGTGTTATGTATATCCCTGTTCACAGCAGTAAATTTAAGACCCGAGATTGATTGGGTCCTTGTGTTTGTCCAAATACTGCATTTGCTTTAAACTGGCATGATTATTTTGGCGTTTTTGTTGAGACATTGTTGAGGTTAAAGCCTTGTTGCATTTACTTTTATCTAAGAGGCATGTATAATAACGCAAACCATTTTTCCAATCTTGGTTGAGAGAAATGTATTCTTTAGAAGATAAATCACATTTTGGTATCTACAGAAGTAAAGTATTGACGTAGTGGCTGTTTTTGCCTTCAATTTTCTATCAATATTATCAGTTTAGTTTTCCTGCCAAATGCTTTTTATTCATTTAATGAATATGCATGTTGCTGTCCTGAGGAGGCAAATATATTCGGTTCTTTTTCTGTTGTAAGGTTCACACTCGCAAGCTTATTCTTATAATCATCTCATTAGCAAAATTCTATTTTCATGTAGAAATTTTGGCATGTCAAACAGATGATCAGTTCAGAAGCAGACAGACTGTATCTGCATAGAACCGAACCCATTACTGTAGGGTTTTTTTCCCTGTAAGTTTGAAGACACTATAAATGTCTGTAATGTCCTGACAACTATGCCTGTGCTATAAACAATCCCAAATAAAATATACTGGATGATAAATTCATGTACAATACCATGAGCAGATTTAATCCACTGTAACAGAATGGGGTTTACAAGGTAGCTACAGTGGGTGCATTGAGTTTTCATGGTGTACTCAATCAAACTTACTAAGAATCACTTCAGAATTTCGAACAAAAAGCTGATTTATGTTTGATAATAATCAGTGAGCCAGCACTGACTCAGATGTTGCATGCCTTAAAAGCCATAACAGGGTCAAATGTTTTTGGATGGATTATTGTACATTTGTTTTTATTAATTTGGATATATGGACACCTGACCCTCATACTCATATATGGGCTTTAATGGCTGAATTCGCAAAAATCCCCACAACCACATTCCAAAACCAATGATAAGCCTTCCAAGGTATGAGTAGGTTATTATAGCTAAAAAGAAATGGCTAGACTTAGAAATGCATGTGCAGCAATGACATACGGGTGTGACTGCCCAGGTGTCTATATCCTTTTAATAATATAGTGTATTTATAACAATGATATCATGTTTTACTAAAGTTTTAAGCAACAAAAAGATTTATAATTTAGAAAAGCATTTTAAAATGTCAGTATATAATTAGATAAATGAATACATCCGAGCTCTTTCCTTCTCTTAGTGGTACCACTGAATGTTAATGTGATAAAGATTCATTATTATTTCTACCAAATTTACATCGTAGGCAGTACTGATGAACTCCAATGGGACATCTTTTGGTTATGTCCCCACCCTAAATGCAGAGAATGGACCGGTCAGCTTGGACCTCTTCTCTATCCCTAAGTATAAGGTGGACGAATCTAATAATATTGAGGGTAAGATTACATTTCACAGCTGTCATAAAGAGACGTGAGTTTAAAGCGTTTAGATTGATGCGTAATGATTACTGTATTACTTTACCTTATGCTGTTTATATATACGTGTGTGTGTGTGTGTGTGTGTGTGTGTGTGTGTGTGTGTGTGTGTGTGTGTGTGCGTGCGTGCGTGCGTATATACAGTGGAACCCTGGTGTACAAGATGAATTTGACAATAGGAATGAATGTAAAAGCAATTAATCCGTTCCCGGACCTCAGGCGATCGCTTATTTCAGGCCTTAAAAAATGTTTTATGCGTAGGTTAACACCCAAATATACTTGTAACAAAGTATAAACATAAAACGTAACACATTAGAAACATAAAGAAATAAATAACTATTAATTTTTTTTTTTTTTTGTATTTACTGTTGAACTAGACATGCCATATTGCAGACAAAGATCTCGTGTGCGTACGTTTATGCTTTTATTAAATTTTTTTCTTTATTTCAATGGTTATTTTTTTTACAAGCATCTTTCCAGTGCTATCACTACACTTGTTGGGACCCATGATGCAAAATTAATAGTGAAATAAAACAAAAACACTATAAAAACAGACAAAAAAACAATACTTACACAGGTGAACAATGAGAACGTGAGGTGAGAATCGACGTGCAGAATGCATGACTGGAACCAAAAGAAATGCCCATCTTTCCGAAATATGCTTGCACTCCTACAAAGATTTTTACTAGCAAAACCACTCTTACATTGATATTCTCGTACTAGTGCTAGTAGTAGTAAGTCACTCGTACACCAGGGTTCCACATGCAGTATATATATATATATATATATATATAATATATATATAAACTGTCTTCTTCTGTACAGATGAAAAGGATGGGGAAGTGTATAAGGTAGTGGAGATGCCACCGGAGGAGGAAGAGGAGTCAAAAGAGAGCGAAGAGAAAGATCCTAGCGGAGCTCCAGCTGGCCTTGTCAAAGTTTTCCGTTTCATTATGAAGCAGAGCTATGTGTGCGCTCTCATTGCCATGATGGTGAGAGTTAATCTATTAAGCCTTGTCGTTTTTTTTGTAACATGACATTTTTTGCACTGTCAGGCACAGGATGACTTATTACCATCTAAATATGCTTTAACAATTAAAAATAACTGAGCGTTATTGCTAAAGAGCTGAGCGTGCTCTAAAAGGAAAATTTGTGCTGTATGTATTACTTTATTAAACAACAATTGCGGAAACAGTCATTTTTTGAAATGATCAGATTAAAAATAGACCTGTGTCTGCTCCCATTATGTAATATAATTTTTTTATTTTATAATCTGCGTTTCTTACAGGCCTGGAGCATTACCTATGTGAGCTGGCTGACATTTGTCTTCCTCATGTGGTCTTGCACTCTGTGGATGGTGCGAGACAGAAGAAAGTATGCTATGCTAACTTCACCCTTCATGGTTGCATACGGGAACCTGGTAATTGTGCTTCAATACATCTGGAGCTTTGAGTCTCTGAATTCCGTCCCGGGCCTTTTCCTCAAACCTGACGTGCCCTTCAACCAGCTCTGGTCCAAGGTAAAAAAAGAAATGCACAATCCATGCTAATTAAAGTGATTAAGCTGTGGACAAGCTGAATTTGTGTCCGGGCAATTTTATTTTTCGTTTGTTTTTTTAGTTGCTGAAATACAAGTAGGTTAAAAAAAACAACTTCCCATTCATTTTTGCAGATTGTATAATTTGGTATGTTAAGTTGCTTCAGTGTAATTTGTTGATATAATTGTATCACAAGGCTGCAAATATGAATGTTAACCACAAACACACCACTTGAGTGTAGTGTAAATGTAGATTAATTAGCTTGCATGGGGGACTGATGGTCTTTTTTTTTAATTATAAAGCTGTAAAGTAAACTGCAAGCAGGATAATTTACATCTGTATAATTCTGAAAAGTCCATCAGTCACCTATGCAAGCTAATAATAATCTCATTTTTTAATCTCAGCTGTCCACATATTACTATATTATCTAAGCTACTTCTATTTACCTTCATTTGTTCGCAGATGTGAGTATAGAAGGCTTGGTGGAGATCTTGTTAATTTATGAGGGGAAGGGAATTACAATTTTATTTCTCTCAGTGTTAAAAAGTTACCACTAAGTTACCACTAATTTGTCCCATATTAGAATGTGTGTGTATGCTTATGTGTCATTGTTGGCTTGTCATTAGGTGCTGTACTTGCTGAGTTTCTGGCTACTTCTGCATCAGACACTGACTGAAAGGCAGGACAAACTAAAAGAGGAAGCAACGCTATCTGAAGTTTCAGTTGATTCGGGGAAAAAGGGTACGTTTAAAACCTTAGCTGACCAAAGCCTGAACCGTGTTTATCACAATACAGGATGGTAGAAATTCCTTTATCTGCATATTCTAGTATATTAAGTAGCTGGGCTTTGAGCACTGCGTCAGTCATGATACAGCACCCCTGGAGGAGATCAGATTAAAAGCCTTGCTCTATGGCACCAGCATGGCGGGACTGTGACCTCTGAACAGTAACCCAAAGCTTTTAACCATTCAGCCACAAGTGCTAGAAGACCACAAAAGAGTGCATAGGAGCTCTGCATTAAAACCTTAGAGTACCCTCTATAAATTCACATATATATATATATATATATATTGATATATATAAACTTACAAGTAATTCACAATTTTTGTTGAGTTTACAGCACATGTACAATTTCCCTTGAAAAAAGGAACCATCAAAAGGAAAGAGTCAAAACCTTGTGACTTTTTGTTACTCACGAGGGGTCATAGAACGTAACCCCCATGAGTATCGAGGTTGCACTGTGTGTGTGTGTGTGTGTGTGTGTGTGTGTATATACTATACTATATATACTGTATGTACTGTAAATTGCTCTGTTTTGATAAATTATGTGCTGTTATTTGTTAGATTCTTAAGAAATTACAGTGTATTACCTTATACTAATAAACAGTATATAATGCTATCTAAAGCATGTATATATGACTGTGATATATGTAATATGCCACCATATTGTCCTGATAAGGGAGGAGAAATGTTTTGTGTTGTAGAGGTAGAGAAGCCGGAAGAGGAGGAGGAGGAAGGTAGCGAGAATGACTTGATGCACATGGTAGGAAATTTGGTGATGGGCATGCTGGTAAAGTACTGGATCTACATCTGTGGAGGCATGTTCTTCTTCGTGAGCTTTGAAGGACGTATCGTCATGTACAAGATCATCTACATGATGCTGTTCCTCTTTTGCGTGGCTCTTTATCAGGTATCAGCATTTAATTTGAATCCTTAGAGTAAATATTCTAAATAAATATTTTTTTTATGTCATGAGGAGATCTAGGGTTATGATGGTGATGGTGGCTGCTTGGTTTGTGCAGGTGCACTATGAGTGGTGGAGAAGGATTCTTAAATATTTCTGGATGTCAGTGGTGGTGTACACCATGCTGGTCCTCACCCTCATCTACACCTGCCAATTTGATAACTCCATCAACGTCTGGTCCAACATGACGGGCATGAGTGAGGAAAAGTGAGTAAAGCATGACTACAGTCGTTTTCTTTATAGTACATAGTAGTCTAGGGTTTACATTGAAGTTTGCTATCCTATTCATCTTTATTTTGACTAGAATGAAGTAATAATTGAAGGTGGGTAGATGAATGAATGAATGAATTTGAATATACCAGAAGAAGATGCATATATGATTGTAACTACTCACCAGAGTATAATACAAATCGGACTTCTGAGGCATAGACTTCACAAAATCTCTGAGGCTGTGCTGTAGGCTTGGAGGTGAGACCTCAATGGATCTGCCTTGTTTATCTAGCACATCTCATAGATGCTTGAATGGCTTGGGATCTGGTGCATTTGGAGGCCAAGTCAACACCTTTGTTTAAACTCCTCATCTTAAACCTGTCATGTTGCTGAAACTATTCCTAAACAAGTGTGCAGTGTGTCAGAACGCATCATTCTGCCGAATGATCGGATTACCTTTAGGAATTTTAATTCTTTAAAGCTGGTACATGTCAAAATAACATCCACATGAATGCCAGGAACCAAGACAAAAACATTGTCCAGAGCACAACACTGCCTTTGCCAGCTTCCTGGATGCATCCTGATGCCAACTCATCCTCATGATTCAATAAAAATACCTCCTTCTTCTATTGCTCAATTTTCCAATTTTGATACTCACGTGCCAGTTGTAGGTGTTGGACAGGGGTCAGGGTTGGCACTTTGCATCTACTCAGCGCCATACGCAACAAGCTGAGATGCACTGTGTGTCCTGACACCTTCTATCAAGCCAGCACTTATTCAGCAGTTGCTCTACAGTGCTCTTTGGTGGGATCAGATGTGATGGGCTAGCCTTCACTCCCCAAGTACATCACTGAATCTTGGGCACACATGACTCTGTCACTGGTTCAATGCTTGTCATTACTTTAACCACTTTTAGTAGGTTCTAACTACTGCATACCAGGGACACCCCAAAAGAACTGGTGTTTTAGAGATGCTTTGACTTAGTCATCTAGTTGTCACATTTTCACATATCCCACTGCTAAACAGGTGTTTCCTTCTTCTCTATCTCTCTCTCTCTCTCTCTCTCTCTCTCTCTCTCTCTCTCTCTCTCTCTCTCTCTCTTTCTTTCTTTCTTTCTCTCTGGCAGACTAAAGGATCTGGGTCTGGAGAGGTTTTCTTTGGGTATCCTGTTCACACGCATCTTCATACCTACTTCCTTCCTGCTAGTCTGCATCCTTCACCTGCACTACTTCCATGAGCACTTCCTTGCACTCACTGATCTCAAAGCTGTGGCTGCCAAACAGGACAATGCCATCTACAGGTGAAAATGACAGATATTATTGTTATTATTATTATTATTATAATTATAATTATTATTATCACCTGCACTACTTCCATGAGCACTTCCTTGCACTCACTGATCTCAAAGCTGTGGCTGCCAAACAGGACAATGCCATCTACAGGTGAAAATGACAGATATTATTGTTATTATTATTATTATTCTAGTTATAATTATTATTATTATCATCTGAATCAGTGTCTGTAAGTTATTTCAAAGAACATATCATCATGAATAATTTATTCTTGTTCATTCCATTCTCCTTTTTTAGGATCATGTCTTTGTCATGTGTCATTTTTAATATGTACCCAGCAAGCACTTAGAAATAGAACCAAGCAATGAGCTTTAAACATGTCCCTCCTGTCCCTGTTTTAATCATTTGTCTACTCTCATCTCTCCTTTTCCATCTATAATGGCACTGGCTCCACAGCCATGCCAAAGTCAGTGCTCGTATCTGTCTGATTATGGATAGGTGGGTGACTGCTCATGCTTTGTAGCACCCTTGGACCCTCCACTTTGAATGTTTCAATCACCTTCCTTCTCTCTTTCCTCTCACCTTACTCTCCCATGTTCGCTCCTTAATTAGAAAAGCTTCCACATGAACGCGAATGTTTTGAATGAAAAAAAACGATATACTAATATTATTGTGTTTCATGACCTACTAGTATTTATATAGCATTTGTTTGTGAATGATGAATCCTTAGCACACCTACTGCCCCATTAATGACCCTAAAGCCATGTTTGGATCCCATAGAAACATTTCTTAGTGCTCCTTTCCATCTACTGACTGCATTCAAAATGATCACTCCTCAGCATGTTAGAAATATGCACGCCCTTTTTCTCCCATTTTCACGGTTTCCTCACCCCATTATCCCCCTCAAATTCCACTATTTGATGCAGTTCTCTTGTACTAAACCATTGTGCTTTTGCAGTTTTCCTGTGGTGTCGTTCTGTCTTTCAATTTTATGAACAATTCCTTTCTTAACAGCATCAAGCAAAAAATTCCATCTCCCCAGAGCAAGTAAGTGAGCTCGTGGCAGAGACAGTAACAAAAAACTTTCCATTGCCATGCAGCCATACCATGCAAGTTTTCCACCCCCTCTGACCCCGAATCACCTGAGATGACTACATCTTTTCTGATAGCGCTGCCCATTTTCTGCTACTTAAGCTTTTTAATAATGTCATGGATCCTACCCTTAATTCTGACTAATAACAGGATATGAAATATGTTTTTTGATTGAATTTGGACCATAATCAATGATGTGCATTTTGTTTGTGCTAAAGTGCTCTCACACACACATTACCACATCCCTGCTGCTCTGTGAAGACTCCAGGCTCACGGCATCCATGATCCGAACCCTGCCTGTACAATATAACCCTGGTTTAGCTCTGCACTGTTTATAAAGGCATTAACCCTCATGGTCATCTGCTTGCTGGAAAGAATATAGTGCTTTTAGGATTTCATAATCATCGATTCCTAAAACAATAGTCCTTTTTTTTATTCTAAATGTTTCCAAACATAGGTTAGTGCCCTTATAAACAGGCAAGTGCAATGTCCGTTCGTATTTCTCTAATGGAAATTCTTGCCAAACAGACTCGCACATCCTGATGGCAGCTTGGCAGATCTTACAATGATGAGCTCCTCTCCTGAATCCTTGGTGGACAAGGAGAAGGAGATGTTGGTGGTGGAGAGCATGGCAGATGAAAAAAAGAAGGAGGAGGAAAGCTCCATTCATGATGAGAGTCAACAGTGCAGTGCTGCTACAGATCCAGAAATTCCATCTGAAGAGAGCTCAGGTACAATACAATTCTTATCATTGCCCATGCATTTTTGTTGGATCATTGAGAATGAATGGAAATAATATGTACAATGCTAACCTGATGGGATGGTAAGAAAGCACTTGCTGTTCAGAGTGTTGTGAGATGTGTGCAGGGTGTGAAAGATTTGTGGGGTGCATAATATTTGAAGGTTATGTGAGTGGGGTCTGTGAGATTTGTGGTTGGGCAAGGTGTGTAAGATTTTTATGGGTGGGGTATGAGGATTATATGTGGGAGATTTGTGTGGGTGGAGTGTGTGAGGTTTGTGGGAATGGGGTTTGTGAGATTTGGGTGGTAGAAGTGTGGGATTTGTGTGGGTGAGGTGTGTGAGATTTGGGTGATAAGAGTGTGTGAGATTTGTGAATCTGAGCTAGTGAGATTTGGGTGGTAGGTGTGTGTAAGATTTGTGAGGGTGAGGTGTGTGAGATTTGGATGGTAGGAGTGTGTGGGATTTGTGTAGGTGAGGTGTGTGAGATTTGGGTGGTAGGAGTGTGTGAGATTTGTGAGGGTGAGGTGTGTGAGATTTGGGTGGTAGAAGTGTGTGAGATTTGTAAATCTGAGCTGGTGAGATTTGGTTGGTAGGAGTGTGTGAGGTTTGTGAGGTTGAGGTGTTTGAGATTTGGGTGGTAGGAGTGTGAGATTTGTGAGGGTGGAGTATATGAGATTTTTAAGAATGGGTGTGTGAGATTTGTGATAGTGGAGCATGTGAGGTTTGTGAGTAAGGTTATGGTGTGTGAGATTTGTGATGGTGGTGCATGTGAGGTTTCTGAGTAAGGTTAGGGTGTGTGAGATTTGTGATGGTGGTGCATGTGAGGTTTGTGAGTAAGGTTAGGGTGTGTGAGATTTGTGATGGTGGAGCATGTGAGGTTTCTGAGTAAGGTTATGGTGTGTGTTCGGATTCATGTTAAAGCAGTTAATAAAACTTTTTTCATCTAAACTTTGTTTGCAGATCTGAAAAATAAGTGGCATCTGGTGGTAGACCGTCTAACAGTGCTCTTTCTGAAGTTTCTGGAGTACTTCCATAAACTGCAGCTCTTCATCTGGTGGTTGCTGGAGATGCACGTCATCAAGATAGTGTCTTCCTACATCATTCTGGTGTCTGTTACTGAGGTAACCATGGTTTGTTTTACTGTATCTAATTTAAATAAGCCATTTGTTTTTGTTATCTGTATTTAATACATTTTAATGCCATGAAGAGTCGGCCTGATGTGAACTGATGTTTGCAGGTGTCTCTACTGAACTATGTGTTCCTGGCATCATGGGCCTTTGCTCTGCCTTACAATCAGTTCCGGCATATGGCCTCCAGCATCTGCACTGTATGGACTTGTGTGATCATCATCTGCAAAATGTTGTACCAGCTGGAGTCTATAGACCCAGATACATATTCAAGTAATTGCACAATGGTGAGTGACAGTTTTTTTAATAAGACTTTGTTAAAGATTTCTGTATTCAGTGTCTGATGGATGTTTTTATTTCCATATTTCCTGTTAGCTTATGAATTACACAGAAAAGCAGAGGAATTACATGAAGAGTTCTTTGCTGTACGAGAAGCCAGTAGACCCTGCTAACTGGGTTGGGTTGGAGAAGTTTCCCTCTCTTTTGCCAAATCTAAGGGTAAGTAAATAAATGTACTGTTATTGTGTCCTAACACAATAACAGCATCTTTATATAAAACATTGTAGGTCAGATTATGTATTGGACTATACACCGACCAGTCATAACTTAATGACCACCTGCCAAATATTGTGTTGGTCCCCCTTTTGCTGCCTAAACAGTTCTGGTCTGTCAAACATTAACAGCATTAACTTCTTCAGCAACTTGAGCTATAGTAGTACAGTCCTCTTTTGGATCGGACCACACGGGCCAGCCTTAACTTCCCACATGAATTAATAAGCCTTGGCTGCCCATGACCTTGTCACCGGTTCACCACTGTTAGACCACTTTTGATAGTTACTGACCAATGCAGACCGTGAACATCCCACAAGAACTGCAGTTTTGGAGATGTTCTGACCCAGATGTCTAGCCATCACAATTCAGCACTTTTCAAACTCGTTTAAATCCTTACGCTTGCCCATTTTTCCTGCTTCTAAGACATCAACATTAAGGATAAAACGTTTTCTTGCTGCCTAATATATCCCACTGACTAACAGGTGCTATGATAAAGAGATAAAGTGTTTTGCATTTGGGGCCCAATGTGTACTGTGAACTTTGATGGATTACTGCTATATTGACACAAATTGTTCGCTTTTATCAAATGCAGTAAATCAAACAATCCATGTACGGTGTTTCTGGTGTATTTGTTTATATTCTTATTCATTTATGATGAACAATTCAGCACTGGGATTCAACTCAGCATGGTGTAAGGGTGATACCTGATTAACTACTTGGTTAATAAAAAGTGTTAGCCCTAAGCCAAAATCAATCATTTATGTGTTAGTGTTTCTGTGAATATCTACACTTTCACTCACAAAAAAATACTCCTTCTGTGTGAGAGAGAATAAAAAACCTCTTGTATCATTTTGACTCATGTTTCGTGGTCTCTTATGCTCTACATGTTGCCTGTATAACGTTACTGATGATGATGTCGTTCCTCTAGAATAACTTACTGATGTTGGCCATCTTGGCATTCGAGGTCACCATCTACCGGCATCAGGAGTATTACCGACTGCGTAACAAGCTATCTCCTCCACCGTTTCGAATAATTTTTCATGAGATTACGCGTCAACACCTTGATAACAGCATCATCAACTGTGCCAAATACTTCATCAACTACTTCTTTTACAAGTTCGGGGTGGAGGTATGTCTCCAACTGTTCACCAGAGTTTCAGACACCTTATACAGTGTATTATGCAAGAAATGAATACTACAGTATTTGGAAGCCAGAGTGAAATGATCATAACAGCTTAGTTTCTTTAGATGTAAAAAAAAATGTTTTTTTTTAAGACATACATTTATAACTGTATATAATGGCTTGTGTTATCCTGCCTGAAATGTGGGCCTCATTTTTTGTGTCAGGTATGTTTTCTTTTGGCGGTGAACGTGATTGGCCAGCGCATGGACTTCTACTCTATGCTGCATGCCGTTGCTCTGGCAGCAGTAATGTACCGGCGCAGGAGAAAGGCAATTGCTGAAATCTGGCCTAAATACTGCTGCTTCCTGGCCTGCATGATCACTTTTCAGTATTTTGTCTGTATAGGCATCCCACCAGCAGCATGTAAAGGTGAGCATGAGTGTGTCCATGCAATCAATTTTTGTTTGGGTGTGTGTGGAAAGTAACCTTAGATTAACTGACTTTATACTGCAGTCAGTTTACGTATAACATGACTAATATTAATATCAACTGTACAGCTGTTATCAGTACACATTGGACAAAGACAGATATATTTAAATATAAGTGAATTATGTTTTTTTTATTCTTACATTCTGTAAAGCTGCTTTAAGACAATGTTCATTGTGAAAAGCGATATAGATTTGAATTGACAAGTATCTTTTCCATATGCCATAAATTAGTACACTGCCTATTGTTGAAAGCTCTATGCAAATAAAAATGTACCTAATAGTGGACTTTTATAGATTAGAAAGTAATTTGGTTTACATGTCTAGGTCTATATGCACTCCCGCTACCAGATTCTTACACATTTTCACTGCTTTGTGCTCTTTTTCTCACCCTACAGCCTACATTTTATATACATACACATGCATACTGATTTATAATCCCACTTTTAGGATTCATTGGAGGCCATTTAAAGGAAATCAGGCTTCCTTCTGAGTTTGGTTCTTTTTAATGTTTATTAATTTTGTCACCTCAGGAAGTTTTTTTATCACTGTTACTTTTGGTTTGCTGGTTAGGAATCTAAATCTAAATAATTCATAGGAATTTCCATTTAGCTACTTTGTGAAAAAAATGTATAATAAAAACCCCAAATTGAATAGAACCGAACTGATATAAATGAAGCCGAATCAATGCTTTTATTTCTTCTTCAGAATATCCATGGAGATTCCCCAACTCTTCAACAGATTCCAATGTCATTAAATGGCTGTTCCTGCCTGATTTCCACACAAAGCCAAACCCCAAGTTTCTCATCTGTGAGCCATGACTATATCCTACAATATGTTTAAATGTCTGGCAAATTTTCAGAACTTCCATAACAAGTATAAGCAATCTTTTGCAGTGTTTTTTTTCTCCTTTTGTCCTCACTTTTTCTCCTTTCTTCCTTTTTATTCAATGCTTTCTGGTAGATGACTTTATGTTGCTCCTAAGCGCTTCACTGCAGGGCCAGGTGTTTGATGAGGAGAATAAGGCAGCGGTCCGTCTAATGGCTGGTGAGAACGTAGAGATCTGCCGAGATCTGGATGCCGCCTCTTTCAGTGTACACAACCCTGTCCCAGACTTTATTCACTGCAGGTGATAACATTGCACACACACACACACACACACACACACACACACACACACACACAGAGTGTATTTGAATTGGATTTATTAAGCTACATTACATAAGATGCAATAGCGCAAACTATCATCAGGCCTCTTGTTTTTATTTGTATACAGTAGCAGCAGGCTTTAATAATGGTAAAGCGTTGTGAACACTTTGCACTGGATTGACTATCAGCTATCTGCAAATTGTCCACGTGCCCAAAACCTCTCCCATGCATCTGTCCTGTCCTCTCATTACCAACTTCTTCTTCTATAGATCAGATTACAGGTTAAGCGTGTTGTCCATTGCTCACCATCACTTTCACCCGTGTGCATTTTTCCCCACCTAACTCAATAAGCAGCTTTTATGTCCAAAGTGAGTTGTTTTCTCAACAAGGTGATCAGTGAGGAAGTGAAAGAGAAAGAGAGAGAGAGAGAGATAGGGATCTGTCCATTCTGACCCATCAGCAACACTTGTATGTATCTTTTCATCAAAGCCCTTAATACAGGCTGAGTAGTGGGAGCTACATCTAGCAATCAGTGTTTCCACACACAGCTCTGAGTGGCTGTGAGAGGTAATGTGTGGATTGATGTAGCGCACAGTGATATAGGTAAGAGGTCTAGAGTGCACTCAGATCCATACATGCCAGCTTTTACAGCCCTTATGGTGAGCACTTACTTCCTTACTTCCTTCATATATATGAAGGAAATACGTGTCACGGTCCACGTATTTGTACCGACATGTTTCGGTACATGGCTTTCAGTACTGAATGCAATCCTTCTTCAGTGTGCAACATAAATAAAAAATCTGAAAAATTCCCTCAGAAATGTATCAAGGTTCCGTAAGTTTATTTAGTCTCCGCCTACACAACAATGTCAGGGGTATAAAAAAGGGACTAGTGTTAGCGCAGTGTCACTGTGTCTACTAATGCTGTACCAGGACAGGAAATATATACTGCTATATAAGTGCACATTGACTACACTAAAATATATCCAAGTTTCTTTTCTAACTAAATAATAAAAACCTACAAAACTGCATGTTGTGTTCACATGTGTAATCTTTTAAATATTTAAATTAGTTTGATGAAATGAAACATTAAAAACATGCAAAAAAAAAAAATCAGGAAGGGGCAAAAACTTTTTCTACACCAGTGTATATAAATGCCAGAAAATGGTTCAAGATTAGTTTAAGATTTCCCACTTTCTAGAAGGAATTTGTAAATTCTAATTAACATGTCTACGCTAACTACAGCTGCTATAGCTTTAGTGCATAAACACTGCTCATGGTACTGTTCAGGATATGCAGCTGGTTGTTATAAAGTGGTGCTTGGTGTGTTACAGGTCGTATTTGGACATGCTGAAGGTGATCACGTTCAGCTACCTGTTCTGGTTTGTCCTAACCATCATCTTCATCACGGGGACCACACGCATCAGTATTTTCTGCATGGGCTACCTGGTGGCGTGTTTCTACTTCCTGCTATTCGGCGGAGAGCTTCTGCTCAAACCCATTAAAAAGATCTTGCACTATTGGGACTTCCTGATAGCCTATAACGTCTTCGTCATCACCATGAAAAACGTCTTCTCTGTGAGACCACATCAGCTTTTTTTCCCCTTCATTATTATGCTCATTGTATTTTCTAGTGCATTTTACCTGCTTAGGATAAAGGAAAAAAAAAAAAACATAGTTTCCAATTAATTAGGTACATTTAGCGTTTCCTTTCTATTACAATTGTGGACACTTTTTAGGTATACAATTACTACCTGTGTGAAATGATAAATAGAATTCTTTTACCGATGTTTGTAGTGCAGCGGTATAATTACCATATCAACTTAGCCACAGTCCAAATAGTTTTTATTTTATTTTAAAACCAATAATTTGAAATCTGCCCATTTCATGGACTCAAGCTAGTGATTTGTCTACTGTCTACTTCTGAAAACAGAACAGGTGTGCCTAATAAACTGGCATCTCTGTTTATGTCATGCTTAAAACTTAATGACACTTTTCTTATAATACTGCATATAGTATGCATAATTTTTTTTTTATTACAGCATTAATATTTTTGACACTGGTGTAATTTTCTTTGTGGTTCTTATGGTTGATTTGCACAGATTCTTGCCTGTGGCTACATCAACAAGCTGAAGTTGAACTGCTGCTGGCTAATCCAGCTGCTCAGTTTGGCCTGCACCATCAAAGAATATGAGGACCTGCCAGGTGTGGATTTTAGTACTTTGTCCCAATGAACCCAACCATCACAGTTTCCGTAATGAGGTCTGGGTTGGTATTCAGATGCAAATTGTTTGTGTACTTCAGGTCAAGAGTAAAATCAGTAAATGCTGTTGTACCACGTCTATGCAGAATGACAGTATTTAATTAAAAAGAAGACAACAGCTGACTGTTTTGCACAAATTCCTTTGCAATGTGTTTGGTGTTTTTTTTAGTCTCTGACAACACTAGGATTTTTTTTCCCAGAGTGAACTGCAGCATCTAAACGATTAAAACTTTGTAATCTACTGGTGAAATGTTATATGTATGTGTCTTCAATGTGTGTCTTCAGTCTCTAGTTTTGAATGTGACTTGCCTAAGGATGAGGCAGGAATCATCTGGGACAGCATCTGTTTTAGCTTTCTATTGCTACAGAGACGCGTCTTCATGAGCTACTACTTCCTCCACGTCGTGGCCGATATACGTGCTGGACAGATCCTGGCTTCGAGGTACACTGTTTAATGTTTAAGAACATTTACCTCACCATCGCTCTTCATGCAACTATCCAGTGTTATTTGCACATGTGCAACACGGATCATTTAACAGCTGTTGAGACCATTTGCAGTCGGAAGCTTAACATGCAGCCCACAACCTGGTAAAGGCATAAGGTTTCCCTTGTACGGGAAGCCGGCAGTTAAAACTTCTATAGGCAGAAAGACCGTTTTTTTTTAAAGTTTTTTATAGGTAAAAGTTTAATAATAACAATCAAAATAATTAATATTTCTTTCCTTATTTTGGTTCTTAATGTTGGATTGCCCTAATATTTTCCTAACAGCCAAACTTTACTGATCTGTCGTGTTCCTGCCAGGTTGCGAAAAGGTCTGCTCGGTTAAATTTATGAACCTGAAAGACAACTCTAAGAACCAAGAATTCACAGTCCCTGATGAAGGAATAGCTGTTTGTTGCTGAAAGTCTGTTTCAAGAATTTATTTGTCAAATCCCCAAATGATGGTTGCACATTAGCTGGGCATTAGTCATATGCTCGAAATGTTCTTTTTCCCCCAAACCTTTTCTCACTTAAGCATCAGCCACTATTTATTTATTTTTTATTTGATTTTCTCCTTGTGTGTCTCTCAGAGGAGCAGAGCTGTTTCAAGCCTCTATCGTAAAGGCAGTGAGAGCTCGAATTGAAGAGGAGAATAAATCCATGGAGCAGCTCAGGAGACAGTGAGAATCATCACAAATATATATATATATATATATATTTAAGTATAAATGGATCTGCAAGAATGATTTTGACTATTTGACTTTTTTTTTATTTTGTGTTGTCTGGATATAATTTGAGTTGTAGCCAATTTCTTTATTCTGTTACAAAGTAATGCACCAAATATTCCCTAAGAATAATATCAATTTTTAGATGATTTTGCATGAATACAGGTTTCAATTGCCTTATGTCATTGACAGTCATATGTTATCAAGTAAGTAGGGAAAGAAGCCTAACAAAAAAAGCCTATCTGAAAGACTTATAAAGCATTTCCAATGGTCGTAATGTAGTTCAACTATTTGGATTTCCATAAATAATATATTTTTTTAATTATCCCGTTTATCCCAAATGTAGCTCCGATTAGTTATTTTTTAATAAATATAGTCTGAATCATATGTGATGAATTTGAATGCCTTAACCCAGGATGGACCGCATTAAGACCCGGCAGGAGAAGTTTAAAAAGGGCAAGGAGAAGATGCTGAGCCTGACCCAGGAGTCTACTGAAAGCCAGACAATATTTCCACCTGAAGCTGGTGAAGAGGATGAAGACGACGATGGTACGAAAAATGCATCTGAAGTGAAAGGAGCTGATGTTTAAACTGGTGTAGATCAGCAGCTAAATTGGATAATATAAGCCAAGAGTGAAATCTTGTTTTTGGTTAAAAAAAAAAAAAGAAGTGTATTATAACATTAATTCATCATATGTCATTATATATTTTGCGCACCATAAACACAAGAAAATACACTTACATGTATGTATGATTTTTTTTTTATTCAGTTATATTAATGATCTTGCCACCATTTTATTGTAGGAGCAGAGAAAGAGAAAGCCAAGGCCAAAAAAAAGCAGTGGTGGAGGCCTTGGGTTGACCATGCTTCCAGTAGGTTTACTATCATAATTTCCTCTGCTCTGAGTGTTCCTTGTGTCCTTGACCAGAACTCAGAAGATTCTCATACTGTACCAGGGCTCAGTGAGACCGACCAATCAGCAACCTCAAATCACCCAGGCCTTATGCTTCTCCTGAATCTATTTAAGGCTTATCAGAAAATACAGACAGCTCCAGAATTGCTGGCATCTTTCATGACAACATGCAAAATGACTCCATTAAACATATTTGTCTGCTATTTAGTTTGAATATAGATTTTATCTCCGGCATCCTTTTTTTTTTGTCAGTCAGTATGGTGTGAATTCTGGTTATGAAAGTTTCTCAAACTCAGCTACATCACTCAAGTTCATAATCAACTAGAGATGTGCGCGGGACTGTTTTTTTTTAATCCCGCTCACGCAGTTATTATTATTTTTTTTTGTACCCATCTAATATTTTCGAATAAGTTGATTTAATTTTGTTTCCCAAAATAAAAAAACAAACACACTAGCAGCCGAATTGAAACTACTGCGACCCTGACCAGGCAGTTACTCAGGAGGAATGAATGATGGCTGTAAATGCATCTCGCATGAACATGTTTATCCTGCAAGCCTCATATCTGACTACTTGCTCGTGCTCGCATGAAAGTAAAAACCTCCCGCCCATGCGACTTTTTTGTTGCATCCTGCGGGATACCAGTATCGATGCACAACTCTAGTCCCTCTAGCCAACTCTAACAAGATGCCCTTGAACCTTTCTGGCAAGCTTTTGTCAATTTAGACCACAGGCTTTCACTTGGTTTTACAGTCTAAATCTAAGATAGCCATTACAAAATCAATACTCAGAGGCAGCAGACCATCAATCCTCAGAGCCAGCAGACCACCAGCCTCAAAACAGTCCCATCTCTATTTTTTAAGAGTGGATTCAGTAATGTATAGCAATGCAGTAATATGCATTTTTTCAATGGTTTACAAAGACATTTTCTCCATATGTATTTTTTGTGTTGGTTTCAAGAAAAGGCTTCTTCGGACACTTAGTATTAATAGTACATTTTAAACTCAAACTAGAATTATATAAAATCTGCAATTGTGCATACATGTTCTTTTGAGTTTTCTCTTCACCTTTTATGGCTTTTATACTTTTTAGATATTTCAGTAAGCAATTATGATTTTAACAACTATTTGTCGCACTTATGCAACCTTGTAATTAAACTCTGAGACAAGATAAACATGCGCTAGTATACATTAAGCGATTTTTTTTTTTATCTTTTAATTTAAGTGACCTATTCTTAAAAAAGTTCATAATTTCCCACTGTAGTGTTTACTGGGGAAATAATTTTTTAAATTTTTTTGTATTTATTTTTTTATTTTGTAATATCTATTGTGTACATTCATTTTCTCTTGAAAGGTACCAATCGTTCTGGACTTGGCTGTACAAAGTATAAAACACATTGCCTTGCATATGTATTCATAATTTCTTACCCTCTTTAACATTTCTACCTTTTGTAGTTTTAAATCCTGGAACTGAAATGGACTCAGTAGGGATTATATGTCAGGAATCTACTCACAATAGCTTATTAAGTGTGAGATTGTGATTGAATATGTTGTCAATTTCAGAATTAGTGTATTAGTACTGCTGCAACCAACTGCCATCTGAACTTAACATAATTACTAGAATGGAGTTCACCTTTTTAGGAGTTCTGTGCAAACAGAGTCTGCTGTATTCCTGGCCACAAATTCCAGCTCCTTTAAAGGGCTTTAAAATGGCCAACCATTGCTAGGACACATGTAAGATATTGAGGTCTTTCTCCACTGGTACATTCATGATATTGACTTTAGCATGAGGAAACTAAGGGCATCCTTCAACACAACAGAAACTTTGACCAATGCCTTCAACATTTCCGGCCAAATCTTATTGCATAATTTGCGAGAACATTATTGAAACCAAATAAAGGTCATAGTCAATGGTCTGTACAAAACCCTCCCACGTTTACTTCAGCAGTCAACAGCTTTTGCAGCAGAATCTTTGCCTCTGCTATACATGAAATTGAATTAAATCAGGAACCCCTCCCACACCCGCACACACACACACTTCTTATATTTCAATTAATGTTTTACTTTATCAATGAAATATGTTACTATTAATTCAATTAAGTCAATTTAATCAGTTTCTGGTTCTAACTTTACAAAACTGTAAAACAGTTCAAGCTGGGTGAAAACATATGTAAGACAATGAAAAAAAAAAATCTATTTAATAAAATATATTTTTGACATTATAGAAAGATTAATATTCACCCTTGAAAAAATCCGAGCCTTAAATAGATAGGTACTGTATTGCATCTAAAGCCAGGAAAAATGCTAATACCTGGGTGGTAATGAGTCCTTGGCTTTGAGTGCCGTTAAAAGTTAAAAACAATTGGCTTGGTCCCTGGAGCCCACAGTTGCGAATCTCTGCCGTGGTTTCAATTTATCTCATCCTCACTAAAAGAAATAGAGAGTCCATCATTCCAGTCTGGTTTCCTTTTAAACTCAAAGATCTATGGCTGGGAACTCTCTCTTTCACAGAGACAGCACAGAATGAACTGATCAGTGCTGACAGGTTGAATAAAAAAAAAATACTTTCCTTTATTTCTGTTTTTATTTTTACTCAGAAATGGAAATGGAAACGAACCTGTTACTTCTACCTTTCAGTTAGTAGTTAGATTGGCTCTTGAATATGGTTGTAATATCTGCTAAATTAATTCACCTGATAATCAGGCTGAGCAGTTCATTTCATCGCTGTGCTATTCTAGTTTTACTTCAGTTGTTTTCTGTCATTCAACCACAGAAGAATTTCATTTTTTTACATGCTTGTGTTTTTTGTTCATTCTCCTATTTCAACACTCCCACCCTAACCCTGTCCATTGTGGCTGTTCTGTTCAAGGACACAAGGCAGTTTCCCCACTCCAGTTCCTGTCCTACAATGCAAACAGGACAGGACACAGGGGATAAAATGTTCCTGGTCTGTTTTTGTTCGATCTATTAACCATCCCTGCTTCATTTTTGATGCTGTCATTCTTGGTTAGTTAGTGGGAGCTCCTCTCTAGTACATAACCAGTTTTAATCTTCTTTACTACTTTAGGCTCTCTCTCTGTCTTAACGTCTCTTGAACCTTCCCTTTGTTTACTTGCTTTAACATTTCCATGTCTGTTGGGCAGATCTGTTGTGTATTGTCTACAGTAATATAAATGTCACCAAAGATTCTTTTGTGTACAATGTGGTATGTCTGATTCAAGGCTTCTTTGCAATCCATCCCTGGCTGTCAATCCACTCTTTCTGTTGATCTTATCTTGTGCCGGCTCGTCCCTCAAAAAGGGATTCATGCAATTCATTCATTTCTTTACCTCCATGGATGAATATAATGAACTTTATAATAAACATTGTATGATGTATCCATATTACTTTATAATAAAACTCTTAAACCCTATACACCCTTGTTGATGTCCGGCATTGTCCGTGTAGCCTGTGCTGTAGAGCGAATGACTATTCTCACCTTTTATATGTTTAGTGGTGAGGAGCGGTGATTATTACCTGTTTGAGACTGACAGTGAAGAAGAGGAAGAGGAAGAAGAGAAAAAAGATGATGACCCACCCAAGAAATCTGCATTCCAGGTGAGAAGATTTCAATTGAATCAGTTTAATGTAATGCCAGCCAATGTTTTACTCATCGATCTTGTTTAGATTTGTATTATTCTCTCTTTTCCATTATGTCTTATAGAGTGTAGTTTATAATGGAATATGTATTCATATAGAGAACAAAGTGTTCAGTATGACCTAATATAGAACCACTGTTGTGTCTATGTAGTGACCCCTCAAGGTGAGGATTCATAATATGGTTAAGGAAAGAGTAAACCATAGGGGTAAGGGTAGCTCAGTGGTTAAAATGTTGGACTTCTGATCAGAAGGCCATGAGTTCAAATCCTTTTACCACTAAACTGCCACTACTGGACCCTTGAGCAGTCTCAGTTGTATGAATGAGATAAAGGCATCTGCTAGAGGTCGCCTAATTTTTACTGATACCAATAGCTAGTCAGGATCGTACTTGCTGATCACCGATTAATCAACCGATTACTGGATTTAAATACAAAAAGAAAAAAAAACACTACTAAATTATGTAATTTTAGTACTAAAAGTACTAAATGAAATAAATATGGTTGTACTAATACTAATGAATATTATAATTCTATAAATAATAAATATAATATAGCGCTCTCGAAATTACAGTGAAACAGAAGTCGGACAAATTATCGGATTCTGGATTTTTGCCGATAGCCAATCGATCCAGCAGTCAACTATCGGCAAAACCGATTAATCATACGACCTCTAGCGTCTGCCAAATAGTGTTAATGTACACAAAAGTTTTAGCAGTTTGCATTGTCATATTTTAAGTATGTTTACAGCTATAGTCACTGTAGTGAAACATCTAAAAAACATCACTTATGTTATTACTCAGGCTTGTGTTGTAATTGTGTTGACGAAGTTACAGCTGTACCCCTGATTAATACAAAGCACTAATACTGGAGAATCCTTCTAAAAATATCATCATATCAACAATTGAACACGTTTGTAAATGTTTTTTTATGGACTGTCCAAATTGATAGAAAATCACAAAAATCCGCATCTTTTAACCAATAGAAAATTTGTCATGGTATGCTGGTGTTAAAAAAATATAAAAAACTAGAAAAAAAAAGAAATATAATGAAAAATAAAGATATTACTATATTATTACTAAATGAGATAATATTTAGACTTAATTTTCCAAGGTGCACAGTTGTTGAATGTGTTAGTGTAATCTACCTGACTATGTGTTTTATAAGGACTCAAAGTGGTTTAGAGTTACTTTTTTTTCTTATTTGATTTGGTTTAGCACTCCACAGTTTGGGTTATAGTATTCAACTTATTTCCACATGTTTCTTCTGATAATGGGTTCCTCTATTTTTCTTCCTCAGCGAGCAATTGGAAAGTTTGCCTCAGCCGTCCTAGCTTTGCCCAAGTCTATAATAAAACTGCCCAAAACTATCCTTCAGTATCTAATCAGGGCAGCCAAGGTATCACCTAAAGGTTATGCTGTGTTTATCTGGTTCTGTTTGTGTCTGTTTATGATTTATGTGTATCTTTGTGTCTTGACAGTACCATGCTTTTCCACTCCATGTTGCTGAAGTAAAGTTTACAAGATCCTAAATAGTCTAAATAATCTTCTCTGATGGTGCAACATGGAATGAAAAAGTTGTTTATTTCATTAACTGTCGTCATTATGGTTGGTTAGCATGCGTTTTTTTCCCCCCAATGACTTCATAATCTACATTGTTGTTGTGTATCCTGTGTGTATTTGGGTTAGGTGTGTTTTTTTGTTTGTAGGTACATGTTTTTTTACATATTTGTGTTCGGTCTGTATGGTTTGCCCCACTGTATAATCATCATCACCCTTACAGATCAAACAAATGTAAGCACCTTTAACTGGAATTCAGATTGGAATTCAGAATTTAGATTCAAAAGTAGTTTCTGTGCCAGTGGGGCAAAAATTCCCGCAATCCTACTTGATTTGTTTTTGGCCTGAATTCAAGCAACCACAGTGAAAATATTTAGTAAAGGTTTTCCTGTAATAGACACACATGAAGATAGCTGTTTGAATTCATGCTGAAGTTTTGTGACTTTGTGAAGCACCCTGAAGCTTGTTTATGTCATTTTCAAAAACAGAGTTTCTCAGTCCTGGTCACTAAAACATTTCATTCAATCAACCAGTTAATTAAAGCCTGGGACACACCAAGCCGACATCAGCCTTTAGGCAATGTCAGGTGGTTTTTTTTTTTACCATAGGGCAGCTTTAGTTTTTGCTCTGTTGGCTCTAATTCGACGGCATCAGCTTTTTTCCGACGGTTCACTCTGGGGTTTGTCCATTGGTGACAAAGAAAACAAACAATTGCTGTTATTTTTGCCACTTGTCTTGTCTCCCCATTTGACTGAAGGGTTATTTGTGGCTTTGTGAAATCAAGACTGCAAAGACAAGCTAATTACCATGTGCCTGTTCCTTCAGTATCCACGATTTCACCCATTTCTCCTTATCCGATTCTTTCTTTCTTCCTTCATCCACAAGAAGACCAATGGCTGACAAAGCCAGTGCCAGACATGATTAAAAAACGCTACACGAATCCGTTAGCAATGATTGCTGCAGGTGTAAACGCTGCTTGCTATATATATATATATTGAAAGTTGTAGCTTTTGGGGTTTCCCTGTTTGTATCCCGAATACAGACTACTGCCACCTGCTGGTATGGAAAAGTTATGTTCTTTTACGCAAGCACAGAACATACACGCTAATTGACAGTCAGCTGTAGTCTGTCCTGTGTGTTCTAATGCAGGCAATGCGAGACGATGTCACATTCGGCTTTCATCTCAGCTAGTTTTTTCTTATGTCGGTTTGGTGTGCCCCTATGTTTAAGAGCAAAACCTTACACTATGCAGAGCAGGGGGTAATCCAGAACCAGTGTTGAAACTCTGTGGTCTAAAGCCATTGCAATAATTTGATAGTGGCTTGTATTGCTCTACAGTTTGTATACCAAGCATGGGTCACAGACTCCAAAACAGCTCTTAAGGAGCGGGGGAAGGAGCGGCGGCATTTCTGGAAAAGATACGGAAGAGGGCGTAAACACCGGAAAGACAACGATGAAGGTGCATTATGCAAACAGGAGTCAAAATTTTAGAGTAAACCATACAGTTATGATCAACTGTAATATCATAAATAAAATTGTGTGTGTGAGAACAGGTCAGGTGGCAATTGAGATGGGAGATGATGAACAGCAGAGCTCAGAGGAGGACAAGAAGGAAGGACCAGGTATCTATTTAAGAAAATCTAAATTAAAATTTTTTTTTATTTTTTTTTCATCAGAATAAAATGGCATTTAGATCCACCTCAATCAGTTTATTCTGTTTCAGCTATAATACATAGAGCAAGACAGTAAAGTCACTGTGAACCTGAAGAAAAAGAATGCATGCGAAAAAAAAAAATACTTGCTTGAATAGACAAAGAAATTACCGCCCACAGTTGGTTATTGGATTAAACGGCATGCTTCAAACTGCATCATTCATCTTTCACACCAGAACCAATTTTCCAATGATTATAATTGTAACAGCTTGATATGTTTAATTCTGTTGGAAAGTTATTCCTGTTATTATTTATTTTATAGCATCTTTTGAATTCACCAGCCTCTCGTTTTTTCCCTCAATTTTTCAGTAAAAAAAAACACATTGATGATTCTCTGTTAAAGTTCAATAATGGTCTTTTTTTTTTTCATAGACAACATTATTAAAAGGGTTTTCAACATCATCAAGTTTACCTGGGTGCTATTCCTGACCACGCTGGAGAGCCTGACCAGGTGGATCAACAACATTTGTAAAGAATACATCGACATCTCCACCGTGCTGCGCATCGAACGCTGCATGCTTACTAGAGAGGTCAAAAAGGTGTGACACACACACACACACACACACACACACACACACACACAGGATAAGACGTTTCTTTATTAGACATTTCTTTATTATAGAACTTTACATATATTTCCTATGCACGTTTTTTTTTATTTACCCATATAAAATTCTTAACAGAAGCTTCACTTCTGCTTTGATCCAACAGGGTAACGTGCCATCACGTGAGAGCATCCACGTGTACTACCAGAAGCAGATGCGCCTGAACGTTTCACGCGAGTCCGGATTGGATCAGATCAGTGAGGAGGACTCGGGCTCGCAGAAACTCCGGCGCAGACGCAGGGGTTATACATTAGAGAGCCAGGATTCCGTGGCATCCCGAGATAGCATCTCCAGGTATATGTGTACTGTATATGTGTCCCCATAAATAACCTTAAAATATCCTGTCACTGTTATTTTAGGACAATTAATACAGTGAGTTCATTGACATGAACACTGCACACACATTTGTAAAAGAAAAAAATTCCAATTATTATTATTATTATTTTGTGAAATCATGCAGTAGTTGTATTTTAAGGTTATACAGACAGGATCATGGGCATTTAATTTGTCGTTTATCATCGTCATCATTATTCCACAAGGCTTGCCTACGTTGTTTATTCACATGATCGTATCTATATTCATAAAAACTATGCGTTTTTTTATTATTCGCCCTGATATTATATTGTGTTTAGAAAGATTCACTCTCTAGATTTCGACCCATCTTTATATGAGAATTACAGTGCGTATTGTGTTTTACAGCGCAGCAATTTATATCGCATTTTTTATTTATTGCATTGGTAGAGTAGTTAAGGGCCTTGCTCAGGTGCCCAGGAGTGGGAGTTTGGAGAGGATGGGAATTGTACTCATGACCTTCTGATGCAAAGACCAGTGACTTTAACCACTAAGCTACCCCTCCCCATGGCTTAGAGGCATGATACAGTATAGGCATGATACAGAATCATTTATTGATGGAATATTTATTATATCCTTATACCTTTTCATGCATCAAACTACAGCACCAGTTGTTGTAGCTGCAGAGACTGTTTGCAAGTGACAACGTATCTGCCTTAAAGCGTGCTTATTTTGGAAGCGAATCCGCACGATGTATTATGGCACATGCCCACAGTGTTGGACGAAGTACACAAACCATGAACTTGAGTTAAAGTAGAGATAAACTCTATGACTCCAGTAAAATATGACTCCAGTAAAAGTGCTCACTTGAGTAAAACAACAAACGCCTTCAAATGTACTTAAGTATCCAAAGTACTATGATTTATTATAGCTATAATGTATAATGTCTGGCTTTATCAACTCAGTTTATGTGAAAAGACTTGAATGTTACTCTAAGCACAATGATCTATTTATAGAATGATATTAATGAGTCAGACATTGATTGATATCTATTAAAATGATCATGAGCCCAAAACCATCTTTTCAACTACTTCAGAAAAATCATGCAAATAATTTCACGGGTGATGTGGCAGGTTCGAGTCAGGAGTTTCTTCCATCATTTATTACTCTCTAAATGTTCTGTTGAACTGATGCTGTTAGTTTAAGTAGATACCACCAATTAGCAATCAAAACAAGTTCAAAACACTCGCGCTCGACCCTGATTGGTGGCTTGCTGCGTGTTTGACCAGTTACGTTTTTATCCGCTCATAAATAAAAAGGAACTACTGCTTCCGCAAAATGTAGTTGAGAAAAAGTACGATATTTGACTTTGAAAAGTCTCTCCAAGTAGAAATACTCATTACTGTTTCTTTATTCGACTTCTAATTGGAAGCATTTGAGTTCATTCACATAAAGAAAATTCCTTAGTGCAGCCTTATACTCGACTAAAGTATGATATTACAGCAATAGTGCATTTTTATAGCAACATAGTGAACCATCATTGCTTCATTCCATTCATCAATTCGCTTTTTCTTTCACATCTCCATCCATCTCCATTCAGTGCATACACCGAGGCCACCATGCTCTTTTCTCGCCAGTCCACGTTGGACGACCTGGACGATGTACCTCATCATGTGCCCAAAACCAGCGAGCGTGCTCGGCCCAAACTGCGCAAAATGTACAGCATGGACATGTCCAACTCGTCTGCAGACAGTGGCAGCAGCAACATCTCCAGGTCCTTAATGCTATAACGCATCCTCACTCATCTCCACTGCTAATGCCCATTTTTAAGTTCCTGTATGACTATGTACATTTCTTAGAAAAAAATTCTGTTGGCCTATTATATTATGTTGGCCTGTAATATATTGCGGAAATACATAAAGTCAAGCAAAATAATTTTTTTTTTAGCTACCTTGTTTGATCAAACTATCAAAACTAATGGATAAAATAATCCACCTTGGAACAGTGTTTCACTTCAAACGTATTTATGGTTGATACCAAATTGATTTTCCCTCCTGAGGACTTTAAGTACTTGATTATCTCAGGAACAAATCAAGCTTCGTGACATAGGGGGAATGTAATCTCACAGCATGTTTTCCTATACATCAGCTCTGTGTTGTCAGCATAATGTTCCTTTTCAAACATACAGTTCCTGCAGTGTGAGCACTTACTAAGACTCTCAGACCAGCAGTAAAATACTGCATTTTATAATACAATTAGGCAGCACTGGGCCAGCAATGGGAAATGTGCACGTGTTCCCCTACTTTTTTACCCTACTAATAAAACACCCATTTGTAACCCAACCCAGCCAAATAAAACTAATGCAATACTATTGACTATTGTATACGCAGCCTTACCTTACCAGTGGTTTCCTGTCATTGTGTGTTTTCACAACAGCGAAGCCACTCAGTGCGTCACTTTATTCTCACGACAAGGTACCAACGACACCATCGATGAGGTGGAGGACGAGCAAGATCAGTCTCACCACCGTGACAAAAGACTTGAACAAGTTGAGGAAGCAGAGACAGGCCCCTGGAGCTCCATTGAGCCTGAATCAGAACAAGAGCTAGAAAAAGACCCGGAGCTTGAGGAAGAAGAAAAACCTGAAACAGCAAAACAGTCCCCTAAAGATTATGAGTACAGGCTGGAGGATGATGACGAAGCCCAAAGCCCTGGGAGGGAGGATGGCGAATCTTCTTCTGGACCAGAGAGGACTTGCGGCCGGCTTTTTACCCCAGACACAGACGTCCCAAACACGTCAGACGCAGATGTTCCACCCAGCTATAGCAAAGCAGTTAGCTTCGACCGTCTTTCTGTTGACTCACAGGAGAGTGACGAAGAAAAGCAGCTCATGCTGATGACCTCAGATAGCAGGTCAGATTTACTGTCGGACGATGCACTTCTGCCTTCGCAGACCACCGAGCTGACGGCTAGTGAACTGCTGCTCAACAAGTAAGACTCACACAGAATTACGGGTTTTATCTAGTAAGCAGCGAGCATTCCTACTTATACAGGAAGCTTTATTATTTCTGCTGCATGGTGTGAACATTACAAAATCTCATTTATGGGATTGATTCAACCAGAGGATCTCAAACCTTTTGCAGCTAGGGACCTTTTCATTGTGACTTTTTAGACACCAGTAGTCTAGTAGTTAAAAACAGAATTATTAGATGTACAGATTCAATACTAAATGCATGTATGAAGTAAACAATTTCCCAGTCAATCTGCTCAACTCTTCCGAACAAAATGTTCCTCAATTTTCCCCAGAATGTTTTATGACGAAGAGCTGGATGGCTCAGAGCGCTTCTACAAGTCCCAGCCGTTGGGCCTGCAGCTATGCTATGCCCTCTACAACCTGTTAGTTGCTCACTCTGAGATGGTTTGCTACCTGGTCATCATCCTCAACCACATGATTTCGGCTTCTATGGCCACTCTGGTGCTGCCCGTTCTCATTTTCCTGTGGGCCATGCTGTCTGTTCCACGGCCCAGCAAACGCTTCTGGATGACTGCCATCATCTATACAGAGGCAAATTTTTCATTTTCAATTCTATCATTTGTGCTGTATATATAGTATATAGGGATTTCGACCAAATATCATTGTAAGTCTTGTGAGTGTGTAAATATAGTTCTGACTTGTTCCTTTAGGTTACCATCGTCATCAAGTACTTCTTCCAGTTCAGCTTTTTCCCCTTCAACCAGAACCTGGAAGTGGACAAAAAGAAGCCTTATCACCCTCCTAACATTATTGGGGTGGAGAAAAAAGATGGTTATGTCCATTACGACCTCGTCCAACTGCTTGCTCTCTTTTTCCATCGGTCGATTCTGAAGGTGCTTAAAATAAATCGATTTTCATACCCTTTAATTTTACTCTTTTTTAGATTCTACCAGCTGTACCTCCATTCACACTTAACTCAAGCTACATCGTTGTTATGCTAATGTTTTAGTGCCATGGTCTGTGGGACGAGGATGATCCCAAAGACAAAGAGACAAAGAAAGACACGTCTCAACATCGTGACGAGTCCGAGGACGAAGACAAAATGGTGGTGCTGATTCCAGCAGAGACAAAAAAGAAGAGCTCGCCCCCTCGCTCCATGAGGTTTAACCTGGGAAGTTCTACAGACTTGGACTCCGTGCAGCAGGTGCAAGTGCGCCAACCCGAACTGCGCACGTACCAGCGGCGCAAGAGCTCCAGCGGCGGCTCGTACATCTCACGCCACTCATCCCAACGTTCCAAAAGAGGTGAGAAGACCGATTTCACGGCTCATCTGGTGAGACGAGTGCCATCATTTTCTATTTTAACCTTGAACACATGAACAGATTTACACTTGAATCTTTATCAGTTATCAGCATTGATAACCTCAACACTGATGAAAAATAATGAATGGACATTCGGTTCCACCCAGATGATACTGGGTTCCCTTTTGAATCTCTTTCCTCTCAAGGTTTCTCCCTCAAACCATTCCAGAAAATCATATTTGTGATCTATTCCATTTTGTAAAGCGTGTTTGGGATACTCCATTGTTAAAAGCGCTATGAAAATAAAATTAAAGTGAACTGAATTTTCAGTAAAGAATCTTTACAATAAATTATTAACTGAAAAAAATTGTTATTCTGAGGTAATTTTTTTTCATGGACTTATTAATTACACATCTTTTTTGACATTTAAAAAAATACAGTAAAAATGGTTCTTAAAGAAGTTATTAAACAATAAATACACTGTACACACTTGGTATTATTTCACATTTTAAATAAACCCTTACCATAAAATGTTATATAGTTTTTATTTATTTATTTATTTGCATTTTTAAATGAGATGTTTACACTCGCAAATGTATTACAAGGCAAATAAAAAGTATTGATAAAAATATACATGCATAATTAAATATATTGTGCTCCCATTTAGGCAGCACGAGCACAAGGAACAGCAGCTGCAGAGGAAGCAGCGAGGTCGGAGTCGAACCCAAAACTCGCAAGGAGCTCATCATGGAGAAACTCAGAGAGCAGCTCATTAAAGCCAAATTCTTTCTTCTCAAGAAGTAAGTGTGTGTTTAAAAACTTGTTAAAGTGGTTCTTCTTGCAGTTTAGTATTTTGTACATGTCATTGTCTGGGCAAAGAAAAGGTAATTGTTTGGGTTTAAATAACCAATTACATCAGTACATCATGGATCAGTATTTCAATGATTAATATGTTGTGGTAACATTGTTACTGTGTTTGAAAAGAGGAAAATTGTACATCAAGCAAATAACACAATCTCTGTAATTGGGTCAAGAAGTCCTATACATTTTGGGGGGAGGAATATTGTTGGAAAATAAACTTTAAATATTATCATCAGATATTTTTTTTTTAAATTTGGTGTATTTACTAAACTTAAACTAACAAGAATAAAATTATCATATTCTAAAAATTCTAAAAAGTAATTCGAAAAAGTTTGGAAAGCGAAGCACCTGGCATGATTATGGCATGATTATGACCTAATAATCAAGCCAGAGCAGCCCATGTTATGATCTGGGATTGCTCCAGTTGGTCAGGCTGTGGCTCAGCAACACCGTCCAGCAATAAAAAAGACCAGGTTTTCCACGTAATTTATTGAAACAGGCCTATTCTGGTTAACAGTTCCAAGATTCATCAGTCTCAGATGGTAAAAAAGCAGCTCAAGAAACACAAGAAATCATTTCCACACATGAATTAACCATTACAGTGTCCACACCTGAATCCCAGTGAATGTCTTGCTGGAGATAACTTTATAGAGGGGGTTTGACTCTCATGTTATAAATACATGGGCGTAGACAAAAATGAATGCAGATCTAAAGGGAAATGGAGTTTTGGTGTTGTGTAAGGTTGTCAAAACAATGCCACGACAAACGCACACAGTACAGGTGAAACTTTTGGGGTGGGATATTTTACACTAAATATTTATTGTCTATCCATTTTGTGTTTTTTTCCAGAGGAAGAGAAATCTACCTTCCTATTCGTCAGTTCTTCTATAACCTCATCCATCCTGATTACAGTGCAGTGACAGACGTCTATGTACTAATGTTCCTGGCAGACACAGTTGACTTCATCATCATTGTCTTCGGCTTCTGGGCTTTCGGGGTATTTTAGATTTTCCACAGTCTCTTTCAAAAGCAGGATTGCGAATGACTGTTGGTTTTCTCTGCATCTTTGTTACCAATTTATTGATCGTTTTATTTATATTTAAATTCGTAGTATTTATGTATTGCACTTAATTTTGTGCTCCCTTTTGAAAGTAGCCTATGTACAGACCTATGCATGGTTTTAAAAATTTCATTTGCAAACTCAATTCTTTAACATTTCCCCAGTAGTCATTTTGGTGAAATACTTTTGTGTATGTCAAAGTAAAATTCAAATGATGATTGAACTATATTTTGTTCAAAACCAAATTTTTTGGGTTCAGTCTTAAAAATTCAGTCCCAATGACATTCGTAGGGTTTTCTTAGACCACCATACACTTACAAACCACGCATTTATAAACCACACACTTATAAACCATTTGTTGTTCTGGCTGAAGAAAGAACATCTGCCATTTGGCAATTAATATAATAAATGATTTATGTCCAAAAATATTGGCTGCATTATAAATGAACTGCTGTGCTACATACCAGTGCTTTTGGACCGTATACACAAAAACATTAGCTTTTTGATTCTTATTTCTGCTTCCTGGGTCTGTCTGTCCCTACATTTTCATAAGCTCTTCAATCTATGTCTTATTTTTTTTAGAAACACCAGGGAGGAGCAGACATCACATCTTCGCTGTCTGAAGATCAGGTCCCAGGTCCGTTCCTGGTGATGGTGCTGATCCAGTTCGGCACTATGGTAGTCGACCGAGCTTTGTACCTGCGTAAAACCGTCATGGGCAAAGTGATTTTCCAAGTTATCCTGGTGTTCGGTATCCACTTTTGGATGTTTTTCATCCTGCCTGGAATAACGGAAAGGTAGTGAACATCTACAAAACACGGTTTCGTTTCTCCATTGTGACTTTTTGGCGGATTATTCAGAGATGGTTAATAGAGTAATCTTGCTTGTGCTCTCTCTTCCAGGCGTTTCAGCCAGAACACAGTGGCCCAGCTGTGGTACTTTGTGAAGTGCATTTACTTCGGTCTGTCCGCCTATCAAATCCGCTGTGGTTACCCCACCCGTGTGCTGGGCAACTTTCTGACCAAGAGCTACAACTATGTCAACCTCTTTCTCTTTCAAGGGTGAGAGCAGATCAATTTGAAAGGCACTGATTGATCTCATTGATTCAGGATGTGCTTGTGGGTGCAGGCAGCAAAGCAAGACAGTTCATACGAGCACTTATATGTAACCCGGCTTAGTTTTTCCTTCACTGTAGTAAAGGGTAGTAAGGAGATTGAGAAGTAACTTAATGCTCACAAGGAAATGGTGTGGTGAATCAGTTCCATCTAGGCTTGTAAAACGATGCCCCGAAAGTTCTCAGCCATTGACTAAAGTACACCGCAAAGGGGCAAGTTTGGGTTTATAGCTACTGGAAGCATTTAGAGGAAACCGCAGCCTGACAAATAAAGAATTTAACGGAACGGAATAAACACACACAGCAAGTATCACAGTTTCGATTTGGGAAAAATCAAAACAGCTCAACAGAACTGATTATTATTTAGTTTGATTTCCAATTTTGAATGCCTCAGGTAGCGACTGCCTTTTTTTTTTTTCTTCTTTATTTCTTTTTAGTCATCTCTACATGCACACATTTTTTCCTGTCTGGAATGTTCAGCTTAAAAAAAAAATGTAATGGCTTAAATAAGATATTCATTGCATGTAATATATGTAAATTTGTCTGACTACACAAGATGGTAAAATACGGATGGAATTTTCACAGTTTTTTCCATTTTTTTTTAAATGAAAAAGTGCATATATGCAGATGGTCCCCGCAGATGGTCCCCGAGTTTCAGCTCGCCGCGATCTTGCGATGACGCTGGCGATACGACAAAATTGAACATATATATATATATCGTACATAAAACCATTTATTAAATTTTTTTTCATAGCAGGCAAACCTAGCAGCATATGCTCCGCCTCCGCTCGCAAAAATCACACTTGTCCACGTCCCACATACATGTATTTGTGAAAATATTTACTAGAATTTATACGCCGATCAGGCATAACATTTTAATCACCCGCAAATTATTATGTTGCTCCCCTGTTCTGACCCATCACGTCTGTTGGATCAAAGGCCAGTGTTCCCTCCCCACATCCATCACTGAGCCTTGGCCGCCCATTACCCTGTGACTGGTTCACTACTGTTGCTTCCATGGACCAATTTTGATAGATACAGACCACTGTAGACTGGGAACACCCCACAAGAACTGCAGTTTTGAAGATGCTCTGACCCAGATGTCTAGCCATCACAATTTGGCCCTTGTAACTAACTAAACTTAACTAAAAAACAATGACACTACGTTTAAAAGCGAGGCAGAGACTTAAAAGAGCCACTTAATAGGTTTCTGAGGAAACTAAGATTTTAACTATCTATATGTATATATATACAACAAAATTGTTATGCTCACACTTAAAATATACTGACTGTGTCATAAAGGTTTCGCGTGATCCCATTTCTGACTGAGCTGCGTGCCGTGATGGACTGGGTATGGACGGACACGACGCTCAGCTTGTCCAGCTGGATCTGCGTAGAGGATATCTATGCACACATCTTCGTTCTGAAGTGCTGGAGAGAATCCGAAAAGGTAAGTCACTAAAAATTCAGTATAAGGGGATGATGCAATAAATAAATAAAAGCTATATAAGTTTCTGTTGAACTTTTTATTGTGTGTGTGGGTGTGTGTTCCAGCGGTATCCTCAGCCCCGGGGTCAGAAGAAGAAGAAGGTGGTTAAGTATGGGATGGGTGGTATGATTGTTATGCTGCTCATCTGCATCGTCTGGTTCCCGCTGCTTTTCATGTCTCTGGTCAAATCTGTAGCAGGCGTCGTCAACGCACCCTTGGACGTCTCAGTCAGTCTGACACTCGGTGGATTCCAGGTATAAATAGACACCAGGAAGGTTTTTATTAATCATCTGTAATATTATTAACATTACTGTCTTCTTTTGATCATTATATCACATTATACAAGCAGAAAGATATTGATGTATTTTAATCTGTTTTCCTCTTTGTCGCTTTTATTCAGCCAATCTTCACAATGAGTGCGCAGCAGAAGAACCTGATAAGCATTACTTTAAAAGACTTTGAGGATTTCAATAAAGTGCATAGTTCAGATTCAGTAAGTACCTTGTGTAAGTCCAGGCTGCCTGGCACAACATATGACCATGTTTTCAAGCCAAGATAATGCTTTATCACTGTGATGTACACCGACCAGGCATACCTTAATGGCCACAGATCAGCAAAACATTATGACCATCTGTCTAATTTTATGTTTCTGACCCTTTGAGCATCAACAGCATTATAACTTCTTCAGTAGTTTGACTTACAGTAGTAACTGTCAACATTTGGGTAACGAAATCCTGGAGACGCATTATTTACATGGCTTCAAGATAAAAAAATATTTTGTTGAATTTATGTATTCATTTTTTGTACGAGCACCACCTGACTCATCTCCTTTCATTTGTACCACTGATGCTTGATTCAACTTTCTTTGTCTGTGACCTGTGTAAATATCAACAGCGCAACTGGGTTGTTGGTTGCCAGGTTGAGGTCACAAATGGCTTAAAATTTTGTGTCGATTGTGTGAGGTGAATGCATTTCATACAAGATCTGGCAACTGGACAACCTTGGAATAATGATGTGAATTTTTATATAAACCACTATTCCTTTCTTGGACCACTTTTGGACCACTGACCACTGCACACCAGGAACATCCCACAAGAACTACAATTTTGGAGATGCTCTGGACATTAACTTTAAAGAAAAAATTTTCACTTGCTGTCTAATTTATCTCACCCACTAACAGGTGCCATGATGAAGAGACAACTAGTGTTATTCACTTCACCGGTCACAATGTCACAATGTTATAATGTCATAATGTTATGCCTGGTAACTTTGTTAAATTTATTACAATTACAAGTTTACAATCTCTCAGATTGGGCAGCAGATATTTAAATAATTCATGAAAGTCTTAAGGTGGGTGGCAGATTTCAGGAACGTGATTTAATTTCCTGTGTAGACGGCGTTGCAGTTTCTCGAGGCGTACGTGTATCAGGATATCACCATCGCCCACCTAGAGGGAAGTTCCAACTCGCTGTGGACCATCAGCCCACCCAGCCGAGAAAACCTGATCAAAATGTTGGAACAGGACAAGCAATTCCATTTAACCATTGCTTGGTCTGTACAAAGGTATAGCTCACTATCTTTTTTAAGAATAAACTGGTTTAAATACCTCCCAGGTCAACTGTCTAAGTAAGAAAAAATAAAGCTTTCTGACTGCAAAAATATTATAGTCCTCATAAATAGTGACATTATTAGCATATAAAATGCTTTGCTGCAAAAAATGCAAACTAATACATTATCCCACTTTCCTAAAAATAAAAATACAATAAAAATGAAAAATAAAACCAAAGTCTATATGTTAGAAACCCAGTTGTATTCATTATCATTTTAGACACCACTAAATGTATTTGGAGTGTGTGTGAGCTGGTAGCATAGTGGTTAAGGCATTGGACTCTGGATTGGGTGGTCACATGTTCAAATCCCAGCACCACCAAAATGCCACTGCTGCGCCATTGAGCAAGGCACTTGTAAATTGCTCTGTATTAGGGTGTATGCTGGAAATATATTAATGAGGAGAGAAGCCAAAACCCTGGGTCACATCACTTTACTTTGAGGTAGCTGATTTTACTAATGCTCCATAAAATATATATACACACACACACATATATATATATATATATGTATATGTATATGTTTGTATGTATGTATGAAAGCTTCCTTTTCGTTTTTCTGTTTTCTGCAGGAATCTCTCTTTAGGAGCGAAAGCAGAGACAGCAACAGGCAAGCATGTCATCACTCTGGAGGATGACACCAGACAAAACCTTGTAAAAGTGTTAAATAACCAAACATCATCTGTGTGAGTGCACCCTTTTGGCAGCTCATTTGATTGACTGCGTTTATTTTAGCAGTTCGTTAATGATAGGGATTGTTTTTGACGGGAATATGTTTAATCCTTGCCAAATTTCAGGCTGATCACAAAAATCTTTCCGAGATATATCCGTGCACCCAGTGATTCCAACGCTAAACCCATTGAACAGCTGAGTAAAGGTATCACGTGTAATCAGTCAAAAGTCCTAAACTGATTTTTCTCGCTTTTGTATTTGTTTCATTTTTGATGTTTTATCCGTTTCGTCTCTCTTTCACTTTGTCAGATTCAGGTTTGGAAAACATTACACTGGCTCTAGGCCGGGGGAACAGCAGTGAAGGGAAAGTTCAGGAGTGGTGGGTTGTGAACCAGACCAAGCCAGGCAAAATCCTCCAAAAAGATAAAGAACATGGAAAGGCTGGACTAGATCTCTACATTTTCAGTGATCAGGTCAGCCCTCCTAGTCTGGGCTTTCTAGCTGGATATGGGTAAGTCAAGTTAAACCATGCCATTTTTTTTTTTGTTTGGTTTTTTTACACACCACTATAATCATTTTACTACAGTTTGCAAGCGCAATGTAACTGTTAAAGTTGGACAGAATTGCACGTGTAAACCCAAAAAATAAAAATTCTTTTTTTTTTTTTTTATCTATATTGCACCATTTGAGTATTGACAATTTTCAATTGTGTAAAATCTTTTCATTTGCTGTGGATGTACAGGGTTTCTGCAGAATCTTAAAAAGTCTAACAAAAAGAATTAGACAAAAATTAAATGTTAGGCCCTTAAAAGTCTAAAATTCGCTGTTTTAGATTTTAAATGATTTGAAACATCCGATGTCCAGGTAACGCTTCCTCTAATGCTCATTGAAATGCTTCTGCAGAATGTTTTTGTTTGTTTCTTTATTTTGCTAGACAAAATATAATTGGCTGTGTTACAGCTACAAATGAGACCAACATGCAACAGCCAATCAGCTTTCTGTTATTGCCACTGATTAGACTGATTAGACTGTTACACAGACCTAAATTGGATTTTATTTTTCTGCTATTGGGAAATGCAAATTTACTAAATTGTGGCTTAAAAAATGTAGGGCTCGGATAAAGCCAGTTGCTAACAAGCTATTTGTGCTTGTTGTTGTTTTTTTATGTGATATAGGCCTGATACATTTATCTTAATAGTCTTTAAAAGGTCCTAATAAAGTCTTAAATTTCATTTTATAAAACTTGCAGAAATTCTGATGTAATGTGTAACTCCCTTTTGACCAATCAGCATAGAGAATTCAATGTGTATAGGTTGAAAAAAAGCTTAGATTAGCTTTAAACTGCTACGTTTTTCTTCCCCTCCCAGTATCATGGGTCTGTACATGTCTGTGGTGCTGGTGATCGGCAAATTTGTGCGCGAGTTCTTCAGCGGAATCTCCCACACCATCATGTTCGAGGAGCTACCCAACGTGGACCGCATCCTCAAACTCTGCACTGACATCTTCCTCGTCCGAGAAACAGGAGAGCTGGACCTGGAGGAAGACCTCTACTCCAAGCTCATCTTCCTCTACCGCTCTCCAGAGACCATGATCAAATGGACCAGGGAGAAGAACAAGTGAAAAGGATCACAGGAGAGGACGCTCAGTGCATGAGAAGTTCCTAATCGACATGGAAAAAGCACAAGCTGGGGGTTTTTTTAATCAGCTGGATGAGACACGTCAGCTGAACTGGGCAACTAGCTACATTTTGCAGTTCGTGGTCTCTCGCATACAGTACTTGTAGAAAGCCTAGTTTGGGAGAGATTGCTGATTTGTAGCTAATTGTACATTATTAAGGGCTTTTAATAGACACCACTACTTCCCGTCATGCGTCACTTGCAAAAAGCAACCCTTCACAGCTGGGAGTGCATGAGCTCGGAGGGCCGTCCATCACGTTGATTGACAGGCCGGTCAACAAATCCCTGTGCGATCAGAGTCACAGATCAGAGGCCACGGACTTGAGTTGATTTCCAACAGACTTTACTACCAAGTGCTTTATTTTTCACGTGGCAAGAGGCGAAGACTTCTGGGTTTTTTTTTTTTTCTTCAGAAGGCTGGAACAACACATGACAGCAATCACCCGACAATCTCCACTTGCCTTATTTCGTTTGTACAAATCATTTTCATTCATCATCGATGTATTTTTCTCAGGAACACACACACCGGTCATTTCATCACGAGATGTCCTCTTTTCCATTGCGTATCAGAGAGCGTCAGACCGGGCAAGAAAAAAAATAGCACAAGGGGATGATAGAGATGAAAGAAAAGATGGGGGGGGGGGGGGGGGTGGACGACAATATGCCGAGATACTGATTAACGGTTATATGTGGTTCGGTTCGATGGCTATGGAGCATGAACTTATTTTATGATGTGCAAGTATTGGGAGATTTCATGTTTGCCGGAAAGATATAGGCCTATATGTGAAGATAACGATAAAGACTCATTGCTTGTATGGAAGGGGTAAAGCAATATGCCAACTGATGCATTTATTTAAAATGAATAAAGGGAAAAGTGTGTGTGTGTGTGTGTGTGTG
>MU551692.1:158365-167109 GCA_024362625.1 Silurus asotus | reverse complement strand
ATTTTACAAACACAGTGTTTTGTTGTTATTAAAAGTGTTAACTAATAAAATTACACATTTAACAGATTTGAATGATGAATTGTTTTTATCTGTACGATCAATAAAGACAGTAATTTAAGTTCGCTTCTCCATTATGAGGGAAAAACCACAAAACACCACCCAGAGGGTTCATTGTGTGAATCATGGTGGATTTGGGGTTTGATTTTAGACTCGGTGCAGAAATAAAAATGTTTACTTATGAAAAAGTTTATTTATTTATTTTATATCTAAGTAAAGAAAGGACGTCGTGAATAAATGTTTGTTGTGCTGAAGGTTTTAATTTCACCTCTTTTATATTTAGTTATTTATGTATTTATATTTTTTATACAAATTATAAAACAGAAATGTGCTGAATTGATATCGTGTTAATAAAATTTAGTGCAGTTTAAAAGAATCTGCATTTTAACTGACAGCATTAAAATATTAATATAAAATAATTTCAGACTGAAGATCCACCATGTAGAACACAAGCAGAGTAAAGATGATGATGATGATCAGGAATGTGTCTGTTCTCAGTCATGTTCTCATCATATCCCATGTTAACCGCGTGTTTACTGCGTGTATTAATGACTATTAGCAACCAGTTTGCTTGCGATACATCAAGATTTGTGTAAAAATAAAATACTAAATCATACTAACTTTAAGTGCATTAAAATAAACTATTGTATTTTTATATTTTAAAAACACTTTTACAAGGAAGCATGACATTTCTTCACAAAACCTCCATCACTCAGTCTGATGTTCTTCTCCACCACACTGACTGATGAAATAAACAATGTTTGATAGCAGCAGCTTTTCTCTGGTGGAGTCACACAATAAATCTGACACATTTAACCAGTTAACAGATCAAATCTTCAATACAACAACATCCCTGTGATCTCCCACAGGAAGGTCAGTTTTAAAGTGTGAACAGTTTGTGAAAGAATCATAACTGTATCTTGATGTAGATGTTTGGAGTTCTGTAGGTGCAACAAGTTTCTAATGAATCATCTGATGTGTGTCAGCAGTCGTTCATGCAGTGGTGTGAAAATCATCATCCTACTAAACAGCTACTTTAATTAGAGTTCAATATTCAGCACTCATATTTCTAAATCTTTGGACGTCTATTTAAAAACTGGCAGCTGCAGGTTTCTGACCTTCAGCACCTTCTTCCATGTGGATCAATTTTCTGTTCTGATCTCAAAAAATCGGAGCAAAATACTGAGTAGGAACCAACTTCATCTCGAACATCTAACATCCTGAGGGAGGTCTGTGTGGTTCCTGTAAACAGCTGAGAAAATCTTCATTCTTTCAACATCAATAATCAAATTACTGATCAATAAAACCCTCGACTCAGAGCTGGAGTTCAGCGTGTTCCATTCATCAGCTTCATGTGGAGATGTAGGAGACCTTCATCTGTACATCTGCTGAGAAGACAGGCCCAGTACACACACACAAACACACACACACACACATACTATACACACATACACACACACACACACACCATACACATACCACACACACACACATACTATACACATACCACACACACACATACTATACACATACCACACACACACACACCATACACATACCACACACACACATACTATACACATACCACACACACACACACACACACACACACACAAAGACAAATCAGCTCAATTATAGCTGTAAAGGTTTAATACTGTTTTAGACAGAAACAGGAATCATATTAATTGTGTTCCGTAATGAGGAGATTCAGAACCTACAATAAGCCTGTGTGTGTGTGTGTGTGTGTGTGTGTGTGTGTGTGTGTGTGTGTGTGTGTCACAGCTTATATCACTGCTATGTTATTAGAGTGAGATATAGTCCTGACATCTTGACCACTCTAAAACATCTCCATCATGTTTAAAGGACACCAGGAGACACTTTATTAACCTTCAGTTCCTAAGGAGATGGTCCACCACCCAGAGATCACGTCAGTGGTGGTCCAGAGTTGTTCCCTTTCCTTCAGGGTTGCGGTAAGAACGTAAACAAACAGACTACATTCAGA
Source organism: Silurus asotus (assembly GCA_024362625.1). Lineage (NCBI taxonomy): Eukaryota > Metazoa > Chordata > Actinopteri > Siluriformes > Siluridae > Silurus > Silurus asotus. Next base: position 165,050 of record MU551692.1, on the reverse strand, counting down.
ACTACATCTACATGATGAACATGTTAATGTGTGTAAATGCACACTGGAGTTTTGAGTTCCTCCTGAAGATCTACACTGGCAGTGATCTGGTCTTCTGTAGATCCAGGCAGTTTCTTCGTTGGATCACCACTGCATGGTTTTGCTGCGTGTGAGTTTATTCCTGAGTGCGTGACGCATCTGCAGCACACGTGAGCGCTTGTCCACGGCTAAAACGTGGCGATGAAACTCCGCCTGCACCTCGCGGATCAGCTGACTGAACGCTGCTTCCACCGCCGAGGAGCTCTCTGCGACCGAGAGCTCAAAAAAACTACACCTGGTACATCATAAATCATCATCATCATCATCATCATAATACATTTATTTAAAATATCTGAATTCAATCCAGAATCAGACCCTGGAGAACATCTAGAGCTCCTGGGGACAGAGAAGTTTCCCTTTTATTTCTCCTGAATTTCTCACAATTTCTCAAACTGCTGCTTTACCTGGATACCTGTAGCACATGCTGAGGAAAGCCCTCTATCTGCCCTCAAGAAGAGAACCCCACCCACCTCCACCTTAAAACCACACCCACTCCCACCTACAACCACGCCCACTCCCACCAACAGCTCCGCCCACACATATACGCCCTGAGAGCTCGACTAGTTTTCAAATATCACAATGTAATATTTGAAGAAAAATGTGCTAATAGACCTTCAGTACAGGGAAATCCTACACACACACACACACACACACACACACACACACACACACACACACACACACACACACTGTGAGATTTACACACCTCAGGTCTCTGGCCAGCGCTCGTCCCTCCTCTGTCTTCACAGTACGTCCATTCTCCATATCATTCTTATTCGCTACGATCACTGTGGGGATTCCTAACACACACACACACACACACACACACACACACACACACACACACACACACACACACACACACAGCTAAACAGACCATTATAAAACGTAATTGCAGGTAAATGGTGTATTTATGGCATAAAAGATGAACACACACACACACACACACACACACACACACATGGGTAAATGTTACACAGATGTTTACAGCTGGTCTGGAACTTAAGAAATTATTAACCTTTGGGAAAAAATAACACTCAGAAACCTCACATCAGCAAATCAGATATAGTGAGTCTGATCTGAGATCTTACCAAGGTTCTGTCTGATGTGATCGATGAGTCTCTTGAGGCGAGCGACGGCTTCAAAGCTGCTGCGATCCGTCACGGAGTACACAATCAGAAAACCATCACCCCATTTAATAACGTTCTCAAGAGGAGTAACAGCAGGTCCAACACACTCCTGAACACACACGCACACACACACACACACACACACACACACACACACACACACACAGAGTTGAGTGATGGTGGTCTAATCTATAGTAAAGAATAAGGTTTGGGGTGAGCGCTGTAGGTGGCAGGTGGAGCTGATCAAACCCAGGATCTGTTGGATGGTGATCTGAAAGCTAGTGTTGGCATGGAGAAGCTGGTGTTGGATCTGTGATGATCTCAGATGTTGAGTTATTTTATGAGCTGCTCAGTAGCTCCTAGAGATCATCAGTCATAATCACACACTCCAGTGCTCATGTTAGTTCTCACTCTCCAGTGTTCTGTAGTGTTTAAAGACTAGAATCACACTCTTGATGTCACCCACATGAGGATGAGGTTCTGCTTTTGAGTCTGGTTCCTCTCAAGGTTTCTTCCTCAGAACATCCAAGGGAGTTTTTCCTTCACCACAGTCTCCATGGTGCTCCTCAGGGATAAACACACACCTTCACCTTCACTGTTAAACTCTGTAAAGCTGCTTTGAGACGTCTCAAAAGTGTAATTATAATGTGATTGTTGTGTAATGAATCCCTGTGTCACATGTTTTTGTGTGGATCAGAAGATGTAAGTTTGGACCTTATTAACAGTGTCTAAGATCTCCAGGTCGATCGGCTCCTTGTCCACGGTCTTGCGGCAGCGATACGTCACCTCTGAGAGAAAAGCGCAGAACAAAACGGTCAGACGATCAAAAACATGGTGCAAAGGGAATGTGTGTGTGTGTGTGTGTGTGTTTGTGTGTGTGTGTGTGTGTGTGTGTGTGTTTTACCCTTTTTATGGTCATACTCCCCAATAAAGCGCTTGGTGATGAATCTCACACACAGAGCTGGATTTCAAACAGAAGGAGTGTAAAAGAAACACAGCACAGAGCGATGAAGAGATGAAGGAGAGATAAAGAAGTGATGGAGAGACAGAAGAGGAAGAGATCTCAGGGAGATTTAATATTAATATTAGTAATAATTATGAAGTCATGAAGTCATTAGTTCCTCCATGTGGTTTTCTTTACCCGTCTTCCCACAGTTTTCTCGTCCCAGCAGCACCAACCTCACCCTCGCCATCTTCCTCTGTGTCTCTGTCATTCTCTTCTCAGGCTGGGGAACATCATCACCATCGTCATCACCATCATCACAATCATTATAACATCCAGATTCTTATCTAACCACACACACACACACACACACACACACACACACACACACACACACACACACACACACACACACACACAATGCAACACCCATCTCCTACCGTTTCTCCTCTACCCTCCTCCTCCCTACAGGACTGTGTTCACTTGTTCTCCCTCGAGCTCCTCCTCCTCTATCCCTCCTTCCCAGACTGTAGTGGACTCTGAGTCTCCTCCTGCAGGACTTTCTGTGCTGCTCTGATTAATGAAGCTCTGGATTTATGGCCTCTGATGGCAGGAACGTTCTGGGTGTCTGATCTCATTACCTGCTGCTAAAATTACTGCATTTTACTCATCAATATGCCAGAAAAAGTCCCACTTTTACATCCGTTTTAGTTTCTGTGGGAGACGAGGCTTCTTCAGGCTTCATCACTGACTGGAGGACACTTCAGCAAACCACCATGTGTGTACAGACTGTATGGTCAAATGTTTGTGGACATCTGACCATAAATTATAAACTTTTGGAACTTTTACATTGAGTTCCTATTAGCTGTTATAATGAGCTCCACTTTTCTGAGAAGATGCTCCACTGGATTCGTGTAGAGATTCACTTAGCTCTAAGGCTGTTAGTAAAGTCAGGATCTGATGTAGGTAAGAAGTTGAGGAGGCCTGGGGTGCAGTCAGCATTCACACTCGTTCTGTTTTAATAGGAATAGAGCTCTACAGTAGATCTTCCACTTCAACCACTGGAAAGATCATCTTAATGGAGCTGGTGTTGTGCACAGGGCATCATCATGCTGGAACAGGTGAAGGGAAAATGTCATGCTCCTGCATCCTAAGGCACATAGTTTGGAGAAGAATCTGCCACTGTCTGTGCGGGAAAAGCGGGTGTCCCAATACTTTTGGCCATGAGATCAAATGGTTTTGTGCTTTTTGTGTGTTTTATGTGGAGCTCTAACACTTCACCAGGGACAATGTGCTGGTGGAAAAAAGAAGGAATTTTTATCTACAACATTTGTGAAATAGAAGTTTAGCACCTGGGGCCAGTTGTTTAAAGGTAAACTGATCGGATTCTGGTTATCGGATTGGATCAAATCTTGAAAATAGTTTGTTCAAAAGAAATCAGATTAGATCACAGAATCCAATCCTTGTTTTAATCTGGATCAAACCTTCAGTTTGTGTTGTTCAAAACTTGTCAGTAGGATTTGGAAAACTTTGATCCAAAAACACAGGATTATCCTGATCCCAGCGGGGGGTTGGATTTTAAGGTGGATTCCAGGAGGAAAATGTAGTAAAACTTCAAAATTGGTTAAATAACACATTTGTATCATTTAGTGTATATATTTATATTTATATTTATATTTTGCACTTGACTTGTGTAAAGTTTGTAACAGTGATCCAGTAGATGTAGGAGACACGGGCCGCCATTTAAACTCTTCAGTATAGTAAAGTAAAAATAATGAAATATGAAAAAATCCCCAAACAGATTTCAATAACAAACTAAAATAATATATTGCATTTTTCTGTCATTCATCACCGTATATTAATTTCAAAGAAATAATCATCAGAGACGAGCCTGTCAACAATAATGTCTAACAACCGCATCCTTTACTATACGTCCAGTCAGTCCCTCATTCTGACAGAAGGCCAGAGGTTGGTCTGGTTTTTCCACAGGCTCAGGTGCATCATTAACATCATCACAGAGAGGGACACTGCGTCTGGTAGAGATGTTGTGCAGGACGAGACACGTGAGTATTATGCTGCCTGCTCCCTGTGATTCCACTCACAAGTCGTGCAAAGCGTCTCTTCAGAACTCCATTTAAACGCTCAGTTGCACATCTTGTTTTGCAGTGAGCAGCGTGGAAGCGTCCTGGTGCTGAATAATAACGATGATGCCTATGAATTACTTCTAAAACGAGAGACTGAAGGAGCAGAAGCACAGATACTCCTCGCAGAGGAACAAAGCAGAGCTTGGAGATGCTGGTCTCTCCTCCTCAGATGAAGCAGAACCCTGAACCTTCTTTATTTTGTTGACTATTGAACATTTAGCTATTTTATTTTTTTAAGAAGTTTCCAAAACATCCACAATGTATTTGTTAGTGTATATTTGTTTTTTATTTTTTGTGACTCAGATAAAAGGTTATAAAATAAATTATTAATGGAAGTGGATGTTTGTTATTTTTGTGTTTTACAGTGACCCCATGTTGGCTCTTCTACCTGTTCTTTACAGAGCTGCTAGCACACACTGTGATATAATTAAAGCAGAGCTAATCCGGATTTGGTGATCTTGAAAACTGTGTATCTGGATCAGGGTGATCAGGGTGATCAGGGTGATCAGGGTGATCAGGGTGATCCAGTCCAATGTTGCTTTGAAAACCGGTATAAAACGGATTACCTGAAAATGGGATTTCCAAATCCGGATCATTTTGATCCAGATTAAACTTTTTGAACAAACGGCCCCTGGAGATGATCTCCTGTGGAACATTCAGGTAGGATTTATTCTATGATATCTTCTAGTTTAGATGCCTTCTGGTTTAATGTGATGCTTTTAACGCTGCGTCACAAAAAATCAATTTCTCTCGTTTTTATCGCCGTGACTGGACACTGAAACAAAGTGCGTCTGGCTCCTTCTCCACTCGCGACCCGGCGCTCATCAACATGCCCACACACACACACACACGCACACACGCACACACGCACACACAGTGTATAGTTTATACTGTACAGCAGTGTAAATTCCTGTATGGCTGAATGCTGTACTGTAATTTAAGGTTTATAAACTCATACTGATCCCTTTTCTCCTGGTGAATCTACACCATGTCTCCACTTACCATCTCACCATCTCACCAACTCAGTGACGACCTGGAAATAATCTAACACTCAGAGCTTTCTGTGATATTTCAGTGTGACTGTAGGAGAGTTTATTTTATAATTAATATAATAAACAAGAGTCCTGGTGTGTGTGTGTGTGTGTGTGTGTGTGTGTGTGTGTGTGTGTGTGTGTGTGCGTGCGTGTGCGTGTGTTCCATAAGAAGAAAAAACATGCAGAATGCAGAATTTTTCTCGTGTATTTGTTCTTGTTTAACATCTTCTCATTTGTTTCCATGTTCACTACAAAATCCCCTTTTCAGGTTCCTGTTAGGTTCCTCCACCTGCTTCCAAGTCCTTCAGGTTTTATCCTACACAGTGCCCCTGTGAGACAGTAAAATGGCTCAGCTCTAGCTGAAATGATTCTGAATCAGTTCCTGTCGCACTCTCAGCGCCTCCACATCCACATTTTCTGTGGGATCGCTGCTCTCTTCTGATTGGTCAGTGGCCTCGGTCCTCTCGAAGGTCCAGGCGTCGAGTCCAGACTGTAGCGAGATGTTGTGGAGGACGCAGCAGGCCTGGATGATGTGAGAACACTTCTCAGGAGAGTACTGCAGATACCCTTTGGCTCCGTCCAGGCAGCGGAAGCGCGTCTGAAGGGCGCGGAAGGTGCGGTCTACGATCTCGTGCGTGCTCACGTGAGCCACGTTGTAGCGGAAATCTGCAGGAGTGTCGGGATTTGGAACCGGTGTCATCAACCACTTTCGTAGAGGATAGCGATGATCTCCTGAGAAGACAAACGAGTGAGGGTTATTTAACAATTACCAACATCGAGGATGTAATAGGACCTACCAGACAGTGTTCTTCTCACCTAAAAGCCAGCCCTCATGTTTCTCCTGCTCCTCAAACATCTTGTAAACGCTGGACTGGGTGAAGACAGCTCTGTGTGCGAGACTCCCAGGCCAGTGCGTCTGGGCGCTCAGAAGCAGCCCTCGAGCGTCACAGACCAGCTGGCAGTTAATGGAGTGGAAGCCTTTCTTATTGACGTATGAGGAATCGTCAGCGTTCGGGGCTTTAATGGCGATGTGTGCGCAGTCTATAACTCCGATTACGTTCGGAATCCCAGCCACCCTGAAGAACTCCTCTTTATCCTGCTGCCTGGCCGCTTCGTCCCTCTCGAAGCCGATAAACTCAGGAGCTTTCTCCATCAGAGCTCTGGTGACGTTGGAGACGCAGCGGCTCATGGAGGCCTGGCTGATCCCGATGGCGTCTCCCATTTTGCTCTGGAAGGATCCTGACGTGTAGAAACCCAAAGCCGCGAGGATCTGAACGTCGGGGCTGATGGCTCGCGACCTCTGCGTCCTTCTCAACAGGCCGTCCTTCAGCAGCTCCACCAAGTAATAGATGAACT
>MU551692.1:141075-150068 GCA_024362625.1 Silurus asotus | reverse complement strand
CCCCCACACCCCTACCCCCCCACGCCCGCATCCCCACACACCTACACGCCTACATCCCCACACCTGCACCCCTACACGCCTACACCCCCACACCTGCATCCCTACACCCCTGCATCCCCTCACCCCTACACCTGCATCCCCCTCACCCCCACACCCATACACCCCTACACCTGCATCCCCCCTACACTCATGACTCAGGTATCATATGTAGAGTTTACAGTAACTCCTGGTTTGTGATGGTGCAGGTGACCACGGCCAGTCTGGACCTGCCCTTTGCTGCATTCGCTCCCAGAGGCTTCGACCTGGAGGAGAATGACCCTATGGTACACACGTGATGTGAACACACACACACACACACACACACACACACACACACGGCCATGTGGTCAGCAGTAAGTTATCCATAGCTTTTTAATGCTCTCCAGGAACATAAATTATGGGATGATGGGTATTTCAGTCATGTTCCGTTTCTCTGCTACCTGGATCCAGGTACACTTAGATTTCATCAGAAGATCACAGGAAGCCGTCTGGTTTTTTCCCCCCACTTTACTCACACCAAAGCAGCAGCTCGGTGTTCTTCATCCTGAAGGACGCTGTTACACTCTGTCTTTCACCAGAACATTTTAGAAGCTGGAATGGGTCAGTCTCACAACTCAAGAGTTAATGGTGTGTGTGTGTGTGTGTGTGTGTGTGTGTGTGTGTGTGTGTGTGTGTGTGTGTTGTGTAAAACGTTTTCAGGTACAGCCTCCAGCATCACCCACCTCTTCCTCTCCATTACAAGACAGTCTGCACTCACAAAGCTCCAGCCAGAGTGGAGGTCAAGCACAAGACGACTTCGTCATGGTGGATTTAGTGAGTAAAACATCTACACATCAAATAAAGAACACACACATTATTATATCAGTAAATACAGACTCACTCCGCTCTCACTCTGCTCTCCATGATGGTCATCTTGCTCCAGATGTGCTCCAGAGGTTCCTCAGTATTTTTTAATATTCTTTTAAATATAAATCTTGACCTTGATGTTTCTTATTGACATGGTTTTATGGTTCAGGAAGTCCAAAGGGAAGTATTTGTGTGGTTTCATGTTTTAGTCTGGACACATAACTGTTCCTTTCTTTAATGAGGGTCTGGAACAGAAAAGTCCACGTGAGAGGTTTAAGAGATTATTATTACTGTCATAATGAGATCTTTTCATATTTATCTCATAAATATTTAGTTGCAGCTATTTTACCCTCATTATTAAATACAGATTTAATACGAGTAAAACATTTATTTAAATCAGATTGTATAAATTATGTTTGACGTCTTGTTCAGTGGGTTGTTTTCCAGAGTGTTCGGGGATCACAGCCCATGTTCCAGTGGAGTTCTGGTGAAGATCTGCACTCCTGGAACTCCACTTTCACAGCTCAATCACTGGGCTGGTGTAGAACGTTAGAACATACTGCAGAACTTGCTCTTGTGTTTTTCTCCAAGAGAAGCAGATGCCATGAAACCAGAATTTCGTTTTTAATTAGTTTTTTTGTTTACTTGCCAGAAACCAGCGTTCTCCAAAGACGACCTGCTGCCGATGGACCTGGGAACGTTTTATCGAGAGTTTCAGAATCCTCCTCAGCTCACGAGCCTCTCCATCGAGGTCAGCGCTCAGTCCATGGCTGAAGACCTGGTGAGGAACTCTACAGATCTTACTATAGTTATCAGACTCGTGTCCTCGTTCCCAAAGACTGATTTTATTCTGTTGGTTCTGCAGGACTCTCTCCCGGAGAAACTGGCCATCTACGAGAAGAACATCGACGAGTTTGATGCTTTTGTGGACACACTACAGTAAATCACAACACACCCTGATCACTCGCTCTTTTTCTTCTTTCCCTCCTCACAACATGGCTGACGGTTTCCTGCTCGTCTGATGTTCATCTCCTCGTACGCTAGAATATTTAAAGCTCTTTTCTTCTCATCCACCTCCTGATCTTCCTCAGCATGATTCCTGATTCCATCCTGGAGATTATAAGAGCTTTAAGGTCAATCGGTCATTTATTTGTTCTATTGTTGATATATTTTTTATTATAAATGTATCATTTATAATCTGATCTCCCTTCACGTGGAGAACTTGGAGAAGATCGGACCCTGAACACCAGAATTGTGTGTGAACGTTGGGGGATGGTGTGGAGGAACCTTGGCAGGCACGAATTATTCATCACAATGTTCTTGTGTTATCTTCATTATAAAGCGCTGCAAGAATCCCACGTGTCTGATTACAGTCTAATCTATTAATTTATCTTTAATTAGATTTTACACCACGTTTAAGATCAATGCATTAAAATCCTTCCAGTTCTATTAATGAGTAGAATCTGAGCTGTAACCTGTCCAGTAGGGGGAGTCGTCGTGTTCAGCTCGTTAATAAGGATGTATTTTACAGTACTGGGAGAACTGGTGAAGCTTCACCTTCCAGTACCATTTACTCAGAAGATGCTCTGAAGCAGCACATGATCTGATTCTGTATGATGTAAAAGCACAGAACAAAGTGACGAAGAACTGCAGACTGAAGGCACATCAAGAGGAAGATCTACAGAGGAGCAACTCAGACTGTGACTTTGCTAGAGAGCACACAGATTGTAGATCACAGCCAATCGTGCACACGTAAGAAGATAAGTGAGAGCAGTTCAGTTCTGCGAGCACTGAGTACTGCTCGGGTTTCTACTGGTCCAAAGCTCCTGGAGCCTCTTTTTAACATGAATTACAGACATGGAGGCAGATAAAGTTCCCTGATTGATTATTGTGAAGGTACTTGGTGAGAGAGTCACGTGTTTAGCTCCAGGAGACATGCCAAAGGAAGTTCAGAGCACGGACGAGACGCTTCTGACACGTGGACGTTCTCCTGAACTTTTTACTATTTAAGAATTAGCTTGAAGCATGTGTCTAAATGTTGAAGAATTATTCTCCATTACGCTCTCATGATATTTCAAAGCTTCATCAGTACTCGAGCAGACAGTAGTGGAGTTCAGTGGTGTTCACACGTGTGGTGTTAAAGCTTCAGTCCCCTTCCTGTGAAACACTTCCTTCGCATGTACATGTGCAATAAACTGCTTTATTTCAAAACCATTCGATTTTTTTCCTTCTTTTTTTCTCGTCGTTGGTAAAGTTGTTTTTTAATTTCTGAATGAAAGTGAGAACGTTTTATTCATTCATCTAGAAATTTATTAAAATGGTAATTTGTTAATTGAAACCTGGGGCCTAGAAGCTCCTTGGGTACCAGTGATCCAGGAAATTCCACATGAACACCCTGAAGATCCATGAGGTTCCTGTGGAGGTTAAACTCAAGAACCATGAAGATGTAGTGTAATGAATAAAACCAGTCTGATCTCATCATGACCAGATTCACACTCCAGTCTCCATCAGTGAACAGGTGAACACCTCAACAATGATGGAGCTCTAATGAATGGACATTGGGAGGAGGAGGATGAAAAGTCTGGTTCCTCTCAAGGTTTCTTCCTTTTGTTCCTCCAGAATTATAGTGCACTTGTAGATGCCACCTCAAAACTGTTAGCGTGAAGGAATTGTGTCTCGATCTTCTTTGCAGAATTGTTTGGCGAGTTTTTCGGCCTGTTTAAAGTCGTGCTGCAGAACCTCACTCAGGTTTACGTCTGGACTTTGACTAGGCATTGGCGCAGCGTCGTGTTGATCCAGTCAGAGGTCGACTTACTGGTGTTTCAGTTCATCGTCCTGCGTAAACAAAGTGCTCGAGCTTTTGAGCTGCAGATTTTGTCTCATCAGTCCACTGAATCTTCACCCAAAAGTCTTGTGGATCATCAGAATGTGAGATGCACCGTTGTGTTCTTTTTGGTCATCAGTGGCTTTTCCTCAGTCTCCTTATTGTTCAGTCATGAACACTGAACTGATGTGAGTGTGCGATGCAGTTCTTTAGATGTTGTTCTGAGCTCCTGAACGAGTCGTCTTTATGCTTCTGGAGTAAGTTTAGTAGGCCTGAGAACCTCCTGAGAAGGTTCACATGTTCCAAATTTCCTTTTGTAGATAATAGATCTCACTGTGAAAACCCCTTTTTCCTCACTGATAAGATTCCTTTTCCACCAGGAGGATCCACCAGGAGGATCTGGGCAGCTTCTTATTCCTGAAGAAATGTAATAGTAAAAGAAACTGCATTTTGTGTTTGTTGTTGTAACTAAACGTTTTGATGTAATGTTTGAAGTTGACTGAGAATTTCTGAAAAGTTGCTGTAGAACATGATGTACACTACCAGGAGGAGATGAGTGATGATCCTCATGGGTGTTTTTCTTTTACCTTAAATCATTACAACATGAACATTCTGAGACTCTGAGATGAAAAAGAGCAGCGAGAACTGAGAGCTGAGAACAGGAGCAGAACCTACACTGGCACTTTATTACAGTTTATTATATTCATCACTCACTTGTTTGGGTTCATCAGAAACCAACACATGACCCAGGAGTCATGTTTTACTCCTGAGAGTGAAAAGATCAAGAATATAAATATGAATGGTTTTATTATTGACTCTCGATGTGCACACTTCTGTCCTGTGCCTGATGTTTGAGTAGTTTGGGATTAAAAGGAATCTGTACAGTAAAAGAGGCGAAATCTTTAAGTTTGAGGTGTAAATTCTCCAGAAGCTCCAGCATTCCCACTGCAGGAGCTGAGAAACACGTCCTGTGGTTGAGTTCTTACTGTGCTGAAGTGAAAGAAGAGTCTTCACGTATCTGATGCAGGAAATTAAACGATGCCTGTTCCAAGAGGTCACTTCTGCTGGAGCTGGGAATGGGACACGATCTCGCTGTCTCCTTCCACATCAGTCCACTGCGGGGATCTTTTCCATCACACCTGAACAGATTCAACATGAAATTTCAGATCTCCAAAGATGTTCAATCAGGTTGAAGTCTGGACTCTGTGAATGTCCTCGAGTGGCCCAGTCAGAGTCCTGTAGAAGCTCCTTCATTATCCGGCTTTGTGCTGAGGGTCGTTGTCCTGCTGGAAGATGAACCTTCGCCCCAGTCTGAGGTCCAGAGAGCTCTGGAGCAGGTTATCATCAGGAACGTCTCTGTACATTGCTGCATTCATCTTTCTCTTGACCCTGACTGATCTCCCAGTTCCTGCTGCTGAAAAACATCCCCACAGCATGATGCTGCCACCAACATGCTTCACTGTAGGGATGGTATTGGTCAGGTGATGAGCGGTGCCTGGTTTCCTCCAGACATGAAGCCTGAGATTCAGTCCAAAGAGTTTAATCTTTGTTTCTCGTGGTCTGAGAGTTCTTCAGGTGCCATGTGGGAAACTCCAGGTGGGCCGTCATGTGCCTTTTACTGAGGAGTGAAAGAGCCACTCTACCATACAGGCCTGATTGGTGGAGTGCTGCAGAGATGGTTGTTCTTCTGGAAGGTTCTTCTCTCTCCACAGCTGGAGCTCTTTCAGAGTGAACATCGGGTTCTTGGTCACTTCTCTAACTAGCTCCGCAGCTCAGCCCCAGGATGAGTCCTGGTGGTTCCAAACTTCTCTCTTTTATGGATGATGGAGGCCACTGTAATCATTGGGAACACATCAATGCTGCAGAGATGCATCTCGATATGATCCTGTCTTGAAGGTCTACAGACTATTCCTTGGTCTTCATGGCCTGGTTTGTGCTCCGACATGCACTGTAACTGTGGGACCTTCTACAGACTGTACAAATCATGTCCAATCAACTGAATTCACCACAGGTGGACTCCAATCAGGTTGTAGAAACATCTCAGTGAATAGAATAGTCTTTATTTGTCACATGTACATTACAGCACAGTGACATTTTGTTCTTCGCATATCCCAGTTTTGTTTGGAAGCTGAGGTCAGAGCGTAGGGTCGGCCATGATACGCCGCCCCTGGAGCATAGAGGGTTAAGGGCCTTGCTCAAGGGCCCAAGAGTGGCAGCTTGGTGATACCGGGGCTTTAACCTCTGACCTTCCGATCAGTAATCCAGCACCTTAACCACTGGAGATACAACTCCCCCCAGTGGAACCAGGATGCACCTGAGCTTTATTTTGAGTATCATGACGAGGCTGTGAACTTTTTAATTTGTAAAGATTTTAAATAAACTTCTTCACGTGGTCATTATGGGGTTTTGTTTGTAGAATTTTAAGGAAAATAATGAATTTTATGAATTTTGGAATAAAACTAACAAAATGTAAAAACGTTCCACAAACACTGTATGTAACAAAGACTGAACACACACACGATTAAAAGACTTAAAAAAAAAAAAACCTAAATTGATTTTATATTAATAAATAATTAAATTCACATTTTTACACACACACACACACACACACACACACACACACTCCACAGTACACATTTTTATTACTTATGTACCATTTATTACCACATTTACAAAAGTCCAGCACTGAGAGGAATCACACACACACACACACACAGACACTCACACACACACGCGCACACACACGCACACACACACGCACACGCACAGAGAAGATGAAGCTATAATCTTCACACTTTCAGATGAAATGCGGTCTGGATTTACAACACCAAGGCCCGAGCAGGATGGAGGCTGAAACGTGTAAAACCTAGAAGGACGTGACCTACAACTTCAGTAAGGCACACAAAAAACACGTGGGCTTTGGGGAGGATCACTGCACGTTTTCACCATAAACATACACACGGGAGGGTCACGTTCACACACGGTACATCAATTACATTTCAATATCGAGGCAGTGCACTGGGAGACGATAAAACCAGGGTCTTCTATGATAGCAAAGTGCATTCTGGGTAATCTACACCTGCATCACATGGTCTTATGAAGACACAGGATGTGTTCTAGTGAATTGAGAGTGGATTCTGAACTTTACAGAGACCTTCTGAGCAGATATTTATCCATGCGCCCCACCTGCAGCTGAATAAGATGCTCGTTTCAGCAGAACTCATTCCCTGAACACAGTCTGCAGATTCAGTGTCAGGAGTGAGAAGAACCAGGAGGACATACAGATGATGTGGAAAATGGAAAACACTTGTATTGAGTCCCAGGTGTTCCAGGTGTTCTAATGATTTTAATATATATAGTGTCTCAGAAATCTCTGTACCATGCCTCCATGACTGTGGATCAGGTGCTCACAAGTTCAAATCCCAGGACTCAACCCTCAACTGCTCGAGGTGGTATCAAGACGTTTGGAGATTAATGTCATAACTGGTTTCTTCATCGACAGCGAGTTAGAAGAGCAAACGTGAAATTCTGCGTGAAACTGGGCAGATCTGCCGCAGAAGACAACGAGAGATACGGAAGACAAGCTCGACCCCTAAAAATGTCCAAACACTCCACATGATCTCACTTCCACACCCACACTACTCACCACATTCGCCTCCTGTGGACCCTCTCCTCCAGAAGATGAAGATTCGGCTCGTTGTTTTGACACCGTTGTGGAGATCCGGTGCAAGTCGCAGAATTTAATGGACACACTGTCAAAAGAAGACTTCCAGGACACGTTCCGGGAGAACACTGGGAGCGTGTGGGAACGTGTAGAAACGTGTGGAAACGTAGATAAATGAAGAACTTTCTTGTAAAAAGAAACTTTTTGATCCCACTTCATACAGCTGTCCTCAGGTTGCAATATACTTTAGCAAAAAATTTAAAAACCTCATCAAACACCGACACTGAGATCCAAATAAACCAAGAAGTGAACACCTGGTCCAGAGGGTGTTCTGTGTCTGGAGACTTCTGGGACACTGAGTAGAACATGGAGAGAACTGCTCATGAAATTATTCAGGGGAAAAATGTAATCTATTTTATAATATTTGGTGTGAAAGTTCAGTGCTGCTCAGACGTTTTTGGATTTGTGTCTTCAATCGATACTGCGTTCAATCAGTCATTAACAACAAGGATGAACTGAGCTTCTGCTGAAACATCATCACAGGACATCTACACCCTGCTTCCATACGTACTGACTGATCTGGGATCAGCACCACCTGTAAAGTACATCATGAAGATGTGTAGAATAATTATACCTAATGATCATATATATTCTCCTCTGCAGGCCACCATAGAAAAAAAAAAGCATATATGGCATCAATATAGTATAAAAGAACATACATATAAGAAATGTAAAAAAAAATAAAGACTTACTGAGAAGCTCTTAAAAAAAAAAGTGTTTCAAGTGTGATGAGTATTAGTGCTTTATACTGATCCATAGCTGTGACTATGGCTGATCGAGAAGATCTCAGACAGAAAAGCTTATACGCTGAAGGTCTGTACAAAAAGACCAGTAGGGTGCAAAGAATCCCCCCAAAGCATAAAAAGAAACGGTAAAAAAAAGAGGATCTGATGTTTTCATCAAATCACATCCGAGTCCAAAGATTCTGGCACTGACTTCAGTTTTACTGTAGATTGTCAAATTGTGTTGTATGAAACCTAAAAAATAGCTGAATATCTTATTTCTTTTTTTTAAGAAGGTAATACAGTCTCATCACGACTCGCTCCTCTTCTCCACGAGCTCCGTTTTACCTTCTGTATCTACCAGTGAATTTGGACCGAGAGCAGAAACTCCGCTCGATCAGTACCATGAAAACGATCAACTGCTACGTGATCGATAGCATAAAGCAGAAACGGATAAATGAGCGATTGTCTGAAACTAATATAAGAACTGAATATAAGTATTGTGGAAGAAACTCACCCTCTAACCTGAAACCTGCCACTTTCATTCCTGCCACTCCGACTAATGTACAACACTCGTGAATTTGGCAACACAAAGGAGAAAAACACAATGGTGTGGATTATACACAGAGGCAGGTTCTTCTGTTCTTCACTGGCTGAAAATGTCCACGTGCATGTCGAGCAGGACGCGGGCGAAGTTGTTGATTGGTCCGATGGAACTCAGGGTCATGGCGGCGTCCTGACCCCACAGCAGGTTGGGGCCGAAAACTACAGCCAGGTTTGTGTTGGTCATCTTGTTCACCTCGCTCTCAGCTGACACCTACACCATCACAAACACAAA
>MU551692.1:113575-136075 GCA_024362625.1 Silurus asotus | reverse complement strand
TCTGTATCATGATACGTATTGTATCACCATGTTCTTGGAGATACACAGCACTAATATGAAGATCTCTTGTGTAGGTGAAGTGTATGTAGTGCAGACCTGATGAGTGGTTTGAAGAAGATGAGGACGGTTCTGATGAACATGGTGGGGTGGACGATGTAAAACGCCTTAATGTTCTTCTTATACCTGATGGACAGAAACAGGATTAACATCAGCATATTTACCCAGGATTTAAATAATACTGCATATGAACAGCTTCCTCTTGAAATCTCAATAAATATAGTATGTGTGTGCATGCATGTGTGTGTGTGTGTGTGTGTGTGTGTGTGTGCGTGTGTGTGTGCGTCTGTGGTGGTGACCTACTTCCTTTCAAACTCGCGATATGCATCTCGCAGCCAGCTGAGGGACAACTTGTTCTCGCTGGTCATGCCATGGTGGAAGTAGATCAGTGTGTAATCGCTCTCCACGTACTTATCCAGTGTCTGCTTCAGGTACCTGCAACACCACACTACATA
Source organism: Silurus asotus (assembly GCA_024362625.1). Taxonomy (NCBI): domain Eukaryota; kingdom Metazoa; phylum Chordata; class Actinopteri; order Siluriformes; family Siluridae; genus Silurus; species Silurus asotus. Next base: position 135,563 of record MU551692.1, on the reverse strand, counting down.
TCAATCATATGATCATATGGTCTATTTACTTATTTATACAAAACAAAACAAAACACAATATAATAAAGATAGTGTTTTTATAGGTACATGATTAAAAATAGGTTGCATTATATAAGTAGAACTAAGTGTTTACACCCAAGAACCTACAAAAATGCTATCAAAATGTCTCCTTATGGAATTTACTGAAAAACTGATGCACTTGTAGTCAGCAGTACTGACAAACCACCAACACACCTTCTGACCAATCAGATAAAAGTATTTAACACAATTGTGTTGTTGGATGGAAGGAGTTCAGGTGTGAATAGTGGATTGTGATTGGCTGGAAGGAGTTCAGGTGTGATTAGTGGATTGTGATTGGCTGGAAGGAGTTCAGGTGTGAATAGTGGATTGTGATTGGCTGGAAGGAGTTCAGGTGTGAATAGTGGATTGTGATTGGCTGGAAGGAGTTCAGGTGTGAATAGTGGATTGTTCAGGTGTGAGTTCAAAGAGCTTGCAGTTTGTGTTTGTTAGTTGAATCTAAATGAACCATGGTAACATCCAGTTCCTTTAAATGTGCTTTATTCACATATGCTAATGCCCTCACAGAGCTCCATGGAGGAGTTTTGCATCTCTTGGTACTTGGAATATGGTGAATACAGTGATTTTGATAAACGGCTTGAGGTGAAAGAGAAATTTGACAAACTGGAGAAAAAAAGAATGTTCAAATGGGAAATAGAATGAAAAACAGCTTCACTATTAGTAACACCTTCAGATGTGTGTTTGGGTGTGTCTATTTGTGTGTTGAAAAGCTTCAAATGGAAAATATAACTAAAAATGAAACTGCTTGAACTCTGAATATCCCTCACTCCTCCCTCACTTTCAAATAAAAACATAAATGCAGCAGACGTTGAAAAATGACGATATTGGTCGTAATAAAATGTATATAAATATAGACTCGAGTCGGGTTTGTTCCTCTTTAAAGGAAAGTGTTTACAGTGCAAGCTCAGTCCAGCAAGAGATTTAGAGGAAGTCCTGTTTGCACCCAAGCAGAAATGTCCAGAACAAAAACTTTACACACAATAGAGAATCCAATGATGAGGAACACTGAAGATGATACACACTTACATGAGTAACATGTGGTGGTTCAGCTGATGCTGTGGGGGCATGCGGCATGCGCTGAACACGATCACCTTCCGCCCAAAATTATCATCACCTACACACAATACAGACCGGGGGGTGGGGGGTGTGGGGTTTAAGTGGTTAATTACTGTTTAATTGCTATGATGTATAAAAAATATATATATTCAGAGAGAGAGAGAGAGAGAGAGAGAGAGAGAGAGATCTACACTTACCTGCCACTTCCACTATTTGATGTCTTGCGATATCATAGAAAGGGTCGTCCCATGCCAGGTGAGAACCTTCACTGAGACTCTTAATATCTGTAGCTACACAACAATAAAGAATTATTGCACTTAATTCATGCAGAAATGCATCTAAATGAAAACCTGTATCCTGTCTGTGACCTACAGAGGAGAGACAGTTTACATACATCCTGTTTAGATCAGTTCTTTTCTAACTGTATCATCAAGTAACACACAGGAGCAAACTGTCACATTAAGTACAGAATTTCCATGTGAACCTCCCAAGGTTTCTTCCTCGTATCATCAGTGAGTCACTCATTAGGGTTAAAGTCACACATTTATACACTCAATCTGTTTACTTCTGTACATCTGCTCTGCGACCATGTCCACTGATACGATCAGTAAACAAATAAAAATGAAATGACATGATGTTACGGAATCTGCTGTAGAGGAAACGCTGTAATGTTTAAATGACAGTAATGGAACAGAAGTGCAGTATATCTCAGAGTGGACTGAAGAACCCTGACAGATGTTACGATTATTCACTGATCTGAAGTCAGATTGAACAGACATGGGTTTTTCTTTTTTTTTTTAAGTACAGGAAATGCTGAAATTGTTCTGTGTTAATCACACATGGCAAAAGAGTTGTTTTATGTAGAGTGAAAAGTGTGGAAACACCTGGTGTTTTATAGTTTCAAGACACATGCAGGTTTTGTTCCTAATCTATAAAAACATACAGTGCATGTGGAACATTTTCACAGAGGAACATTTTCACAGAGCTTCACTTTTTCCATGTTATGTTACAGCTTTATTCCAAAATGGATTACATTTATTATTTTCCTCAAAATTCTACAAACAAAACCCCCACAAGTTTATTACAAAAATGTAAAAAAAAAAAATGTACAGAGGGAGATCCTAAACTGGCAGGGAACGTGATGAAAAATGGGCAGGAAGAACTTGTGAAAGAAAAAGTTAAACGTTTTTGCAAACTGCCAAAAAAAAAAAAAAGTCCATCTGATCTGAAGAACATTTTGCATGTGCCAAATATTGTCTACGCTGTTAATTAGCGTCTCCCTGTGAAGAGCAGACAAGCGCCTGAATGTAATGAGATAATAAATCATTCTGTACCTGATGATGGAGTGTAAGAGAACCTGATTTATTTGTGCTGTGTTACAGTAATGATGATAATAATAATAATTACAGTGATTAATTGTGAATCCTGTGCTATAAATGCAGTCACCTTTACATCAGTCTTCACCTTACACCAGCCTTTATACCCCCTTCATCCTGATATCTAAACAAAACAAATACCATCAAGCCAATACTCTGGCATACAGACTGTTAGTGTTATTAGTCTCCAGAGACTTGTTCTGATTTATCAGTTAGTAGATAAATCTTTTACTCTTTATTATCGACAGCTGCCATCGAAATCTACCACTCCCATTATAATTTACTGCTGCCATTATAATCTACTGCTCCCATTATAATTTACTGCTGCCATTATAATATACAGCTTCCATTATAATTTATTGCTGCCACAGTTACCTACTGCTGCCATTATAATCTACTGCTGCCATTATAATTTACTGTTGCCACATTACCTACTGCTGCCATTATAATCTATTGCTGCCATTATAATCTACAGCTGCCATTTAATATACCGCTGCCACAGTTACCTACTGCTGCCATAATATTCTATTGCTGCCATTATAATCCATTGCTGCCATTATAATCTACTGCTGCCACAGTTACCTACCGCTGCCATTATAATCTATTGCTGCCATTATAATCTACAGCTGCCATTTAATATACCGCTGCCACAGTTACCTACTGCTGCCATTATAATCTATTGCTGCCACAGTTACCTACCGCTGCCATTATAATCTTTTGCTGCCATTATAATCTACAGCTGCCATTTAATATACCGCTGCCAGTTACCTACTGCTGCCATTATAATCTATTGCTGCCAGTTACCTACCGCTGCCATTATAATCTACTGCTGCCATTATAATCTACTGCTGCCACAGTTACATACCGCTGCCATTATAATCTACAGCTGCCATTTAATATACCGCTGCCACAGTTACCTACTGCTGCCATTATAATCTATTGCTGCCATTATAATCCATTGCTGCCATTATAATCTACTGCTGCCACAGTTAGCTACTGCTGCCATTATAATTATTGCTGCCATTATAATCTACTGCTGCCATTATAATTTACTGCTGCCACAGTTACCTACTGCTGTCATTATACTCTATTGCTGCTATAACATCTACTGCTGTCATTACAATCTACAACGGCCCTAAACAGGTGGCTCACTGTGTCACAACATGAACACATTTTCTCTATAAACAGTTCTATGTAATGGGAAGACATCTGATTTGCTGTAGAATGGCTCAGTTTAATTGTGTTGATGTGCAATATCCTGGCATTAAATGACTAAAATACTGAAATTACACACACGGAATCTCCTAGTGTTTGTGTTTGAATTGTGGATTTGCGCTCACACTACACTTTATGTCCTTCTGACTCCCATTCAACACATACTGCTGTTCCAAAATGTGTTTTTCTGGTGAACTCTGACTCTCCGGTTGCTGCCGTATTTACAGCAGGAGGAAATGTTGCCTGCTGGAAGTGAATTGTGATTGTGGCTTAATGCTGCATGTCCATCATGGGTAAAAATATGGCCATAAAAGCAAGTGAAAAAATCAGGGTCACGCTCACCGGATTTGCTGAGGCTGACCGGATCATCCTGTGGCCACTGCTTCTCTGGAACCAGCTTGAGTTGATCCAGAGCCGCGCTGGGAGAATCATCTCCTCCCAGCTCATCGTTCAGATCCACCAGCAGGTCTGAGGACATGATTGTCCTCTATAACACACACACACACACACACACACACAATTAGATCCTTTCAGTAAAACAGATGTACACAAGCAGGAACAGAAGGAAAGGTGAGCAGCAGCTGGCTCTTCACTCACCCACCTGTAAATTGGTCCTTTATTAGTTTATGGATTTCAAAAAGCTTTACAACTTTACTGTTCATACAGTAGTTTACTTCGCTCACACACACACACACACACAAACACACACACACACACACACACACACACACACACAGAGGTAGTTGAGTTGCTCTTTATACAGGATCAGAATGATGAAAGGCTATGTGTGTGTGTGTGTGTGTGTGTGTGTGTGTGTGTGTGTACTTCCTGACAGCTGCAGAGCAGCGTCTGTACATTCCTGAATAAAATACATTTACCTACTGCACATCACACAAATCTGGAACATTATTTACATATTGTAAGTGTGTTACTGCCAAAAGAAGCTGAATCCCACTCTAATCTGCAGTGTGTGTGTGTGTGTGTAAGCATGTGTGTGTGTGTGTGTATGTGCAAGCGTGTGTGTAGCTGTAAGCACTTGCAAGATTCAGATACTGATCTGCAATGACGTTTGGGTTTTTTATATATCATACGTGTGTGTTTTAGAAGCTCAGAATGAATGTTGCTGAGGCAGAAACAGTTGCTACACACAACACACGCTCACAGTCTCTGAATTACAGAACATCTGGAGCAGCTGGAATATAAGGAGAAAACTTTACAGGATGCATAAATTACTACAAATTATTACTACAAATTATTAATCAATAATTAATATGAATTAACAATTAAGATACAAACTGTGTGTGTGTGTGTGTGTGTGTGTGTGTGTGTGTGTGTGTGTGTGTGTGTGTGTGTGTGTGAAACATGTCTCATCTATCACTTCGAACATCATCCAAACGCAGACCTTCTGTTTATGTGTTTGGCATTGAGAGTCTCGAACTCTCCTCATTGTGACTTCACTCAGAGGTGTTTATCAGAGCATGACCTGGCCATGAGCCATCTGCTGTGCACTGGTGTTTGGTCTCAGATCTTTTAGAGAAGTCAACACACACACACACACACACACACACAAACACACACACACCCTGTCTGAGATTTTATGAGAGTCATGTGCTCTGTAGTTAACAGTGAAGGTTTAACAGTCAGAATCGCATCAGAAAAACAAGAACCTTTAAATGTGGCGGACGTTTACATTCACACCTCTATATTAAATACACTACACACTCCTACACTACCCTCTCCTACACTACACCCTCCTACACACCTACACTACACACTCCTACACTACACACTCCTACACTACACACTCCTACACACCTACACTACACACTCCTACACTACACACTCCTACACTACACACTCCTACACTACACACTCCTACACACCTACACTACACACTCCTACACTACAAACTCCTACACACCTACACTACACACACTACACACTCCTACACACCTACACTACACACTCCTACACTACACACTCCTACACACCTACACTACACACTCCTACACTACACACTCCTACACACCTACACTACACACTCCCACACTACACACTCCTACACTACACACTCCTACACTACACACTCCTACACACCTACACTACACACTCCTACACTGCACACTCCTACACTACACACTCCTACACTACACACTCCTACACACCTACACTACACACACCTACACACCTACACTACACACTACACACTCCTACACACCTACACTACACACTCCTACACTACACACTCCTACACTACACACTCCTACACACCTACACTACACACTCCTACACTACACACCCGTAACACAAATCCACACACCTGCAACACAAATTCACACTCCACACTCCTACACGCCTACACTACACACTGCTACACACTCCTACACTACACACCCGTAACACAAATAGACACACCCGCAACACATATCCACACACCTGCAACACAAATTCACACTCCACACTCCTACACACCTACACTACACACTGCTACACACTCCTACACTACACACCCGTAACACAAATAGACACACCTGCAACACATATCCACACACCTGCAACACAAATTCACACTACACACTCCACACTCCTACACACCTACACTACACAATCCTACACTACAAACTACACAATCCTACACACTCACACACTTCTACACTCTCACAATCCTGCACTACACACTCACACTCCTACACTACATATTCACACACTACACACTCCTACACAGCACACTCTCACACTACACAGTCCTGCACTACACAGTCCTGCACTACACAGTCCTGCACACTCTCACACTCCTACACACTCCTGCACTACACACTGCACACTCCTACACTACACTGCACACTCCTACACTACACTGCACACTCCTACACTACACTGCACACTCCTACACTCCTACACTACACTCTCCTACACTCCTACACTACACTGCACACTCCTACACTACACTAAACACTCCTACACTACACTGCACACTCCTACACTACACTCTCCTACACTCCTACACTACACTCTCCTACACTCCTACACTACACTCTCCTACACTCCTACACTACACTGCACACTCCTACACTACACTAAACACTCCTACACTCCTACACTACACTGCACACTCCTACACTACACTGCACACTCCTACACTACACTGCACACTCCTACACTACACTACACTACACTACACACTCCTACACTACACACTCCTACACTACACTGCACACTCCTACACTACACTGCACACTCCTACACTACACTACACTACACACTCCTACACTACACTGCACACTCCTACACTACACTGCACTACACTACACACTCCTACACTACACTGCACACTCCTACACTACACTGCACACTCCTACACTACACTGCACTACACTACACACTCCTACACTACACTGCACTACACTACACACTCCTACACTACACTGCACTACACTGCACACTCCTACACTACACTGCACACTCCTACACTACACTGCACACTCCTACACTACACTGCACACTCCTACACTACACACTCCTACACTACACTGCACACTCCTACACTACACTGCACACTCCTACACACTACACTCTCCTACACTCCTACACTACACTGCACACTCCTACACTACACTACACACTCCTACACTACACTACACACTCCTACACTACACTACACTACACTACACACTCCTACACTACACTGCACACTCCTACACTACACTACACACTACGCACAATCAAAACGCATTAAACCAACAAAAGCGGTTTTTAATTAATGCTACAGTCTAAATGTAGATAACAATGTTATAATATAATACTATAAATATACACGGAAAATTTTATAGTAAGAATAAATAAAGTGAAAAAAAAATCCCGAAGCGAAATTTTACCTCAGAGTCGGAGATTTTCGTCTATCAGCTTTCCAGCAATTCAGCACTTCCGGGTAGACCGTCACTACACACTTCATAATAAAAGCCCGGATTCTCTCTTTTTTTGTTCTATTTTTCAGACACACACACACACACACACACCGAAGTTTTTAAAATATCGAAATAAATAAATGAGAGTATTGTAGTGTTTTTGCTGCAGATTTATTGATGCATTTGATAGTTGTATAAATATTGAAGCTCTAGTGTACAGTAGTGGAGCAGAACATTATCATTTGTACCCTGATTTCCATCCAGAGGTCATTTAGTGGAGCAGAGATGATGGGAAGATCGAATCATTCTGATTCTTTGAATCTCGTTCATCAAAATGAATTCATCTCTTTTTAGTCATTTAATTCATTTGACAAGAAATACAATAACATGTTACATTTTAACAAACAGATCCTAACACTTCTACATGCACCAACTTTAACTATAGCTCCAATAATGATGAAGAAAATGAATCGTTCTTTTAGAGTCACATTAAAGACTCGTTCAATATAAACGAATCAATCTGTGAGTCGACTCGTTCCTTTGTCATTAAAAACTCTTTGAAAATCAATACATCGTTATGGAGTCACTTTTGTTAATGAACGACTTATCACTAGTAGATAACCCACCTGCATATACTGGGAGGAAACCAGAGAACCCTGAGGAACCCTGCACTAAAACAATGAAACAGCGTACTAATCTGCTCTCCTTTTAAGATAAGACATAACCACACTTTGACAGACCCAGACAGAACCACGACACGCACTTTGATAAGAATTCGATTTTATTGTCAGATGAAATGTAGTTTTTGGAAAGAAATCAGATTTCGTTTTGTGCTCTCAATATTATTATCAACGTAAAGAACTTTAGTCATCATCAGAAGCCTCTGATTTATCTATGACTTTCCTCATCCAGCGGCGCATACGGAACAAATGAGTGTAGAACCCGTATTTGCCGTCCCGATCGCAGCCTTCACCCCAGGACACGATGCCGATCTGGTACCAGCGTTTATCATCTGGGTTCTGAAAAAAAAATGTAAATAAATAAATAAATAATAATACAAATCTCAGCTGTAATCAAACAAACCCAGAACACACTCATGGACCAAAACCTCCTCTCACCTTCATCACAAAAGGTCCACCGCTGTCTCCTTCACACGAATCACCTCTTTTATTATCCTCAGGACTGTAACCTGAAAAAATTCACATCAGGAGCAAATGATCACATCCTGGACATTTCTTCTGCAGAAGTATCACAATAGGATTCGGATCTCAGGATCATTCAGCCTCACCTGCACAGAACATGTTGTCTGTGATGCGAATGGTGGTGGATTTACGACAGATATCTTGGTCCACGATGGGCAGGTGAATCTGCTGCAGCTTCGGTGGAAGGTTCAGAGGGTTAGACGTCCATGCTTCTTTCAGGTTTCCCCAGCCGGTGACACGACCCTTATATCCGACTGACATCAAACTGCATGCAGAAGTGAGGAAGGATGCTCTCGTTACCGTCATACTATACACAAGAACCTGTTTTGAACTTCGGAATTAAAACTCTCACGTGTTTACGGTGTTCTTGGTGGGAAGGCAGATGGGGTGGATGACGCTGGTGAAGGTGACGGGTTTCTTCATGTGCAGCAGAGCGATGTCTCGGTTCAGATTCTCCTTCCAGTTATATTTAGGATGAACGATGATTTCATCAATAGCCACGATCTTCTCTATGCCTCTCTCATACCTTAAAACCACAGAGAAGTGCACAAGGCTCTACATCTGAGCAGAACATGAATATCTTTCTTAATTAAATGATGTGTTCTTCTATCACTACCACATTATAATCACAGCCAGCTCACTTAGCCCGCTCGTGTTTTCCGAGTCGCACAAGAATGTCATCGATGGTGAAGTTCTTGCCCCATGGAGGGTAAAGGATACAGTGAGCAGCAGTGAGGATCCACTGGTCACTGATCAGACTGGCTCCACACAGCAGCTCCTGAGGACTTCGTTTATACAGCATCACCTGCCTGTCAATCACACACATCACACACATCAGATATCAACCATCACAGCTCTCCACCGAACCCACACCTACCCTGCAGGAAAGTGTGCCAATCACAATCCACTATTCACACCTGAACTCCTTACAGCCAATCACAATCCAGCATTCACACCTGAACTCCTTACAGCCAATCACAATCCACTATTCACACTGAATAGAAGATAATATTATTCGAACTCGGACTAAGATATTTTAGTTACCATGGCGCACTTCCGACTTCAGCCGCCTCTCCGTGTACGATTCTTTTCTCGTAGGATTTGATGAGCTCTGATTCCGTCGCGTCGTCTTTGTTGACTTTCTCAAACAACGGTCGCTCGCCACATTCTGACCACAGGGAAGACAAATAATTGCTACAGCATTAAACATGGCACTGAAATAAACACAACACATTTCCATCCTATTAATATACATAAATATAATGCAGAGTGTCTTTATAGTGATAAATCCTTTTATTGAATTTTATATCTTTATTCTTTAATCACAGTAAATCTGACTGTGGTAATAATTCTATTGGTGGGTAGATCAGAAGGTCATGGGTTTAAATCCCAGCCCCACCAAGCTGCCACTCTTGGGCCCCTAAGCACGGCCCTTAACCCCATAACTGCTCTGATGTAAGAATGAGATGAATGTACGTTATTAGTCATGTGTGTGAAATGGTGCAAACCTGCTTTGTAAAATAAAAGATAAAAATCAATCAATTCTGGGAAGAGAAATAGTAGCTTCCTACACGACTGTGTACTTTAAGATTATGCAACTATCATGCACCACATGATAACTTCACTCCTCAAAGTCCTCCTAAACTTCTATTCCCAGCTTCTCCTCTCTTCTGCTTTAACAAGTGACTTTTTCACTGACATGCATTCATTAGCCATAATTTCTCTTTCTCTTATAATCACTGCTAGAATTATTTAATGATATTTAGACAGTCATGTGAGGAACCGGCTCCTGAGATTAAGGGCTGGGAACAGCTTTACTTACCGAATCATCTGGCTCTCCAAAGTGGAATGTTAACCTTCTAGCTGGACTCTCAGAGACAAGGTTGTTCTAACCAAATAAGGTCACCTTGAGATCTGTCCCAAATGGAGACTGGAAGTAGAGTAGATTTGTGCTTCTCTAGAGCCTGGAACACCCTAGCGGCTTCCTCACCTGGGCATGTGGTTCAGTCCCATGATAAAATGACTGAGTTCTCCTCATTGCTATTATTCAGAGACATGAAACTCCAGGAATTCTGCTTCACTGCTACCTGGATGTCACTGTGGACTTTCTCTAGATGATTCTTACTGATCCTGACAGTTAGAAGGCAAATCAGAAGCATTTCATACGTACGTCTTTTTGGTTGTATAGTGTTGCATTATTTTCAATTGTTGTTGATAATTGTTTTGTAGTTTTATTGTATTTAAGGTGTCCTTTAGTCTCAAGTAAGGCACCCATAAATAAAATCTTCTTCTTCTTCATCATCCGTCTCCACACCCCCCTGTCCTCTACATCTGCCTCTTTCACACCAACTACCTGCATGTCTTCCCTCACCATATCCATAAACCTCCTCCTTGGTCTTCCTCTTTTCCTCCTTCCTGGTGTCTCCATCCTCAGCATTCTCCTACTGATATACCCCATGTCCCTCCTCTGCACATGTCCAAACCATCTCAATCTCACCTCCCTCACCTTGTCTCCAAAATGTCCTACATGCGCTGTCCCTCTAATAAACTCATTTCTAATCCTGTCCATCGTTGTCACTCCCAACAAACATCTCAACATCTTCAGCTCTGCTACCTCCAGCTCCACCTCCTGTCTTTTACTCAATGCCACTGTCTCTAATCCATACAACATCTCAGGTCTCACCACAGTCCTATAAACTTTCCCTTTCACTCTCACAGATACTCTTCTATCACAAATCACTCCTGCTATCACTCTTCTCCACCCACTCCACCCTGCCTGCACTCTTTTCTTCACTTCTCTAACACACTCTCCCTCACTCTGCACTGTTGACCCCAGGTACCTGAACTCCTCCACCTTCTCCACCTCTTCTCCCTGCAACCGCACCCCTCCACTGTCCTCCCTCTTATTCACACACATGTACTCTGTCTTACTCCTACTGACTTTCATTCCCCTTCTCTCATTCCCCTTCTATCCACTTCCTGCTTCACCATCTCCACACCATCCAACCTTCTCTCTCTCTCATTTTCCTCGTTCATCCTCCTCAATCCTCCCTCCATCTTCTCAACACACTCTCCTCACTAGTCAACACATTTCCATATCCATACTTTACTGCTCTAACCTGCAGTACATCCTTCCCAGCTCGGTTCCTCTGCCTGGACAATCGCTACAAATCCTTTTCTCCTTCCTCAGTGTCCAACTTCTCATTATTCATTATTAATAGAGCACCAATTACAACTCACTTACAAACCTAAAAACAACCTCCATGGATTCATTACTGAGTTTCCAGGTTCTGCCTGGTACTTTGCACAGTGATGGTGTTAGAAGGCCTTGCTCTGGTTATTCTGGTGAAGCACAAGTGAAGAACATGTTCACTGCCTCTGCGTCTGCTAATCTTACCCAATTCTCCCTGTCCGAAGCTATCAGGGTTAAAGAACGTGTCCTTTTTTGCTCCAACAGTTCTTTGCCGAACCCCATTATCCTCGATCACCCCATCCAGAGGAGCATCTGAAGGACAAATATAAAAATGCACACTATAATATTATAATAGATAAGTTTACAATAAAACATTATGTTTCAGCTAAACCCACCACAGAGCTCAAGATCACAGTAGTCCATGGTGATGTTTCCCCTGTCCTTCACGTAGCACCATGGGCCCTCCAGATCTCCATCCGGGTTCCTGCAGTAGTTCTTCAATAGAACAACATCCTGGCTGAAATCCTTACTTGCACTCAGAGCTTTCACCTTGGGAAGGTTCCAGTTCAGGCAGTTGTGGCCGTGTAGCGTCACTGAGAGCGTTCCAGTGTAGCTCTCGCCATGGCCTTGTAAACAGTTGGATTGATGGTAGCGCTCAGCCACATCTTTTACTTGGACAGGGGGAATAGTGGGCAGCAACTTCTCACCTGGGAGGAGAAGATTTCATTCATTTAAATTAATTGTTGATAACTGAAAGCTGCAAAAAGCTATAACTGTGATTCCACACATGAACATGAATCTATCAATAGTCTACGTCAGGGGCCCCCCAAACTACAGCCCGCAGGCTGATTATGGCCCCTGGGCCCCCACATTTAAAACGACCCTCTGAACAAGGCCAGAAGCATATTTATAAAATCTAATTGTAAATAAATGTTTTACTCGCATTATATCTGTATTTAATAATAAAGGTTAAAATGTCCCTTAGTTATTAATAGAGGTTGAGGCACTGATAGTTGATCCATTTAAACCATCAGCAAAAATTCATGACGATAGTTTTTCCGGGTTCCGGTCCACTGTCATTACGAGAGCGGCCTCTAGAGGTGAATCACTGATAGTTTGTTTGGTTTTACACAATTAAAACAGCACACTGCACGAGAGTGCTATATTTTATTTATTTATTTTATAATATATCAAATAAAAAATTATTTTTATTAATTGTTATCTTCACATTTATTTCATTCAGCACATTTTCCTGATTCTGTACTTTATTTTTTAAATTGTATCCATAAACAAATGTAAATATGGTTGATTAATCGGTTATCAGCGAGTACGATCTACATTGCCATTGGCATCGGTGAAATCCACTGTCGACCTTCAGTTATTAATGTCAACTAATTATTTATTACATTTATTAGATTATGTGGCTCTCACAGAAAAAAGTTTAATTTACCACATTTTGGTACTGCACATTTCTCTGTCCTGACAGTGGGGTCACTGGTGAAACACCACGGCCCACCAGGTCTTTTATCTGGATTTCTGCACAAATTCTCAGGCAGGTTTAAGGTTGTTGTGTTCAACTCACTGGAAAGCAAATAAACAAAATGACCATCAACCAAAAAGTATAAAAAGAATCATAAATCCAGTAGAGAATCTGTCTGAACTGAAAAGATCTCTAAATGAAGCTCAGTGAGAAATGAATACGTTACGTGATTCGGTGAGGGAAGTTGCTTCTCCAGTACTGGCATGGCTTTCCTGAGATAGTCACATTTACTTTACCTCCGTAATATTCACCGTTATTAACGTAGCAGATACCTGTCGAGCACAGACAGGGTGCACACTGTTTATTCCTGTTTACAGATTTTCTTGGTTTCATCCTCAGTACATCAGAAACTCACCTTTATGATCTAAACAAGTCCGGATTACTCGAACAGTATCCACATTCCGCTGTACCAAGTTGCCAGAACATGCTGATGAACCACAGGAGCATACATCAGATCAGATCAGATCAGATCAGATCAGATCAGAGGAACACAAGAGGAAAACACAAGTTCAAAGGAACATCATGGCAATTTGTCCAAATCTGATGGACATATTACACAGATTATGGATTATTTTATATAGATATTTCTTTCAACCTCTATTATATAACTGTTTATTTAAAGAAAAATGTATTACAGCTAAAGCTTTGAGATATTTATATTTGCCTTCAAACTGAAATCAATTGAATGAAGTGATTTCCATATTCCTGCTCTTTCTAGAAACACTAGAAATATTTCTGTATTGTTTAATATACTCACAAGATGTTCATCTGATTTAATCGGAATAAGAAAAAAAACAATTAATGCTATGAGAATACCTACCCTAATAATAATAAAAGAAATATAGGCCATAAAAAGTTTAAATGTAGAAAATATAATCTCTAAATTCAACATATTTCATTAAACATTGTTTTAATTAAATCGATATGTTTTTTTAATTAAATGTCCAAATCTATAGAAAGATATGAGCGAATCTGTGAATGAGAAAAGTGATGATTTATACATGAGCCTGAACAAAGACACAGAAAAAAAAAGCTTTAATTAAATAATTACATTAGAACTTGTGGTTTAAGTGACTGTGTGTGAACACATCTGAAGTGAAAAGTATTATTAGAGTTGAATAATATTTAAGAGTTTAATAATAGTTTAAAATGATTAAAAGTGCTTAGAGATTTTATTGTAATGAGAAGCTGGAATTTGGTTTCTCTGATGTTCACTAATACATTTTCTATTTTTCAAACTAGTGAGTGTTCAGAGAAAACGCTCCTGAATCAAAGAACTGCGATCAAATATATCGAAACTGTGACTGATTTAGTAATCACTCTGGTGAAGATTTGAACTTTGCTCCTGAATCAATATCACATATTTACACAAAATGGGATCGATGCTGACTCCTGTTTTAGATAATCTTACCCAAGTATGTGTCCCAAAATGCAGTCTAAGGACAGAGAAGATAAATAATTAAACAGAGTATATAATAAAACAGAGTCAGTAAGAAGTTATGATGAGAAAATTCTTAAATCTGTACAATAATTACAGAAGAAATGTAAAAGTTATTAAAGAGTTGTGATGAGATGGAACAGTAGTGTTCTGTAAATGTTCCTACCGTTTTACCGTTGTCCTCGAACACCTCTCGAGCCTCCTCATGGTCACAGATCTCCTCCACACATTCCCTCTCCAGATTCCCACTCTTTAACTCTTCAAAAGGTGAGTTTGCTCTCTTTGCTCGGATCACCTGAGACGCCGTCTTCTCATCGATAAAAACTGCAACAAAAGGAAGCAACACATTTCTAGTAACACAATCACTACACTCACCATTGCGTGGATATTAAAAACCATGAACGGTGTCGTACCATCGTAGCAGAGTGTGAGCTGAAACACCAGGCTGAGAAGAAGCGTGACGAGGAGAGGCGCTGGTACTGCTCCCATTCTTTACCGTGAGAAATTCTGCAATCCTGAAAAGTCCTGGAACATCAAACCGAGCTGAAAAACTGCTAACAAATCCCAGGAATCCTCCTCCTCCTCCTGCTGCTGCTCTGCTGCTCGAGTTAATATTGAACTAACGGAGTTCAAACAGAACAGAGATTATGTGTATGATGGAAGCTTGAACCATCTGACCACGTAAACTTATATCTCCAGGAACGGTGATTCAGCCCGAGGTGTTCCAGCACAGTGTTGGTACACTTAGTGAGATATGAAGCTTATATAGGACTGGGTTATCATACTGACACTGAGATGTTCTTATCACCTAAAAACAGGAGATATATCTTGAGTTTAACACACACACACACACACACACACACACACACACACACGTGAGGTGAAATTGAATCTCTATTAGTTTAATGTTCAACACACCAGTGGTTTATCTGTAAGATGTTCTCCTTCATTAGAGGGTCGTTCAGGTGTAAGGTGTCGGATTTGCTTGAAGCAGGTTTAGAATTATGGAGCTGTGATCCTCGAAAGAGCCACTTCATGATCCTACATGGGCTTGAATTTGAATTTATATATAAAAATGGATGTTAAAATAAAAGTTAACAATTATATTCAGAGGGTTTGGAGCAGCAGTGGAAGCCGTGTGGTGCTGAGATTTAAACTCATAACCTTTTGATCAGAAGTCTTTTATTTCTATATTCCTGTGCTGAAGAGAAATACCTGTGTGTTCTTTAATATATTGACAAACTGTAAAAACTGAAGAAATAAGTTTAGGCCACAAAAAATCTATATAAAAAGTTTTAATGTAGATAACATTTATTTAATCCCTGATTTAGGAATTGAACTTTGTTTTAATGAAATCTCTTTATTGATTTATTTTAGCTAAATATCAAAATCTATAGAAACGAGATCATAACCTTTAGATCAGAAGACTTAACCAATCAAAAGCAATAGATTTATTTAAAAACAACTTTTAATGACACTTTTGATCTCCAAAAATGATCTGAGCAGGACGTCTACGATTCAGAATGAGAAAATCATATATCATCTAATAAACATCATCTTTCATCTCCTTCCATTCTTCAGCCCATTGTGTAAAAATCTTTAGTTTGAGTTGTTTGACACGTAGCGTCTGATCTACCTGGAGAAAAGAAATGAATTGCAGTGGCTTCAGTTCTGCTGATTGACACTAAATCTCCTGCATAAGGTCATGTTTTATTTGAAGGAGGATCAAATAAATGAAGGTTGAGATTTATTTTGAGGTTTTTATGCCTCTTCATGAACACACTTAATCTGTGATTTATTTATAACGCTGCAGAAAAACACTTGTTTTCAGGCTAATACTCGGACGTGCCGAGTCGCTCTTCAGCACAGACGTGTTTTGTACACGGTGCTCAGTTTGGCACAAACAGCGATGACACAAGGTTCAGTGTACAGATGAGTAAATATTTACTAATGTCTTTCGCTCCACTGCTGCCTTTCAGAGGAACTTTCTAACAAAATGGGGTTGAGTAAAAGTATTTGTTACATTTACTCATCGATTCCCATCTCTATTTCAATCGTCTCTGCTACTGAGTTCAGCTCATCGTGTCCGTGGATCAGAACCAGGCCAGTGTTCTCGGCCTGATCTTCCACCACCATATATTTCATACTCTGCTCCTGGTTCTCCACTGGTACACACTTAGTGTCCTGCGAATGAACCAGGATGCACTTAGTACTGTCAGTGGACACCACGATTTCTATCACGTCCTGACCGAGTTCCATCTGCTCCAAGCCTTCTGCAGAGTCAGGAGGTTCGATATGTTCCTGCTGGAGCAAGAATCGCTCTTTTTTTTCATCATCTGTCCATTTGTCTTTCTCTTTATGGTTAGATTTTCGAGGTCGCCCCCTGGTTGGTACCGTGTGCCCCGTCAGACCTGCGTGCACCCTCAGGTGGCGCTGTAGACTCTGCATCAAGATGTATTTGCTTCCGCATATCTCACACTCGTGTGGCTTTTCTTTCAGGTGTGATTTTAGGTGTCTGCGGAGTTTGGTTGCCAGGGTATACGCTTTCCCACAATCCTGGCACTTAAAGGGTCTGTCGCCGGCGTGCAGGCGCTCGTGAGCCCGGAGTGTTTGTGGGTCCCGGAGCGCCTTGCCGCACACGCTGCACAGGTACGCCTCACCTGTGTGCTGAATCATGTGACGCTTCAGCTCAGGCACCTGCGTGAAACTGAGCTCGCAGTGTAGACACCTGTAGGGCTTTTCCCCCGTGTGGAGGCGCAGGTGCCCCTGCAGGTTGGAACGCTGGCGGAATCGTTTGGCGCAGTGTGGACACGCGTACCTCCGCTCATCGCTGTGAACGCTCATGTGGGCCCTGAGCGAGTTCCGGTTGGCGAGTTCTTTATCGCACTCTGGGCATTTTATCTTGGAGACGCTTTTGACCTCGTGGACCAACATGTGAGCGCGCAGAGACGGTCTCCTTCCGAAAGCCTTCCCACACACCTCACACACGAACGCTTTCTCACCCGTATGCAGCACCTGGTGCTCCCTGAGGTCACGCTTCAGACCGTAGCTCTTGTCACAATGCTGGCATTTGTAAGGTCGAAGTCCACCGTGCGAGAGTAAGTGTGCCTGAAAGCTCTCCTTGGACCTGTAGCACTTTTCACATTCTCGACACACATACGGCTTCAGCTCGGAGTGTGTGAGTTTGTGCTTCTTCAAGTGGCAAAGCTGGAAAAAACGTTTTCCGCACTCGTCACACTCGTATTTGCGCTCTCGGATGTTCTCCGTGTCTTCAGATCTCTCTTCATTGAGCTGATCGTCATCGTTCCTGTTCTTCTTCGGAGAGATGTTGCTCACGTGTGTAGCGATGCCATGTCTTAAGCGGCCGCTTGGTGAGTGCACTGTGCGAGGTTTCATTGCCAGGCGACAGCTGGATCTCACACACACTCTGAGCTTCTCAGGTGGCTTTGTGAGCTCCAGCGCTGTGGCTCCATCACTGCTCCTCATCTTCTCAGCACTGTGTGCATCCATCTCCTCTGTTTCACCACTTTCTCTGTATTCCAGGACCTTCAGCTGTTCTTCTGCACAACAGAGAGATGATGTGGGTTAGAAAAAAAATTACAGGAGGTGTTAGAGCAGTCTTTCAGAAATAAATAAAGAAAGAAAGAAAGAAAGAAAGAAAGAAGAAAGAAAGAGAGAAAGAATGAATTTACTGGTAGAAAGATAAGAAGATAAAGTGTATGTGTATTTAAGTCGATGTGTTTGTGTGTGTGTGTGTGTGTGTGTGTCTGTGTGAGTGTGTAAGTGCGTGTGTGTGTGTGTGTGTGTGTGTGTGTGTGTGTGTGTGTGTGTGTGTGTGTGTGTGTGAGATTCGGAGCAGCAGAATTGTAGATGTTATGAGTGAACATGAAGTGAGGAACATCAGTGTAAATCCTGGTCATTTCAGTGATTAGATTCTGGAGGTCTTGTTGTTTTGAAGGTTATGAATTTCATAAAAACAGATTTCAATCAATTAAATCTGAATGACATTTTATTCATAAATATAAAGAATTGTTTTGGATGAGATCTACACACCTTCTCCCTCTGAGTTCTGCTGTACAGAACCAGGTGTTGGTGTCTCCTCCTCTCTCTGTGCTGTTTCCTGTGAACACTGATCTTCTCCCATATTCTTCACAGTGTTCTGATCCTCCGGCCAGACCAGGAGCTCAGTTCCCTGTCTGATGTCCTTACAGGTCCTGAAACACGGTTTTCCATCCAGCTCGTGCACCATGACGTTCCTCTGATCTTCACTCGAGGCGGTACACGCAAATCTGGACATGCCGATCATTATGATGATGTTATGAGATCTTCAACACAACACGGTACAATAAAGAGCAACGCTGATCTCCTACCTCATCCAGGATGCTCCACCTGAGATGTTTCCTTCAGCTTTCTAAAACAGGGTTAGAAAATAAACTCTATTTAAATCTTATTTTAGAATTCATTTACAACTAGAAGGATGTCTGTGGCATTGCATCGTACCTCTGCTTCTCCTGGCTGTGTGGGTGGATCCTCCAACCCCAGCAGAGTTCCGCTCTGTAGAGACCATCCCACACACCACAGGCCCATTTGTCCATCTTGTGCTAGAGAAGGTCCTACAGTCAGCCCTCGAGGAACTGATCTCAGCACGCTACAGAAGGAATCGGTCACCATCTCCTGCAGACCCTGATTCAGAGTCATTACAGCCACTGAGGGAAGAAGAAGAAAATGCTGAGACACGTCAGAAGAAGTTTCTAATGAACGATAGAGACCCAAAGCACTTAAAGATAAAGTGAAGGTTCCTCTGCAGAACATGAAACACTGCTTCAAATCCAAAACCATCCACAGCACATCACAGTTACAAATAAACACAATGACAAATCCAGGATGGAGTCATGATGGTGTTGTGGGTCACGTGGCCACGTCAAAGCATCACCGTGCAACCCTGCTCTATCTGTGTGGAGATTCCCAACAGGTTCCTCACAGGTTCTTCAACTTCTTCTGGGTTCTCTATCCCTATTTATGTTTGTATTCCGTCCCTGTGTTCTTCCTGTTTTATTTTCATGGAGAGATGAAGAATCTACAACGAGCCTGAACAGGACAAAGCCTGTTGTGGAGAGGAGTGAAGATGAAGGAATGGATGATAAACACATCATCAGTTACTATGATGGATGGCTGATAGACGAATGGATGGATGATGGATGGATGGATGGATGGATAGGTGGATAAGAGACGAATGGATGGATGATGGATGGATAGATGGATGGATGGATAGGTGGATAAGAGATGAATGGATGGATGATGGATGGATGGATGGATAGGTGGATAAGAGACGAATGGATGGATGATGGATGGATGGATGGATAGGTGGATAAGAGACGAATGGATGGATGGATGATAGACGAATGGATGGATGATGGATGGATAGGTGGATGAGAGACAAATGGATGGATGGATAGACAGACATATACATGGATGGATGAATAGACACAGATGGATGGATATTTCAGTTGTCATTGTAATTAAAAACCGTTTATGTTCATAAGTAAGTGCCCCCCCGTACAATTAATATTCTTATTGTCATTAATTTATATTATTTAATAAAAAACACTGCTTTAATGTTTTACTTTATAGTTTCTAAAAGTTTCTAACTGAACTCTAAACACAAACTAAACGAATATAAATAAAGAGTTAAATAAAGTCTGGGTTTTCTGTACTGGAATATAATGTAATTATCAGATTATTTTGGAGGAAAAGTAATAAATATCTCTTTAGGAATAATTTAATAATTCATGCTCTTTATTTAATGTTTTGGTTGGTATTTGTGTGGATTGTGGAGGGATGAGAGTTTATGCCTGAACATTTTGGTCTGTTCTGATTATTTAAAGTCATAAATAATTCCATCACGAGTTTCATGACATCTTTGTGTTCACACTGACTTCAGTACCGGTTCCTTTTCGCGGTGGCCGCGCGCGTGTTTTTTCCTCCCGACCGCCGAAAACTCCGTGAAACTCACAACATTCCAACCGGCAAGAGAACCTATAACCCGGAAGTGTCTGTACGCGGTGTTACAGTCTAACTAGTCCCCCCATAAACACGTTCACTGTTATACAACACCGTTCATGTGTTTTTAGTTTCTGAACCTGGGTATATAGTAAGAAATAAATCATTTTTAAATGTTTTTTTTTTCTTTCAAAAACACGATTATTATTTCCCAAATTTCTTTTCTCACAATCTCACTAGAAATTAGGGATGGACGATATTTTTCTTTCCTCAAGATCAGTATTGGCAAACCTTATTATTATTATACTTATTTAGAAAATAATTATTTCATTAAATATTTATTACTTTTAAAAAAATATATATACAAAAAACATATTCACATCATTAACTCACGTCATGTTTCTAAATTCCTTCCATTTTATGTTTTTGTGAACGAATGAGTGAGAATGATTTCTCAGAAAGTCCAGATGTGCATCTTCTCCAAACTGTTACACAAAACTGAACACACAATTGTGTAGGACGTCCTTGGATTCTGGAGCATGGGATGAACCAGGACACCCAAACCTGTTCCAGCACGACAATGCCCCTGTGCACAAAGCCAGCTCTATGAAGATACTTTGGTTGGAGTGGAAGATCTCCTGCTCTGCAGCTCCAACTCTGTTAAACATCTTTGAGATTAATGTGAACCCTGACTGCACCCCAGACCTCCTCACCTTCTCACCTACATCAATACCTGACTTTACCAACACACTGGAGCTGAACGAATCTCCATAAAATCTACTGGAACATCTTCCCAGAAGAGTTGAGCTCATTATAACAGCACATGGGGACCAAATGTGGAATGAAATGTTCAGAAATCTGATGGTCAGATGTCCACAAACCTTTGGCCATATATTGTGTATGACAGAGTGCTGAACAGAATGCTGACTTTTTGTGAGATGAACAGAAGCATATATAATATAAAATATGTAAATAAAAATATACT
>MU551692.1:98575-108575 GCA_024362625.1 Silurus asotus | reverse complement strand
CCACCATGTAGAACACAAGCAGAGAAAAGATGATGATGATGATGATGATGATGATGATGATGATGATGATGATCAGGAATGTCTCTGTTCTCAGTCATGTTCTCATCACTGACTCCCTCTGTCTCATAACCCCAGACTTCTTACTGCTTCTGTCTGCTCATTGTGAGCTTCTACGTCTGTGGTGTGAGAGAGACAGGAAATAATCCACCAGTGGAGTGAAGAAGCAGCGTAAAGACAGGAAACATGTTGATGTGCAGTGAGAAGATAAAATATTGATGATGTCACCAAACAGATTAAAACTAAAGAAATGAGTCTGGTGTGAAAATGTGAAAAGTAGAAAGAACAGAAATTTGTGTAAAAATTTAATGAATAAAAGTAAAAAATTTGCAAAATAAATTAAAGAGTGAAGTCAAATCTACTGCAGGAACAGTAACAACGTATTTGTACTTCATCAGTTCCCACATGTGGCAAAAACAAGGTCCTTTTTCTAAGTTGCGTTATAGATAAAATGATAAGGAACAAAACATATTCAGACTTTTATATGACTTTATAACCTTTTAATCTCTGTAAAGCTGCTCAGAGGAAATGTGCACTGCTCTAAACACTCCAAATAAAACTGAATTTATGATTTTACTCATTAACACATTTTTACACACAAATATCATTTTAAATAACATGCAGCTGCTCAAGTATACTGTGTGTGTGTGCACGCGTGTGTGTGTGTGTGCACGCGTGAGTGTGTGTGTGTGCACGCGTGAGTGTGTGTGTGTGTGTGTGTGTGTGTGTGAGTGTGTGTGTGTGGAGAGAGGGAACATAATGTTCTACACTTTTCCAAGATACATCACTGTTTCCCTGCACTGTAATAATCTGCTCCATCTTCAGGCAGTCATGCAGAGGCAGAAAGAGAGATACAACAAAGAGAGAGAGAGAGAGAGAGAGAGAGAGAGAGAGAGAGAGAGAGAGAGAGAGAGATAACATTTAGTAAAAGCAGAAAACTAACCATCTATTTATCAATTGATTAATTGAGAAATGATTATTATCTTATAAAACTCTGGATAAAACAGAGAGAATGGACGTCCATGGTTCAGTAAACAGGCACGAATACTCTGCTCACCTGCATGGAACTCTGCAAGGACATGGTATTGATCTACAAAATCGAAAGTGTGAAAAGAAGAAGCAATGAAAGAGAGAGAGAGAGCGAGCGAGAGAGGGTGAGAGAGAGAGAGAGAGAGAGAGAGAGAGAGAGAGAGAGAGAGAGAGAGAGATAACATTTAGTAAAAGCAGAAAACTAACCATCTATTTATCAATTGATTAATTGAGAAATGATTATTATCTTATAAAACTCTGGATAAAACAGAGAGAATGGACGTCCATGGTTCAGTAAACAGGCACGAATACTCTGCTCACCTGCATGGAACTCTGCAAGGACATGGTATTGATCTACAAAATCAATATTATCTTAGATATAAGGTCACTCCAGAGTCCTCTGACCTCCAGTGTTTGCAGGTTGAGCTTCATTTCCACAGAATGTAGATTTCCTCTAATGTTAGCAGAAGGTAAAATATTTAGAAATATTTGATCTAAAAGCAGCAGTAATAAAGCAGAATGTCAGAATTTACTGTGAAGGTGCACAAAGAACATGGACATGACTAGGTGGACTAAACTCTTTCATCATCTACTGCAGGTGAAACTGGAAGTGAGTGGTGTAGTTTTAACTCAGGTACTATGAAAGAACCCCAGCTAGAGGAGGCTCCTAAACAAACAAAATATCTCCTGGATTAGATGAGATCAATGCTAAGAGATGGTCTGATGTGCAAGACAGAGCATAAGAGCAGAACGATGGCTACTGAAAAGGCAGTGGGTGGAGCGAAGCCCTAGGTGGAGATGTGTTGTGAGGGTGGGTAAGTAGGAGTGATGGCCACTGCAAAGCCAGAAGAGGGAGCAGTGGAGCCAGAAGCAGGAGTAATCTCCTCTGGCACACACAACCACCACATGACCTACATCATGAAACAAGTGCTGTAACCAGAGTGAAGCCAGGAGGCAGAGCGATGCCTTCCGTGAAGCAGAACGGTGAAGTGACATCCAGAACGAAGAAGAGTGGATGTAAAAATCTCATTTATTTGAATAAAAAGCAAAGAAAATGAACATAAAACTAACGAGAACACTTACAAGGCCACAAACAAAACGTTCAATAACAACTACAAACAACACAATTCCTAATCTTAACCTCAACCCTAACTCTAACCCTTACCCTAACCCTAACCCTGACCCTTACCCTAACCCTAACGCTTAACCTAACCCTAACCCTTACCCAAAACCTTACGCTAACCCTTACCCTAACCCTAACCCTTACCCCTCACCCTTACCCTTACCCTAACCCTTACCCTAACCCTTACCCCTTACCCTTACCCTAATCCTAACCCTTACCCTAACCCTTACCCTTACCCTAACCCTTACCCTTACCCTTACCCTAACCCTAGCCTTAACCTTAACTGTTACCCTAACCCTAACCCTTACCTTAATCTTAACCCTAACCTTTAACTTAACCCTAACCTTAACCCTTACACTTACCCTAACCCTAACCCTTACCCTTATCGTAACCTTAACCCTAACCTTAACCCTTACCATAACCCTAACCCTAACCCTTACCCTAACCCTTATCCTTACACTAACCCTTACCTTAACCCTGACCTTAACCCTAACCCTTACCCTTACCCTAACCCTAACCTTAACCCTAACCCTTACCTTAACCCTAAACCTAACCTTAACTGTTACCCTAACCTTAACCCTTACCCTAACCTTAACCCTAACCCTTACCTTTACCTTAACCCTTACCCTAACCCTAACCCTTACACTTACCCTTACCCCCTACCCTAGCCTTAACCTTAACTGTTACCCTAACCTTAACCCTAAACTTAACCTTAACCCTAACCTTAAACCTTACCCTAACCCTTACCCTTACCCTTACCCTAACCCTTACCTTAACCCTAACCTTAACCCTTACCCTTACCCTTACCCTTACCCTAACCCTTACCCTAGCCTTAACCTTAACTGTTACCCTAACCCTAAACCTAACCCTGACCTTAATCTTAACCTCAACCTTAACCCTAACCTTAACCCTTACCCTAACCCTTACCCTTACCCTTACCCTAACCCTTACCTTAAAATTAAACCTAACCTTAACCCTAACTCTTACCCTTACCCTAACCCTTACCTTAACCCTAACCTTAACCCTAACCCTTACCATAACCCTTACCCTAACCCTAACCCCTCACCCTTACCCTTACCCTAACCCTAACCCTAACCCCTACCATAACCCTTACCCTAACCTTAACCCTTACCCTTACCCCAACCCTTACCCTAACCCTTACCCTTACCCTAGCCTTAACCTTAATCGTTACCCTAACCTTAACCCTAACCCTAACCTTAATATTAACCTTAACTTTAACCTTGACCCTAACCTTAACATTAACCTTTACCCTAACCCTAACCCTAACCCTTACCCTTACCCGAACCCTTACCTCAACCCTAAACTTAACCCTAACCCTTACCATAACCCTTGCCCTAACTCTAACCCTAACCCTAACACTTACCCTAACCCTTACCCTTACCCTAACCCTTACCTTTTACCCTAACCCTTACCATAACCCTTACGCTAACCCTAACCCTAACCTTAACTCTAACCCTAACCTTAACTGTTACCCCAACCTTAACCCTTACCCTTACCCTAACCCTTACTTTAACCCTAACCTTAACCCTAACCTTAACCCTAACCCTTACCATAACCCTTACCCTAACCCTAACCCTAAGCCTAACCCTAACCTTAACCCTAACCTTAACCCTAACCCTTACCTTAACCCTAACCTTAAATGTAACCCTAACCTTAACATTAACCCTAACCTTAACCCTTACCCTAGCCTTAACCTTAACCCTAACCTTAACCTTAACCCTTAAGTTAACCCTTACCTTAACCCCAACCCTTACCCTAACCCTTACCTTAACCTTAACCCTAACCTTAACCCTAACCCTTACCTTAACCCTAACCCTAACCTTAACTGTTACCCTAACCTTAATCTTAACCCTAAGCTTAACCCTTACCCTAACCCTAACCCTTACACTTATTCTTACCCTTACCCTAGCCATAACCTTAACTGTTACCCTAACCTTAACCCTAACCTTAACCCTTACCCTTACCCTAACCCTTACCTTACCTTACCTTGACCTTAACCTTAACCCTAACCCTAACTCTAACCTTAACCTTAACTTAACCTTAACCTTAACCCTAACCTTAACCCTTACCCTTATCATAACTCTAACCCTTACCCTTAACCTAACCCTTCACTTAACCTTAACCCTAACCTTAACCCTAACCCTAACCCTAACCCTAACCCTTACCATAACCCTTGACCTAACCCTTACCCTAAACATAACCCTAACCATAATTCTAAACCCTTACCATTACCCTAACCTTAACCCTAACCTTAACCCTTACACTTACCATAACCCTTACCCTAACCCTAACTCTAACCCTAACCCTAATCCTAACCCTAACCTTAACAATAACCTTACCCCTAACCCTAACCCTTACCCTAACCGTTACCCTAACCTTAACCCTAAACTTAACCCTTACCATTACCCTAACCCTTACCCTAACCTTAACCCTGAACATAACCCTTACCCTAACCCTAACCCTATCCCTAACCTTAACACTAACACTAACCTTAACCCTAACCCTTACCCTAACCATAACCCTAACCCTATCCCTAACCTTAACCCTAACCCCAAACCTAACCCTAATTTTAACCCTAACCCTAACCCTAAACCTAACCCTAACCTTAACCCTAACCCTTACCCTAACCCTTACCCTTACCCTTACCCTTACCCTAACCCTAACCCTTTCCCTTACCCTAACCTTAACCTTTAGCCTATCCTTAACCCTAACCCTAACCTTAACCCTAACCCTAACTCTAACCTTAACCCAAATCCTTACTCTAACCCTAACCTTAATCCTAACCCTTACCCTAACCTTAACCCTTACACGAACCCTATCCCTAACCTTAACCCTAACCCTAACCCTAACCCAAACCTGAACCTTAACCCTAACCCTTACCTTAACCCTAACCTTAACTGTTACCCTAACCTTAAACTTAACCCTAAACTTGACCCTTACCCTAACCCTTACCCTTTCCCTTACCCTCACCCTTACCCTAGCCTCAACCTTAACCCTAACCTTAACCTTAACCTTAACCCTAAACTTAACCCTTTCCCTTACTTTAACCCCAACCCTTACACTAACCCTAACCCTTACCTTAACCTTAACCCCAACCTTAACCCTAACCCTAACCCTTACCATAACCCTTGCCCTAACCCTTACCCTAACCATAACCATTACCCTAACCCTAACCCTAACCTTAACCCTAACTCTTACCTTAACCTCAACCCTAAACTTAACTGTTACCCTAACATTAACCTTAACCCTAACCTTAACCCTTAACCTAACCCTAACCCTTACGCTAACCCTTACCCTTACCCTAGCCTTAACCTTAACTGTTACCCTAACCTTAACCATAACCCTAACCCCAACCTTAATCTTAACCCTTACCTTAACCCTAAACTTAACCCTAACCTTAACCTTTACCCTAACCCTAACCCTTACCCTTACCCTAACCCTAACCCTTACCATAACCCTTACCCTAACCTTAACCCTTACCCTTACCCTTACCCTTACCCCAACCCTTACCCTAACCCTTACCCTTACCCTAGCCTTAACCTTAATCGTTACCCTAACCTTAACCCTAACCTTAACCTTAATCTTAACCTTAACTTTAACCTTAACCCTAACCTTAACCTTAACCTTTACACTAACCCTAACCCTAACCCTAACCCTTACCCTTACCCTAACCCTTAACTCAACCCTAAACTTAACCCTAACTCTTACCATAACCCTTGCCCTATCTCTAACCCTAACCCTAACACATACCCTAACCCTAACCCTAACACTTACCCTAACCCTTACCCTTACCCTAACCCTTACCTTTTACCCTAACCCTTACCATAACCCTTACGCTAACCCTAACCCTAACCCTAACCTTAACCCTAACCCTTACCTTAACCCTAACCCTAACCTTAACTGTTACCCCAACCTTAACCCTTACCCTTACCCTAACCCTTACTTTAAAACTTACCTTAACCCTAACCCTTACCATAACCATTACCCTAACCCTAACCCTAAGCCTAACCCTAACCTTAACCCTAACCTTAACCCTAACCCTTACCTTAAACCCTAACCTTAACCATAACCATAACCCTAACCTTAACCCTAACCCTAACTCTAACCTTAGCCCAAATCCTTACTCTAACCCTAACCTTAATCCTAACCCTTACCCTAACCTTAACCCTTACACGAACCCTATCCCTAACCTTAACCCTAACCCTAACCCAAACCTGAACCTTAACCCTAACCCTTACCTTAACCCTAACCTTAACTGTTACCCTAACCTTAAACTTAACCCTAACCTTGACCCTTACCCTAACCCTTACCCTTTCCCTTACCCTCACCCTTACCCTAGCCTCAACCTTAACCCTAACCTTAACCTTAACCTTAACCCTAAACTTAACCCTTTCCCTTACTTTAACCCCAACCCTTACACTAACCCTAACCCTTACCTTAACCTTAACCCCAACCTTAACCCTAACCCTAACCCTTACCATAACCCTTGCCCTAACCCTTACCCTAACCATATCCATAACCCTAACCCTAACCCTAACCTTAACCCTAACCCTAATCCTAACTCTTACCTTAACCTCAACCCTAAACTTAACTGTTACCCTAACCTTAACCTTAACCCTAACCTTAACCCTTAACGTAACCCTAACCCTTACGCTAACCCTTACCCTTACCCTAGCCTTAACCTTAACTGTTACCCTAACCTTAACCCTAACCCTAACCCTAACCTTAATCTTAACCCTAACCTCAACCCTAACCTTAACCCTAACCTTAACCTTTACCCTAACCCTAACCCTTACCCTTACCCTAACCCTTACCCTTACCATAACCCTTACCCTAACCTTAACCCTTACCCTTACCCTTACCCCAACCCTTACCCTAACCCTTACCCTTACCCTAGCCTTAACCTTAATCGTTACCCTAACCTTAACCCTAACCTTAACCTTAATCTTAACCTTAACTTTAACCTTAACCCTAACCTTAACCTTAACCTTTACACTTACCCTAACCCTAACCCTAACCCTTACCCTTACCCTAACCCTTACCTCAACCCTAAACTTAACCCTAACTCTTACCATAACCCTTGCCCTATCTCTAACCCTAACCCTAACCCTTACCCTAACCCTTACCTTTTACCCTAACCCTTACCATAACCCTTACGCTAACCCTAACCCTAACCCTAACCCTAACCTTAACCCTAACCCTTACCTTAACCCTAACCCTAACCTTAACTGTTACCCCAACCTTAACCCTTACCCTTACCCTAACCCTTACTTTAACCCTAACCTTAACCCTAACCCTTACCATAACCGTTACCCTAACCCTAACCCTAAGCCTAACCCTTACCTTAACCCTAACCTTAACTGTAACCCTAACCTTAACCTTAACCCTAACCTTAACCCTTACTCTAGCCTTAACCTTAACCCTAACCTTAACCTTAACCCTTAAGTTAAACCTTACCTTAACCCCAACCCTTACCCTTACCCTAACCCTTACCTTAACCTTAACCCTAACCTTAACCCTAACCCTTACCTTAACTCTAACCCTAACCTTAATTGTTACCCTAACCTTAATCTTAACCCTAAGCTTAACCCTTACCCTAACCCTAACCCTTACACTTACCCTTACCCTTACCCCAGCCATAACCTTAACTGTTACCCTAACCTTAACCTTAACCCTTACCCTTACCCTAACCCTTACCTTACCTTACCTTGACCTTAACCTTAACCTTAACCCTAACTCTAACCTTAACCTTAACTTAACCTTAACCTTAACCCTAACCTTAACCCTTACCCTTATCATAACTCTAACCCTTACCCTTAACCTAACCCTTCACTTACCCTTAACCCTAACCTTAACCCTAACCCTAACCCTTACCCTTACCCTTAACCTAACCCTTCACTTAACCTTAACCCTAACCTTAACCCTAACTCTAACCCTAACCCTTACCATAACCCTTGCCCTAACCCTTACCCTAACCATAACCCTAACCATAATTCTAAACCCTTACCATTACCCTAACCTTAACCCTAACCTTAACCCTTACACTTACCATAACCCTTACCCTAACCTTAACCATAACCATAACCCTAACCTTAACCCTAACCCTAACTGTAACCTTAACCCAAATCCTTACTCTAACCCTAACCTTAACCCTAACCCTTACCCTAACCTTAACACTTACACGAACCCTATACCTAACCTTAACCCTAACCCTAACCATAACCCTAACCTTAACATTAACCCTAACCCTTACCTTAACCCTAACCTTAACTGTTACCCTAACATTAAACTTAACCCTAACCTTGACCCTTACCCTAACCCTTACCCTTTCCCTTACCCTCACCCTTACCCTAGCCTCAACCTTAACCCTAACCTTAACCTTAACCCTAACCCTAAACTTAACCCTTTCCCTTACTTTAACCACAACCCTTACACTTACCCTAACCCTTACCTAAACCTTAACCCCAACCTTAACCCTAACCCTAACCCTTACCATAACCCTTGCCCTAACCCCTACCCTAACCATAACCATAACCCTAACCCTAACCCTAACCTTAACCCGAACCTTAACCCTAACTCTTACCTTAACCTCAACCCTAAACTTAACTGTTACCCTAACCTTAAACTTAACCCTAACCTTAACCCTTAACCTAACCCTAACCCTTACGCTAACCCTTACCCTTACCCCAGCCTTAACCTTAACTGTTACCCTAACCTTAACCCTAACCCTAACCCTAACCTTAATCTTAACCCTAACCTTAACCCTAACCTTAACCTTTACCCTAACCCTAACCCTTACCCTTACCCTTACCCTTACCCTAACCCTTACCTTAACCTTAACCCTAACCTTAACCCTAACCCTTACCATAACCCTTGCCCTAACCCTAACCCTAACCCCAACCCTAACCCTAACCCTTACCCTTACCCTTAACCTTACCCTAACCATTACCTTAACCCTAACCCTTACACTAACCCTAACCCTAACTTAACGCTAACCCTTACCTTAACCCTAACCCTAACCTTAACTGTTAACCTAACCTTAACCCTTACCCTTACCATATCCCTTACTTTAACCCTAACCTTAACCCTAACCTTAAACCTAACCCTTACCATAACCCTTACCCTAACCCTAACCTTAACCCTAACTCTTACCTTAACCTCAACCCTAAAATTAACTGTTACCCTAACCTTAACCTTAACCCTAACCCTAACCTTAACCCTTAACCTAACCCTAACCCTTACGCTAACCCTTACCCTTACCCTAACCTTAACCTTAATCGTTACCCTAACCTTAACCCTAACCCTAACCTTAATCTTAACCCTAACCTTAACCCTAACCCTAAACTTAACCCTTACCCTTACCTTAACCCTTACCCTTACCATAACCCTTACTTTAACCCTAACCTTAAACCTAACCCTTACCATAACCCTTACCCTAACCCTAACCCTAACCTTAACCCTAACCTTAACCCTAACCCTTACCTTAACCCTTACCTTAACTGTTACCCTAACCTTAACCTTAATCCTAACCTTGACCCTTACCCTAACCCTTTCCCTTACCCTCACCCTTACCCAGGCCTTAACCTTAACCCTAACCTTAACCTTAACCTTAACCCTAAACTTAACCCTTACCCTTACCTTAACCCCAACCCTTACTCTTACCCTAAGCCTTACCTTAACCTTAACCCTAACCTTAACCCTAACCCTAACCCTTACCATAACCCTTGCCCTAACCCTTACCCTAACCCTAAACATACCCTTAACCCTAAC
>MU551692.1:91075-93575 GCA_024362625.1 Silurus asotus | reverse complement strand
ATAACCCTAACCCTTACGCTATCCCTATCCCTAACCTTTACCCTAACTCCAAACCTAACCCTAACCTTAACCCTAAACCTAACCCTAACCTTAAGCCTAACCCTAACCCTAAGCTTAACTCTAACCCTAACCCCTACCCTAACCCTAACCTTTACCATAACCCTAACCCTTACACTATCCCTATCCCTAACCTTAACCCTAACCCCAAACCTAACCCTAACCTTAACCCTAACCCTAACCCTAACCTTAAACCTAACCCTAACCCTAAGCTTAACTCTAACCCTAACCCTAACCCTAACCCTTACACTATCCCTATCCCTAACCTTAACCCTAACCCTAACCCTAACCCTTACACTATCCCTATCCCTAACCTTAACCCTAACCCCAAACCTAACCCTAACCCTAAACCTAAACCTAACCCTAACCTTTACCCTAACCCTAACCCTAAACCTAACCATAACCATAACCCTAACCCTAACCCTTACACTATCCCTATCCCTAACATTAACCCTAACCCCAAACCTAAGCCAAACCTTAAACCTAACCCTAACCCTAACCTTAAACCTTACCCTAACCCTAACCTTAAGCCTAACCCTATCCCTAACCTTACCCTAACCCTTACTCTAACCCCAACCTTAACCCTAACCCTTTCCCTAACCTTAACCCTAACCTTAACTATAACCATAACCCTAACTCTAACCTTAACCCAAATCCTTACTCTAACCCTAACCTTAACCTTAACCCTTACCCTAACCTTAACCCTTACACGAACCCTATCCCTAACCTTAACCCTAACCCTAACCCTAACCTTAACCTTAACCCTAACCCTTACCTTAACCCTAACCTTAACTGTTACCCTAACCTTAACCTTAACCCTAACCTTGACCCTTACCCTAACCCTTACCCTAACCCTAACCCTATCCCTAACCTCAACACTAACACTAACCTTAACCCTAACCCTTACCCTAACCCTAACCCTAACCCTAACCCTATCCCTAACCTTACCGCTTACCCCAAACCTAACCCTAACCTTAACCATAACCCTAACCCTAACCTTAACCCTAACCCTTACCCTAACCCTAACCCTTACCCTAACCCTAACCCTAACCTTAACCTTTCACCCTAACCCTAACCCTAACCCTAACCTTAACCCCAACCCTAACCCTAACCCTAAACCTAACCCTAAACATAACCTTAACCCTAACCCTAACCTTACCCTAACCCTTACTCTAACCCTAACCTTAACCCTAACCCTTACCCTAACCTTAACACTTTCACTAACCCTATCCTTAATCTTAACCCTAACCCTAACCCTAACCTTAACCCTAACCCTAACCCTAACCCTTACACTATCCCTATCCCTAACCTTAACCCTAACCCCAAACCTAACCCTAACCCTAACCTTAACCCCAACCCTAACCCTAAACCTAACCCTAACCTTAACCTTAACCTTAACCCTAACCCTTACCCTTACCCTAACCCTAACCTTACCCTTACCCTAACCCTAACCCTAACCTTTACCTTTACCCTAACCTTAACCCTCGCCCTAACCCTAACCTTACCCCTAACCCTAACCCTAATCCTTACCCTTACTCTTACCCTAACCCTTACTCTAACCTTAACCATAACCCTAACCCTAACCCTAACCCTAACCCTTACACTATCCTTATCCCTAACCTTAACCCTAACCCCAAACCTAACCCTAATCTTAACCCTAACCCTAACCTTAAACCTAACCCCAACCCTAAGCTTTACTCTAACCCTAACCCCTACCCTAACCCTAACCTTAACCTTAAACCTAACCCTTACCCTAAACCTAACTCTTACCCTAACCCTAACCTTAACCCTAACCGCTAACCTTAACCCCAAACCTAACTCTTACCATAACCTTAACCATAACCATAACCCTAACCCTTACACTATCCCTTTCCCTAACCTTAACCCTAACCCTAACCCTAACCCTAACCCTAACCTTAAACCTAACCCTAACCCTATGCTTAACTCTAACCCTAACCCCTACCCTAACCCTAACCCTAACCTTAACCCTAACCCTAACCCTAACCCTTACCCTAACCCTAACCTTAACCCTAACCTTAACCCTAACCGCTAACCTTAACCCCAAACCTAACCCTAACCCTAACCTTAACCATAACCATAACCCTAACCCTTACACTATCCCTATCCCTTACCTTAACCCTAACCCCAAACCTAACCCTAACCTTAACCCTAACCCTTACCCTAACCTTTAACCTAACCTTAACTCTAACCTTAACCCTAACCCTAACCCTAACCCTTACACTATCCCTATCCCTAACCTTAAGCCTAACCCCAAACCTAACCCTAACCCTAAACCTAACCCTAACCTTAACCCTAACCCTAAACCCAACCCTAACCTTAACCCTAACCCTTACTCTTACCCTAACCCTAACCCTTACCCTAACCCTAACCTTAACCTTTACCCTAACCTTAACCCTAACCCTAACCCTAACCTTAACCCTGA
>MU551692.1:86628-89070 GCA_024362625.1 Silurus asotus | reverse complement strand
TAACCTTAACCCTAACCCTAACCCTAGACTGTGAATCACAGAATCCAGAAAGTTATTGGCATTGAGGTAAAACAGGAATCAGGTGTGGGATCAGTGAAGCATTGGTCATGTGATGTACTAATGCTTCTTTAATATCTTAGACTAATGAAGACTCATGTATGAAACCTTCAGGTGAAATGGTTGAAATTGTTCTGTTTATTTCCTCAGTTTGCCTCCAGATTACTGACTGCACCATTTCTTCGTTAAACCTTTGTATTTACACCTGAGCATCTGTTTGTGTTGTTTTCTCATTTTGAGTCTCACATTCACATTCTCTCTATAGATATTATAACCTGTGGGTTCATTATTATTGAAAATAATAATTATATGAGTAATCTGATAAACCTGCTTCATTAATAATGGCCTACACGTGTAAATGGAAATGTGACTCGGTGGAACTGGTGTTATGTCTCCAGGAGGCAGAGCGGCCATGTTTGATCTGGAGGCTCATTTGATTTTTCCTTCATTTGTCAATAATACATGAGATGCTACATAACACACACGCCTGTTACACGACATCAGGATGTGGTCATCATTTATTTATATCTGAATCACTCCATCAGTCCTGCTAGATTTACACAGATGTGCTGTGATGTTCTGTGGGTGTTTTGTATATATATATATATATATATATTATGCATGTAAAGGATGAGTGCTGTGGAATTTTGTTGCTGTATTTATGTATTTATAAGAAAATGATAAAGGTATCTTGAATTATTGCAAAACTCATTATACAAGTGACATGTCATAGAGTCATTTTTATTCCTGCACATCTGTTGTATCGTGCGTTATCATAAATAAATATTTCCATTATTCATACATTCATTTCAACATTAAGAATTTATCAGGACTTTTTTTAAATAATTAATATTTGGAGCTATTCTACTGTAAAACCAGCATCTAATCAAACCTTATTGCACTTTTATCACGTGAGTGTATACAGTATATTTTATAACAATTACCGCTGTCATGAGAGCAACTATCAGATTATAAAAGATGTGGAGACTGTAACAAGACATAAATTCATCACAGTATTATTTCATGTGTGTGTGTACAAGACAGAGGAATATTACACTCATACATCATTATTATTACACATACAAAGAAAGATTGTGGTTATTATTATTATTATTATTATTATTATTATTATTATTATTATTATTATTATGTTATAGAATAAATAGATACATTTAATTATTAAAATATATATCAATAACAACAATAACAAAAAACAACAATAACAATAATAATAATAATAATAAATAAATAAATAAATAAATAAATCAAAGTGAGCTATGCTCCATGAGACAGGGATTTTAATGGGAGCTTAATTGGAGGTTAATTAAAGGTTAATAGGAGGTTAATGAGCCCTGGCCTCTTGTACATTGATAATTCTTTTCCTCATTTAGAGCAGGGACAAATTGCACCACTCCAGATCTAAATTGAGTCCAATCAAATTCTAATCTGCCCCAAGACTTCATGTTATCGGTGCTGGGGGACGCGACACAAGCACCGAGGTTCAATATGCTTCTTTACATACATTCATCAGTATAATGATCTGTATCTGATTATAACCGTCCCTGTAGAAAGTGTCTCAGGGGTTAAGATGTTGGATTCATTACTACTGGCCTCTTGAGCTACGGTCTTGACCCTCATCTTTTCAGCTCTGTAGATGAGATACTTGTAAGTGCTTCTAGATAAGGGCTTCTTCCAAAATGTTGTGAATGCACTGAGACTCAAGAGACTACTGAGTATCAATAACAGATGAGCGGTTGATTTGATTGGACAGGAATAGAGCAGTACTTAAAAATTTAAACAAACAACATTTATCTATGCATTATATATAAGTGAGGAATTGATTTTAAGCGTGCAGAGGATGCCACATGGCGATCTGTTTGCGTGGGTTATCCAGCATCTGCTGCCAGTGTTGGAGGCCAGTGCCGGAGAACTGGACCCCGAGCTGACATCGGCCAAGCGGGAGCAGAGTGCCAGGGCTGGCCTGGTTCAGAACCTCCAGGTCTAAGCTGGATTTGGTTAGGAGCTCTCTGGGGAGCTCTAGCATCATCATCTCGTTCCACACCGGGTTGATTTTGTGCTTGACGCGGCGTGTCTGCTTCTTCTTCAGCTTGGTGCTCTGGTGCTTCAGAGTCAGCTTCACTGAAAGGTCTGAGAAACAGGAAGAACATTTGTGGTAAAGATTTTTTAAAGATGTCCATTAATCATGTGAGCAATTGGACTTGTGTCTGGAATAAAAAAGATTTTTTTAATGTTGTTACTAGATAAGAAGATCATCTACACGTGAGATTTTAGAATGAAAAGGATTAACATGCCTTAGGATAAATTCTACAGATGTAGATGAACAGTTCTGGTGAAGAACATTATTCCTCTGAAGTATATGTTACT
>MU551692.1:61628-81628 GCA_024362625.1 Silurus asotus | reverse complement strand
ATCTCGTCAAAATGATTCATTCATTTAATTCATTTCAATCCTTTAATAAGAAATGAAATAATGTTATATTTTCAATACACAGATCCACAAAATGTCTACATACACCTTCAACTATAGTGCTAATCATTTATTTCTAGAAGTACAGAGGTGAACTACTCAAGTCCACAGACATCCAACACCTTATCCACTGATATAATATTTCTCTCAACACCAGTTGCACTGCTCCTGATGTACACAGGACAATGTCTTTTGGCAGACTGATTGAAAGTTGGTGCTCCCTGTGACTGTGTGTGCAGCCTCGTGCTGCCATCTGTTGGCGTGTTACAAAACTAATCTTAAACCTTTTTGATACCACCACATGTATTTGTGTGTATATATGTGTGTGTGTGTGTGTGTGTGTGTGTGTGTGTGTGTGTCTGTGTGTCTGTGTGTGTGTCTGTGTGTCTGTGTGTCTGTGTGTGTGTCTGTGTGTGTGTGTGTGTATATGTGTGTGTCTGTGTGTGTGTGTGTGTGTATATGTGTGTGTCTGTGTGTGTGTGTCTGTGTGTGTGTGTCTGTGTGTGTGTGTGTCTGTGTTTGTGTCTGTGTGTGTGTGTGTGTGTGTATATGTGTGTATATGTGTGTGTCTAGTGACCTTTTCAAAAATGTCTGCATTTCAAAACATTCCCCATTTAGTGCTGAAGATTAAATCTGGTTGCAGTCTAGTGGGGGAGGGGGTGGTTAGATTTTTTTTTTTTTTTATCAGTGTAAAGCATAAATACACAAAACCTCTCTGCTGGAAACCTTCATTACAGTCCCTCATTGTTACTTTAGGGCTTTTTTTAATGGCGAGACCACTGACTAATTTTTCCCTCATCACATTATTCGTCTGTGTTTCACTCACTTCATACACACAGTGTTTTTGCTGAAGAAAACAAAAGGTAGCTTCTGATCGCTGAGATCTCCAGGAGAACAGTGGCCAGTGACATATTTAATAAACCACAACATTTTTTTCAAAGAAGAAAATAATCTTCACCGGCACAATAAAACCAATCCTGGTAATAATAAATATAAATATGAATAAATCAGTGAGCGAATAAACTGTTCAGAATGATGCTGATGTGAAGGCTGGAAAACATCAACAAGAGGTTCCAGCAATTTAATGTGTATTTTCTGTAGTTTTGACTACAAATCAGACAATAATTTAATGATTCTAAGTTGTTGTGTATTTATGAGTAAAGTGTAAAAGTGTGCAGTGATTTATTAATTGAAATGTATTTGAAATAAAAATGCTTATCCAGGAACTCGCCTGTGATTATTAAGTATTAAAAATCACAGTGACCTGTTAGAGCTATAAAATTAATTAAACATTAGATCTGAAACACGCATAATATTAACACTAGTTTTATTTAAACCTAATCTGAGCCCAGTTTTCTGAGAGTAATAATGAAAATACTTCTGTATGATATTTCTGTGTAAAACCTGATAAAATAAAATCCGATGCCGTTTTGTCTGTGCTTCAGTACACGTGATTAGATTGATGGAAAATCTGACCTTTTGTACAAAAGATTGAAAATCACTATGATATAATTAAAATTGACCTAAATTGTTTTTCACACCTTCCACATTGTTTATATGTGTAGTTATAGAAGTTTAGATTTAACGCTTATATGATATAAATAACTAAAAATAATAAAAATGTAAATAATAATAAAAATAAAACTATTTGAAATATAAATAATAAAAATAAAGATTCATAATACAGGATTTTTCAAAAAAGTATAAACCGATTTTATTATGTAATATTTTATTAAGTATTATACTCACAATCAACTTTTATGTAAATGACTGATTATAAACAACTCCTTCCATGACCATGATTGAGAACTGAAGCAATGCATCATGGTATCGGTTCATTCTTTTAAAAAAACCTGTATATAGGAAGTATTAAATATAATGTGTGTGTTCATGAATACAGGCAGTCCTGAGTTACGACTATTTAATATATGACAAAACTGTAAGACATGTTTATATTTTCACGTGGCAGGTAAACGCAGCAGCGTATGCAGTAAGAGACCCAATTTTAACTCTTGTCTTTTTATCGGTAAACAAAAACAAAAACATCCAACTACACCTATACTACACATAAACACTGTAAAGTTTATACATTACTGTAATATAAATTACACTGTTTTGCTAAATTATGTTTTGTATTTTTTTTAATTAATAATCAATTACAGTATACTAAATTATGGACACATTACAGTTTACTGATTCACTCCATACTGATCACCAAGGCCATGTCTCCACTTACCATATTTTATTTTAATGATGGGGTTCATCGTAAGTCAGGGACTAGTATACTGGTTAAGTGTGTGTGTGTGTGTGTGTGTGTGTGTGTGTGTGTGTGTGTGTGTGTGTGTGTTGTTACCCTCTATAATAGTGATGTGTAGCTCTCTGCTCTCGGTGTGTAGACGGAGGGAGAAGTGCAATTTGGGCTGCAGCACAGAGCAACTGTTGGGAATCGCACCTGATTGTTCAACAGCACACGGGGTTTCATCTGTAGAATCTGAGAGAAATACACACACTGCATTTATAAATAACAAACTAATATAATATAATATAATATGATATCTAATCTAATCTAATCCAATATTATATAATTTGATCTAATATAATCTAATATAATATGTCATGGAATATAATATAATATAATGATGATATATAATATATAATATATGATATAATCTAATCTAATATTATATAATTTAATCTAATCTAATCTAATATATGATATAATCTAATCTAATCTAATTGAATACAATATAATGTCACGTCCTTCATCATGTTTGTGAGATAAAGTAGTTTTGACCTTGCCGTTGGAGATCAGTGACCTCCTTCTCCTTCTCTGTTCCTTGGTCACGGCTGTCCGTCTTAGCGAGAGCTTTCTCAGCATCTTCACTGTAGTTCATGACCTCAGATGATGTAACAGATGGTTTGGGTCTGTAGATCTTGGGGAACTTCAGCAGCGCCTGTGGCTGAATAGGTTCAGTAGATTTCTGCACACTGAACTGAATTATAAGGGAATGAAAGTAAAATAAATATAAAGATGTGTTAGATTTGTGTGTTTTCAGTAGAATCACACATTAAATAAAGGTATAAAGTGATTCATTTGGTTTAATCAGGATTGAAATGTCAGGGTACAGATTTCTTCCTATTTCTATTTATGAACATAATACACACATTATAATAAGCTCAAATCTCCCATTAAACAATAAAACATTAACCAGATCTTCAGCGTAAATTTGCTTAATGCAGAATATATAACAGATAGTGTTATAATGATATTTAATTCTAATGAATTGCTATTTATTCGTACAGCATGTTTAACAGTGGTCATTGCAGGAAGGAGGGAAATGTAGCACAGTGGTTAAGATCTTAACCTTTGGATCACAAGGTTGTTAGTTCAGATCCCAGCACCACCAAGTCACCACTGCTGGACCCTTGAGCAAGACCCTTTACTTTCAGCAGTTCAATGATATAAAGTAATTGATGATCTGATAAGGACATTTACTAAATACCAATAATATAAATGCATATGATCACAAAGCAGCTTTTCAGAATAAATTAAGAATAAACAGATGCATCCCTATGGAGTGAGTCAAAGGTGATGGCAGGTCTGAGGAGCAGAACCTGAAGAGAAACCAGACTCAGCAGGAAACTCAAACTCATCTGTGTGACACGAAATATCCAATCATTATAGTTCCATGGTTGTTGAAGTTATCAGATGCTCACTGTTTATGTCATGGTTCATGGTTACGAAATGTAATCTCATCTATATTCCACTTGTCCATGTGGATCTTCAGCAGAAGCAAGTGGTGTCTGATTGGTAAACAAGGCAGGTTTGGAGAGTAAAATCAGACACAATCACTGGGATCTGCATGATGTGCTGAAGTAGGAGATCCACACATCCACATTTTCTTCTGAAAATCATTTCCTCAGGATGATATAAAGCACAAGAGAGTAAATCCCTTCGCATTAGATGTCCAATGTCATAACTGTTTCTCAATAGTTGCATTATTTCCAAATATATGACTAAAAACAATGTTTTAAAGAAGACAATACTGAAACACACAAAACCTAAAACACAACACAATAAAGCCAACACACCTGTGAGAACACACACACACAAAATGGAGTCTACATGTGATTTACAATTAGTCCAATTACATAAACTGGTTATAAGATGAGCTGTGATCTCCAGAACCTGCCTTAGAAATAAAGAGAAATCCAATCCAAGAGGAAAAAAGATACAGTGAGACGAATGAAAACTCAGCAGAAACACTGACTCAGTAATCAGGAGTTTCAGAATGAGTCATTGTGCCACTGATCAGCGCTTCACTGGACGTCGTTCTGAAATGACACCATGGATGGAGCGCTACTTCTCGCTCCTACTACACAATCCAGCTCAGAAAAACAGATGGATGAGTGCTTCGGATTGGCACAGGGCTTTTTATTGGAAATCTGTGACAGCTCAGGAATGACATCACATCAGCCTCGAGAAGAAAGAAGAACTTTTCTCTGTTCTTTAGCACAAGACCGCAAGATAGAACTTTGCTGAAGTAAAAGAAACGAGGTCTGAGTAATGTTTTGGGAAGGAGATTCTTCGGTCAGATGAACTTGGTCAGGACTACGAGAGAGGATCTATAGTTCTGACAGTGAAGCATGGTGGTGGAAGTGTAATGATTTGGGGCTGCATGAGTGCTAAAGGTAGAGAGATGATATTTTTACATGACACATAAATGGATTATAATAAAACACTGGCTGTATTTATGACCTTATGACCTGCATAAGTACGATGTCTGACTTGAATCCAATCCAACAAATCTAATGTCCTTTGGGTTTTTTTTTAAAGGTTAGAGGAACACAACATCTGCAGCAAAGAGCATCTGAGAAATAATTATCTGAAGGATGGAGGAGCATATCAGCAGGTGTGTCATCACAAATAAATCTATATATGTAAAGTATTTGCTGCATTTCATTTCTTCATGTCATCTAAATGACCTGAAAGCCAAATGTAATACTTTAGCAGCATCTGAAATTCATAATATTAACAGGGATATTCATGTTTATTTATTTCTTAAATTTGCCCGAAATGTTATCTAAATTATTTTTATTATTCTAATAAACTGTTCAGCTATTAATCTTTTTAATGCACTTTATCATAAAGATAGCAGCTCTTTAAAGCTGGGATGCCCAAACATGGACTATAGTGACCTTTTAATATCACCTGCATCTTATTTATGATTTCGTAGAAATTTAGAAATAAATCAATAAATATAAGGAATGACTCTGTAATCTGCAAAACTCATGCAAAGTTCAGTGAAATGTTTAGAACAGTGAGAGAACAAAAACAATCCCATTTATACTACAACAGATTTTAATTTCTAACACTGATATTAAGTGTGTAATTAAGTACAGCTGCTCAAATTATTTAATATCAGTGACTCTAAAAAGAGACATGAAACTGCACCTTATTTGAATTTTTTTTTCAAATTGAGCCTCAGTTGATTTACTGCTAAATCAGGATCTTATGGAGGTGAGAAACTCTACTGTAGAGCTTCTTTCGTCTTTTTTATAAAGTGCATTAAAAACAGCTGAACAGTTTATCATTAAATAAAAATAATAATAATTAAGGTTAACTTTCAAACAAAATTAACAAATAGGTAAAAATTGATTGTCCTGTAAATATTAGTAATATGAGGTGCTGGGAAAGTATGAAATTAACCTTTTTAAAAAAAAAAAAAAAAGAAAAGTTTTTCTGCACATAATAACAGAATTTATTTATACAGCAAACACCAGAAGTAAGAAATTGAGAAACACTGTTAAGTGTCAAATGATTCAAAATTCTAGCACAATATTTATATAAATGCCATATACAGTATAAAAAGAGAAAAAAAAGGAAAAGTTTGAAAGCTGTGAAAACTTCAGCAGAACCTCCCACTGTGAGCAGACGTTCAGTCTGATGTGTGAACTGAGCAGTAAACTATCAGTCTCTCACCTACATAAGATCCTGATTTATCACTAAATCAGCTGCAGCTCAGTTTAGAAAACTGTCTCTCATTAGACTCACTGACTCACTGAGTAAAGCTGCTCTGAGACAATGTTCATTATTAAAAGCTCAATACAAATAAACAGGAATTGAATTGAATTGAATAAATGAAGGAAACATGGTGACATTCTTTAAAAAATCTTGCAGTTTGATATAATTTAGTTTTGGACCCTAAATCAAGTCAGATTTTTGGTCCTGTAGAGAAGGAAGATGTGTGCACCTCTGCTTTATAATAAGGGGACATGATTCATCACATCTGTATGAATAATCAGTGCACCATAAATTAACTGTAAACTAATTAATGTACTAATTAGGCACTAATTAAGCACTGACCTTAATTAGGTGTTGATTA
The DNA here is from genome assembly GCA_024362625.1 of Silurus asotus. Lineage (NCBI taxonomy): Eukaryota > Metazoa > Chordata > Actinopteri > Siluriformes > Siluridae > Silurus > Silurus asotus. Next base: position 75,185 of record MU551692.1, on the reverse strand, counting down.
AGGTGTTAATTAATGCATTAATTAACAGACATGTGAACATGTAGTTAAATTACACATGAACACTTCGACTTTAGGATTGATTAAGGTTAGCGTCTGATTAGGATCTGATTAGTACACAGTGAGATCAATCAGACATCATGAATCAGGTTCCTGTCAGGAATGTGGTCATGTACTGCACCTGCCATCAGTCACTAGACTGCAAAGGATCTCCATGTCACATGTTTGCACACCTGATTCACATTCATAATGATTAGCACTTAGCACTTGTAGATCTGTAGATCTTTGTGTCTCGCATGTCCTTCATGTTTTCAGGTTTACGATTTTCGACTATTAGCACTGGCTCATTTTTGTGAATGTTCCCTTTAGGGTCAAGTTACTAACAGGAGATCATCTTCCTGATGGTACCCTTTTTATAGAGTCCCCACCATAAAATAAAATAAAATTAAATAAAAAATAAATAAATAAATAAATAATACGATGAGTTCCTAAACATCTTTGGTGGATGAAGTATTTTAGTTTTTGTCAAAAGATTCTGTAAACATACATTCCATATAACGCTAACATCTCTCATTTATTTTGTATTTGTCATGATCCATTTATCCGAGATTTCTTTTTTTTAAATGGGCTGTTTGGGTGTGTAATGGTTCTAGATCTCAGTAACGTGAAATCCATGTGTCCTGTTAAAAACTCCAAATATGTTTATAATGTTCATAATGTTCAGCCCGTGATCCTGATTTGATCTGATCTCTCCACTATAGAGAGACGTGGCAGTGAAATATTTACACCGTACTAAAGAATTCTCTGTTCTTCTTCTCTCTTCTTCTCCCAGTGAATCCATATTCATGTTCAGCGTTCGTCCCAGAGACCATTTGTGACTGTTAGATGAGAATGAATATTCATGACTCCACTCTATTATGTTCATTTACAAAGAAACGGCAATCATTAAATCTGTGTGTGTGTATTATAGGAACCAGGAAATGCACACACACACACACACACACACACACACACACACAGAGGCTGGTCTGTGAATACGTGAGTATAAGTCGTGACTATACGTTGACAGTGTGTGTGTGTGTGTGTGTGTGTGTGTGTGTGTGTGTGTGTGTGTGTGGGTGGAAAGGTGTGTGATGTTGCATGTAAATGTAGATTTCTAAGGTATGAGTGAGTGGGGAATGTATGTGTGGAGGAGGTTTAGGGACGGAGAAGTGTGAGGTTCAGGAACGTAACAAAGATTGAATAATTGTTGTAGCAGCAGTTGACTAATTTAAGGCAAGGCCAGGCCAGGTGGTCTATATATAGATTCATCTGATTCATAATCACACACACACACACACACACACACACACACACACACTCAGAAAGCCAGGTGCAGCGGCGTGACGGTGAGAATAATCTTAAATGTCGACTTGTCCAATTAAAGTAGAAAAATGATAACCTGGAAAGGTGTGCAGGATTTATAGATAATACATGCAGCTCCTGAACCTGAGGGCTGTTTAGATGCAGGATGATCACATGAAAGGTTTTAAGACTCTCAAAAGCAGCGAGCAGTAAAATACTAACACACGATAAACACACAAATACTGCACATAAAAATACACTGAAAAATTATTGTCTTTTACATAAATAACTCTTTTTTTTTTAGCGATTTTAAAGTGTTTTTTTGAAGCCTTTGAAAATATTGAATTGAATCTAGAAAATATTGTCTGTAATTAAAACAATTCCAGCTTTACACAGAGAATGTTTATGAGTTTATAAATAGTATAATAATATAATATTAATTTAACAGTAACTACTAAAGAAAACCCGAACACACACGTGCTCGTTTGCACACGTTCACGTACTTCACGTCTCTTGGTACTGCCATTGCACCTTCCTAAGAGCTTCTTGTGTCGGTGTTGGTGACCCTCACAATCCAGCAAATTCCACCTCCATTACAACAAGCAGATCTGAAATGATCCAAGTCTAAAGGTTGTCCTAAGACAGAGGAGTCTGATCTTTTCCAACATTTTCACTCCAAACACGTCACACCAGATTCCATCTGATCTTTATTTTTAATGGACTATCAGGTCTGGTTGTTGCTTCATTGAAATGAAAACCTTCACCCACACCAGCTCTTTGTGGAAGAGATTGAAACCCTTGCCCTTAAAGCAGAATACAGAACACAGCTTTCAGGATTTTGCAGATAAATCATAATTCCAGGAGTAGAAACAAATCGAAAGAGAAATGATTGCAGCTTCAGATCCTTTTACAGGTATCTCCAACCTCACTAACCATTAGAGCACAGGGTTCAGTGTTGATCCACAGTAATATTGGTGTAGTTGAGGTATTTATATAGATGAATGAGGGATTATTTTAAATGTGTTTAGTGGATTTGGTGTGTTTAGTAGGAGATCATTGACATCAGGATCAGAACAAACACTTTAAGGTTTTCTATAAAACGAACCCCTGAACAGATGGTTCATCATTACGCAAAATCTACGACAAATTTTCTAATCGAGGTGGACGCTCTTCCTCTTCCAGATATCTTATAAAAAAAAATAGAGAAAGGGAACAATTGGTGCCCATCTCACACCAAGAACCCGTACAGAAATCACTAGACTGAGAGAAAGATCATACAGCTCAGAGAATCTCCAAAGCAGAGCATCTCCTGTGTTCCTCAGACCTCTGCTGGAGATCCAGACGATGTTTTCAGTCCTGTAACGGTAATTGCTTTTTCTATTTACAGCCTTCGCTACAGCAAACAGCCGACGCTGTCTGTGAGCACCATCAGTCAGACATCTATAAATAGTGAGCTTCACTCTGTGCTGAATCCAATACCAGCTTTCAAAAGATCTAATTACTGGAGATTCACAGGCAATTCAACACCACTAACATTTCATTAGGAGTTCATTAGCGTCTCTGGGCGTAGCCGTGTCTCAGTAATGTGCAACTGTTTGGAGCACAATTGAAGCACAGCTCTCTGCGTCACACAGTTGATCAGATCAGAAGATCAGATCAGATCACTTTCTCAGATACTTCACTAGAGGCATTGATTGGTCTGAGCAGCTCCAGGAGTTTTGTTCCTGTGCAGATGTGCATCAATGTAATCAGCTCAGTGAGTCTCAGAAAAACATCGTATCTGAACAACGAACCTTCTGAAATGAAGTTCTGTTTGTTAGAGCACGGTTTTTTAGGAATATCTCTAGCGATGCTCCTTACCTGCGTGAGAGTGTGTAAGATGCTGGCTTTTGCTCTCTCCGAGTCAGCGCTTTCATCCTGTTCAAATTTGTTCTTCTTGCAGTTCTTGCAGAGAAGCGAGAGGCCACAGAGGGTGAGCGCTCCAGAGACGGTTCCCAGGGTCGCCCCGAGAACTGCTGCCACTGACACGAACATCCTTCAGCACTGATCTACCAAAAACACAAAGAGTCCAGAAGGAAAACCAGCGACAGAAGAGGGAGCAGGTCTCCTTTTTAATCCTGCGCTTTCATAATGAGAGTGACACGAGAAGAAATGATGTCAGAGGAGAGAAAAAAAGACGCAAGGACAGAGGGATGATGGAGCAGCACATGTGTGTGTGTGTGTGTGTGTGTGTGTGTGTGTGTGATGCACCGTCTGCTGTATGGTGTGTGTTCGGGCCAAGCAGATGGTGGTGAAGAGCGAGAATAGAAAGAGAAGGAGAGAAATGGAGGAGGTGGGAAAGAGGGAGGGCTCTGAGAACTGACGAGCCATACTTAATAAAGATGAGTCTGTCACTGACACTCCCACGGCATCAGTGTGTGTGTGTGTGTGTGTGTGTGTGTGTGTGTGTGTGTGTGTGTGTGTGTGTGTGAGTGCGTGCGTGCGCACATTGACGTCAGATCTTCAGTGAAATCACCTTCACGGAGTCCCAGATCACTTCAGATCCTTCTGATTGCAGGGAAACCGAAAAAAAAACATTTCTGTGTCGTGAAAATAAACATTAATTAAAAAGATTTTTTAATAATTTCTAAAAAATATAATAATGTTTAATTATTCACACAGAATCATCATTTTAGAATTTAGTTGATCCTTTTTAGATATTGTAAATAATAATGAAAGACTTTATTATTATTATTATTATTAAATGCTATTTTTGGTTCTCTCTGCAGAAGAACCTGAGTAAGGACATGCCATGTTGCCATGGAAACAACCCCTCACCCCATCTATATTCAATGTGCCGTGTTTGAGCTAAAAATAATAAATGTTCAGGTCAGACAGCAGTGAAAATAACAGATTACACACATACACTGAAGCTGATATACAGAACCTGAGATCAGACCGTGGTACTGAATATGACACATGAGTCAGGGGTTACAGAATCTTGGAATCAGCACTGAAAATGTAAAATTATATAAATGTCACTGAGATCAGACAGCAGCACTAAATATAACATGTTTGAGATCAGACAGCAGAGCAAATGACGGTATAAGATCAGACAGCAGCACTAATTATGACTTGTCTGAGATCAAACAGCAGTAGTAATTATTTAATATCTGCGATCAGACAGCAGCACTAATTATGACTTGTCTGAGATCAGACAGCAGTAGTAATTATTTAGTATCTGCGATCAGACAGCAGCACTAATTATGACGTGTCTGAGATCAGACAGCAGTAGTAATTATTTAATATCTGCGATCAGACAGCAGCACTAATTATGACGTGTCTGAGATCAGACAGCAGTAGTAATTTTTAATTAGAACTAAAATCCTTGCCAATAAATTCTGACTTGTTTATGTAAAAATCTGATCTACTGCCAAAATCTACATGCAGGTACTAAAACACAAAAGTGGGAAACCTCCATCCAAAACGTGTCTGACCTTCTCATAGATTCTTGAAACACATGTCCAGCTGCTGACTTTGACCTGCAGGAGCTCTGTACAGTGTGTGTGTGTCAGTGATGTTATGTGGAACATGAAGAGCAGAAATACACTGATCCAGGCAAAGAGCAAATAAAGCTCTCTGCTGCCCCCTTCAGGGAAGAAAGATAAAAGGTCTCACATCCGTATATTGTACAGGAGCATCTCAAATTAGAATATCAACAAAAAGTTGATTTATTTTGGTAAATCAAAACAAAAATTTTTATTTGAATATTGTATAGATTCATCACACACATACCGGTGCTTTTGGCAGTGTGGGCAGGTGCCGAATCCTGCTGGAAAATTAAATCAGCATCTCCATAAAGCTGGCCAGCAGAGGGAAGCATGGACTGCTTCATGGAGAGCTTCCTGGTAGACGGCTGTGCTGACCTTGGACTTGATAGAACACAGTGGACCAAACCACCACTGACTATGCAAACTTTACACTGGACCTCAAGCAGCTTGGATTCTGTGCCATTCTTCTTCTCTTCTTCCAGAATCTGGGACCCTGATTTTCACATGAAATGCAAAATTCTCTTTTTGTTCATCTGAAAGACGATTTTGTCCCACTGAGCTACAGTCCACTCCTTTTTGTCCTTTGTCCAGGGAGACACCTCTGACGTTGTCTCTGGTTCAGGGGCTGCTCGATATGAGGAATGAGTCAGTTGTAGCTCATGGAGACGTCTGTGTGTGGAGGCTCTTGAAGCACTGACTCCAGCTGCAGTCCACTCTTTGTGAATCTCCACAAATTCTTGAATGTGCTTCCTTTTTCCACCACATGTTTTCCTTCCATTCAACTGTCCATGAATGTACTTGGAACCAGCAGTCTGTGAACAGCAGCTTCTTCAGCCATGATCTTCTGAATCTCACCCTCCATGCGCAGGGGGACAGTGATCGTCTTCTGGACAACTGTCGAGTCAGCAGTTTTCCTCCATGATTGTGGAGCCTGAACCAGACTGAGATGCCATTTAAAGACCTGAGGAAACCTGAGCAGGTGTTTGGAGTTAATGAGCTGATTAGAGTGAGACATCACGAGTCTCCAATATTCAACTTTCTCACAATTTTCTCATTTTCTGAGATTTTGGAAAGAAATAACACTCGAAATACATCAGTGTGTGTGATGAATTTATATGATACACAAGTTTCACTTTTTGTATTGAATTACTGAAATAAATAAAGTTTTAAATGATATTTTACTTTATTGAGATGCTCCTGTATAGGAGTCATAATCTGGTATTAAGACCAAACCAGTACTGTTACTGCAGATGGTCTGTACCTGGACTTCAGTCTCAGAATATGAGCTATAAATTAAATAAATAAATATAATAATAGAATAAAATTTTAGTTCATGTACAGACAGTTTTATATAAAAATAGTTACGTTTAAAAAATACACAAAGTAATTTATAATATATCTTTAATTAATGATATTAAATCGGCAGTGTGCATCGTCATGTTCCTCGAGATGTTGGTTAAATTCTAATAAATTGCTGACTGAGCTGATCCTAAGACCACACTGTGATCTCTGATGGAATCAATGACCTCTTCTGAATGATCTTCTGCTCTGATATTTCATCTGTAGGTCATTAAGGCACTGTTGTTTATCAAGTTTCCTGAGTGTCCTCTTTTCCTCCACCATCTCCACACGGTCCAAGACTGCGTCAGACTTCATGATCAGGTTTAATTAATCAGAAAAACACACAGGAGGAAGTTACAGTGATCACTGCTGATCATCTCCATTAGACCTGCAGTGCTCTTTATAAGAACACCAGCAGGTTCACCATGTGTATACAATCAACCAATCAGGTCACAGAACCGCAGTACATACAGTTATACAGATTTGGTCAGTTAATGTGATTTTGAGGTGAAGGTTGTAGCTGAGTTTGGACATTGGACTCTGGATCAGAAGGTCGTAGGTTCAAATCCCAGCACCACCAAGCTGCTACTGCGAGGCTCAACTCAACTCTAACTCCACTGTACAGCGCTGTGAATAAGGTTTCCTGATAAATGTGATAAATGTAATTAAGACTGTACAGAACTCTGGGTTAATGAAGATGATTACTGCTGTGAGCTCGCGCGCCTCGGGACGCCCCCGTGTTTACCAACACGAACCGGAGGCGGGGGTAGAGACGGAGGGACACGCCCACTCGCGTGCCAATGTGATGTGGGCGGGGCTTCGGCCGCACGTACCAAGATGGCGGCCGCCACAGCGCTGAGCCTGGACAGTTTACCTTCTGATCCGCTGCTCCTGATTATCTCGTTCCTTGACTTCAGAGATTTGAGCAGGTGAGCGGTCATCACCGTTCTGAGTGCGTGCAGTTAGTGATGATCACACCAGGTTCCTCAGAGTGTGGGGGAAGTTCTGGGCTTGTTGGCTGCAGGAGTAGCGAGTTAGCTTTATGATGTTCCTCAGAGCTGGTCCATGCTGAGGTTCGAGTCAGACTCTCTCCCTCAGACATCAGGATCAGATGGGTTTCTTACTGACGGGTGTAATGACATCTCCTCAGGGTTGGAGGAGCAGCAGGTCCTCCTCCCACACGGAAGCGCACAGCTAGCGTGTTAGCTGTTTACACTCAGGCTCTGTGAGCAACCACCGGCTCCAGGGGAGAAAACATGAAGATCACGGAGCGAGGAGCTTCTGCTGATCAATTCTGATTATGGGACTGATAGAGATTTCACTCCATGTGTTCCCTTTAGAGAAACCGATCCGCACATGAAGGCTGTTTTGTACATTAGTATCTGTAGGTCTGGGAGCTACTTAGTCTTCACAAATATCCGCGCTGGCAGCAGTCCAACAACAACACACACTTCCGCATGGAACCGCACACTGATATACACACTGCTACACACTGCTACACACTACTACACACTACTACACACTATACAGTACTGTACAATACACATTAACACATCCAACTGCATACTAACACACTGTTATACACTACTACACACTTCTACACACTACTACACACTATACAGTACTGTACAATACACATTAACACATCCAACTGCATACTAACACACTGTTATACACTACTACACACTTCTACACACTACTACACACCACTATACAGTACTGTACAATACACATTAACACATCCAACCGCATACTAACACACTGTTATACACTACTACACACTTCTACACACTACTACACACCAATATACAGTACTGTACAATACACATTAACACATCCAACTGCATACTAACACACACTGCTACACACATCTACACACTACTACACACCAATATACAGTACTGTACAATACACATTAACACATCCAACCGCATACTAACACACTGTTATACACTACTACACACTTCTACACACTACTACACACCAATATACAGTACTGTACAATACACATTAACACATCCAACCGCATACTAACACACTGTTATACACTACTACACACTTCTACACACTACTACACACCAATATACAGTACTGTACAATACACATTAACACATCCAACTGCATACTAACACACACTGCTACACACTAACACACACTGCTACACACTAACACACACTACTACACACCACTATACAGTACTGTACAATACACATTAACACATCCAACCGCATATTAACACACTGTTATACACTACTACACACTTCTACACACTACTACACACCACTATACAGTACTGTACAATACACATTAACACATCCAACTGCATACTAACACACACTGCTACACACTAACACACACTACTACACACCACTATACAGTACTGTACAATACACATTAACACATCCAACCGCATATTAACACACTGTTATACACTACTACACACTTCTACACACTACTACACACCACTATACAGTACTGTACAATACACATTAACACATCCAACTGCATACTAACACACACTGCTACACACTAACACACACTGCTACACACTAACACACACTGCTACACACTGCTACACACTACTACACACTAACACACACTGCTACACACTACTACACACTAACACACACTACTATACAGTACTACACACTATTACTTTTAATACACATTTACACAACCAACCGCATACTAACACACACTACTACACACTACTACACATTAACACACCACTACACATTAACACACCACTACACACTACACACAGTATTAAACAGTGTCCCAGAGCGGCTCTACAGAGGTAAAGGGTTTATGAAGTTGGAATGTAGAAGTTTAGTGTCTGAGTTTATCCATAATGAGTGAGCCAGTGGTGTCATACACTACACTACCACACACTACACTACCACACACTACTGTACACTACCACACACTACTGTACACTACCACACAGTACTGCACACTACCACACACTACTGTACACTACCACACAGTACTACACACTACCACACACGACTGTACCATACCACACACTACTACACACTACTGTACCATACCACACACTACCACACACTAGTGTACCGTTCCACACACTACACTACCACACAATACTACACACTACCACACACTACTGTACCATACCACACACTACTGTACCATACCACACAGTACTACACACTACCACACACGACTGTACCATACCACACAGTACTACACACTACCACACACTACACTACCACACACTACAGTACACTACCACCCAGTACTACACACTACTGTACCATACCACAGACTACACTACCACACAATACTACACACTACAACACACCACTGTACCATAGCACACAGTACTACACACTACCACACACTACACTACGACACAGTACTACACACTACCACACACTAGTGTACACTACCACACAGTACTACACACTACCACACACTACTGTACCATACTACACAGTACTACACACTACCACACACTACAGTACACTACCACACACTACTGTACCATACTACACAGTACTACACACTTACACACTACCACACACTACTGTACCATACCACACAGTACTACACACAGTACTACACACTACCACTACCATGTTTTATTTGTGTGTATGTGAAGAGAGATGACTGAGAAGGCAGAGAGCGCCCCCTGTCTGTTTTCTTTATTTTACAAAAGCACAGCGTTTTGTTGTTATTATGAGTGTACAAATAAAAGTAGAACGTTGACGGATATGAATGATGTATTGTGTGTAGTATACTGATCTGTGTGATCATGAAAGATGGAGGAATTGAAGTTGGTTTCGGTCACACCGGCGCGTTTGTCGACCCCCAGAGCGTTAATTGTGCGCGTCATGACGGATTTGAGATTTTGCACGTCAGTAAAACAAATGTTTACTGAATACATTTTTTTTTTTCAGTGGAGGTTTTTTTTTTTTTTGTATCTGAGTAAAGTAATGACATCATGAATAAACGTGTTGCGTTGCAGGTTGTAATTTCGTCTCTTTTTATTCGTTTATATTTTATTAGTGCCGTTAAAATGAATTGCATTAAGAGAATTGACACAAAAGGTATTTGTTACCTAATGAGTGTATCCAGGCTGAACATCCACAATATAGAACACAAGCAGAGAAAAGATGATGATCAGGATCAGGAATATCTCTGTTTTCAGTCATGGTTACATCGCTGACGTGACGTACTGATACCAGAAATCTACCTCATTACAGTAACAGAGTATTTGTTCTTCTTCCTTCCCACCTCTCACACATACCACACACTTCTAGACACTGGCTGGTTTTATTATATTAAAAGGCATAGCATCTTCATCTAAACTCATTTAACCAAAACATCAATGCACATTTGCTACATTATAATATATAATATATATAAAATATTTAGTTTGTGCTCAGATTTGACTATTTATCTTGAATAAAAGGACTACATTACATTATTGAGGGCGTGGCCAAGCGTGGGATTGTGGATCGGGAGTGGAGCGAGAGAAAACACGGGGTTAGAATCAGACACCTGTTGGCGCTATAACTCTAATAAATGATCTGTTTTTTTCTGGGGAAGAGAATAAAAAGGGGAGTCTCAGAAGAGAAAAACCAACAAAACTGTGTGCGTGAGATTAATGTCACTGAAAAGCACCAGAGAAACGCACAATAAAGCTGGTTCTTCGTTGGACTTGTCGGCAAACTCCTGTTTCTTTTTCCTCTGAGCCAAAAACCTCTCCACACTGGTGCCAAACCCCGGAGAATGATATACCATCAAGTCTTTACCAGAGGGTGATCTTGTTAAAGTGCTCACTGACTTTCAGCAGTCACAACACCAGGCCAGGTGTGAGTAGAGTAGGATCAGCACTTCCAGGAACTGCTCCAGGAACAGCCTCAGTGCCCCCTGCTTGAATTCTGCTCAACAGGATGGGCCTATATGACGGTGTGGAGGCTGTTAGAGCAGCTGGCCACAGTGTAGAATAGGCTGGTGTTGGAGTGCTATACTTTCTGACACTCCTCTCCAGAGAAGCCCTACACGCTGTCCAGCAGCATCCAGCCAAATACATGCTGGTGTGCAGCTACCTGAAGCTGGCGATCTTACATTGGAAAAGCCAGACCCCCAGAGCAGCACCGCGTGCTTCCATTTTCTTATGTTCCGCGAGTTCAGCCAGAGGTGGCTGCTGGAGAAGGAGTGAAACACGAGATCTTCGGCTTGGTGGTACTGGTGCAGTTTGTTGCCCAACTTCCAGCAAGGATGGAAGCATGAGCTCAGTTCTAACATCCTGTCTTGTTGGATAAGGCAGTCCAGCTAGCTGAAGTTCATCTGAGGGCCGGAGAACTCTCCACACAGAACTCTAACCCTAACCCTTTTTTTGAGATCCTGTTTCTTTCTTCTCTGAGCCAGAAAGCTCTCCAGAGTTCACTTGCAGATTCTCTGCCAAACACATAAGGTTAAATATTTTCCCTGTTGAGATGAACATCACAATATTTATAATCACTGACCACCATATAACTCTTCACTATACACCATTATTCTATTAAATTTACGCAGGTCAGCTAAACCTGCCACACTGGATAAAGTATTGACGTTTTCTTTTCCTCCACTCACAGTTGCAGTCTTGTAAATCGGCGTCTAAACGAGCTGACTGGTCATAACCCTCTATGGAAGAGGCTTTGCCAGAAGCACTGGCTTCTCACTGAGTAAGTTCTTCAAACAAGCTCCATGACTGTATATAATACTGAGCGTTTCTTCGTTTTCACACATGATTGGTGTTTATTTTAATCACCTAAAATACTAATTTCCCATGTTTATAGAGCTGATAAAGGGCAGAGAGGACAGAACTGGAGGGAGATGTTCCTTCACTATTACGCTGACCTCGGTCGCTATGTAGATCACTACAGCACACTGAAGAAAGCCTGGGATGACCTCAAGTCCTATTTGGGCCAAAAATGCCCCCGAATGATTGCCTCTCTGAAAGGTCACACATTCAGCCGTCCTCTTACTTCTAATAGTGTTATAACCTAGTATCAGATCTTTCTGGAGGACTGTCTCCGCTGTTCTGAAAATGATCTCGTGTGCACCATGCAGCAGTGATGGATGAAAAATGCACCACTAAATAACACTGAATGTATAACTTGTGACTTCTTCTTCAACAGAAGGTGCAAAGGAGGAAGAACTGGATGCCATCGAAGCTCAAATCGGCTGCAAGCTTCCAAACGACTACCGCTGTTCCTACAGGATACATAATGGACAGAAGTTGGTGGTTCCTGGGTGAAGCATACCTTCATACCTACCTACATAAATAAAAATAAAACTTAGCCAATAAAACGTAATCAGGTAGTGGACATGTTGGGTCTTGGTGTCTTCTCTCCAGCATTACTCGTCCTCCACAAGAGGTTCAGAGGAGGGTATTTTCATTGTGAATCAGAACTCGTGTCACAAGAATTTGGCTTGTCTGAAATTTGCAACACTGTGAACCTCTGAGATATGAAATGAGGAACATCAAGCACTTTGAGCCACCATGCAGCAAAAGTGAAGTAAATCTGATGATGTTGAACTTCTTCCCTGCAGGTTGATGGGCAGCATGGCCTTGTCTAATCACTATCGCTCAGAAGACCTGCTGGACATTGAGACAGCAGCAGGAGGATTCCAGCAGAGGAAGGGCATGAGGCAGTGTCTCCCCCTCACCTTCTGCTTTCACACCGGACTCAGCCAGTACATGGCCCTAGAGAGCACAGAGGGACGCACACTCAGCGAGATCTTCTACCATTGTCCGGTTAGAGTCCCCCTCTCTCCCTCCCTCTCCCCCCCCCTCTCTCTTTATCGCCTGAATGAAGATCAGGATCCTCATCCATAATATTCATCTCCCACCCTATTATCCCTAGAATCACAATCATCCTCATGCTCCACATCATCCTCATTATCTTCCTCGTCCTCATCCTCCCCAATCATCACCCTCATCCTCCCCATCATCACCCTCCCTCCACCCCTATCTTCCTCTATCCCCCTTTCCCTCCCTCTCTCCCTCCCTCTCCCTCTCCCCCCTCTCCCCCTCTCTATAGTAGTTTATCATGGCACACTGGATCCATAAGCTTTTCTTTTTCTTTCACCATTTTTGCGAAAATTCCTATAAACATTCTTTTATTTTTACAAAAACAAGAAAAGAGCTCCTCCCTCTGTCCTTTTGTCTTTCTGTCCGTCTGTGCTGGTGTGTTCTGATACTCAACTGACCTGTTAGACCTGACACACACACACACACACACACACACACACACACACACACATACACACACTCGATCTCAGCACTGGGTCACTTTGAGCAAAATATTGTGATTTAAGTGCATGTTTATGT
>MU551692.1:54128-59128 GCA_024362625.1 Silurus asotus | reverse complement strand
AGTGTGTTAGAACATTAATTCACCAGAGTTCATTAACCAAATCTCTGTAGTCTTGTGCAGTATTTAATTTCTCATAATGGATTATTCTCCCAAGCTCCAGCTTTACTCAATACCTCATATGTTCACAATGTACTGGCTGGAGAAAACATCTTCATCTGCTCAAACATCTGTCTTTTGGTGATTTTCATCTGAAAAACTTCGCCAAATATTTAAATACACTCGTCAAACTTGTTTGATTTCCTTCACTCGCCCACATCAGGGACAAAATGTTCTCTTTCTGCCTAATAAACATTTCCACCCAATTTCACCATGAAGATAATAAGTGTTTTTTACTTCAGCGCTCAGAATGTTATAACGTTCTTAAGATCTGTGTAAACATGTAACATGGTTTCCTGTTTAACACATTTACAGCGTCTGCCTGGTTTATCTGTAAGACTTGAGGTGTCACAGAGATGATATGTGGTCTGACTGCTTTTGTGCTGAGCGACTCGAAACTTCAGTACTTCTTTTGTGACTCATGATTTAGATATTTTGAAATCAGTGATGTTCCTGAGCCAAACAGAGCATGAAATATCTGGCTGATCTTTCCAAACGAAAAAAACTCTTTACTTCCCTTTTTACCAAAAAAACAAAGAAACAGCAACATTCTGAACACGCGTGTAGAAGGTCAAGATCGTCTGAAATGTAGTGTGTCAGGAAGTAATCACGCTCACTGCAACTCTCCATCAGAAGACTGAATTCCTGCCTGATTTAAAGAGATTTCGTTTAAGAAAAATGTTGGAGTCTTTTGAAACAGAGGTCATGACCCAGTTACTGAACCGGTCCGAAAAACATTCTGAGGGAACATGCCTGTAGATATGACCCTGTATTAAGGGCCTTTAAGGGCCACGCCCAAAATTTGCATACAGCCACTGATCTGGAGTCTGATCCAAAAAAAAAATGTAACGTAGCATGAACAGTTCAGAATCTCGCTGTAAGACTATAATTGAGTAGGTAATGAAGATGAACGTCTTTCTATCGCTCCAGACGTCTGTCTTTCTCGTTCTCACTTTCTTTATGAAAACTGCACATTGTCTTTGGATTTCAAACTGATAACTAATTTACATTTTCACACAGTGTGTTGTGGAAATATAAACAAATTCAATCACGTTCAAGTCTGCATTGCAACACACACACACACACACACACACACACACACACACACACACACACACACTGCAACAGCCAGTATTCCAGTTCTGCTTGAATTGCAGCGTTGCAGATTCACTTTCCTTATACATTTATCCTGCAACACATTCACTGTTCCTGTGATGTTTTTAGCTCATCTTCCTCACACGCTTCCCGAGCAGAGTTCAGTGATTTATATCAGATTATCGAGGATCTTAAAGTGATCATACAGTGCCAGAAGAGGCAACATTAGGTAGAGTGTGAACATTAGAACATTAGGTAGGGTGTGAACATTGGGTCGAGTGTAAACATTAGGTGGAGTGTGAACATTAGAACATTGGGTAGAGTGTGAACATTAGAACATTAGGTAGGGTGTGAACATTGGGTCGAGTGTAAACATTAGGTGGAGTGTGAACATTAGAACATTAGGTAGAGTGTGAACATTAGAACATTAGGTAGGGTGTGAACATTAGAACATTAGGTAGAGTGTGAACATTAGAACATTGGGTAGGGTGTGAACATTGGGTCGAGTGTAAACATTAGGTAGAGTGTGAACATTAGAACATTAGGTAGAGTGTAAACATTAGGTAGGGTGTGAACATTGGGTCGAGTGTAAACATTAGGTAGGGTGTGATTTGAGCCACACTGAAGGAGGTGCAGCAGTAGGCAGTTAAAGTAAAGCATCACGGAAAAGTGAGGGTGGTTCTGAAAGGAGTCTGAACACAGAACATCACAGCTTCCTGCACATGGAGCTGCAGAGCTCTCAGAGAGTCCGTGCTAAACAATGTTCACGTGAGCACGTGTCAGAACTGGAAAAACGTTTTTGAGGCCAGGTGTGTGGGTGTGTGGGCGAGGCTTACCTGTGAAAAAGCCCCATGATGCACTCTGGGAAGACGCAGTGCGAAGGTCTGGGCAGTGAAACACACGATTGGTTTATACAGAATTCCGTTTCACTGATATTACAGAACTCAGTCCTGTACAACTTTTTATTAAACCTCACTGTTTACACTGATTCCTAAGGATCGAGATGGCGAAGTCGGCGCTGCCCGAGAGCGCGTGCCAGTTGGAAAGTCGCTACTGGAAAATCACCAATGCGAATGGGAATGTAGAGGAGGTCCGAGGTCCTGGGGTTGTGGGTAAGATAATAGATGTGTACTGTATAAAGCACTTAAAGACCTAAAAAACAGATTTAATACTGGACGAATGCGTGTGTGTGTGTGTGTGTGTGTGTGTGTGTGTGTGTGTGTGTGTGTGTGTAGGGGAGTTCCCCGTGATGACCCCTGGTAAAGTGCACGAGTACGCTAGCTGCACTACATTCTCCACCACCTCGGAGTACATGGAGGGACACTACACCTTTCACAGGCTCAAAAACAAAGGGGAGGTCTTTGACGTCTCCATCCCGAGATTCCACATGGTGTGTCCGCCCTTCCGTGAGTCCATGGTTCGCTCGGTAGGTCCGATCCTATACCTTTATTCGGGTTTATCTAATCATCTGCCATGGAAGAAAACACGTGTCGCCGTATTGATCTGTGTTTTTTTTCCTCCCAGAGCTCTGTGTGTGACGCTCCTGTCCCTGTGTACAACAACGAGCACGACTCCGACACTGACAACTACCAGGAGGGAGACCTACATGCTATCAACATGGCTGATCCTGGAGGACGCTGTCCTCGTCACATCTGACACATCCGTGTTCTCTCTAACACACACACACACACACACACACACACACACACACCAGCCCCTAGAGCAAAGGAGAGCAACGCTTAGACAATTGTTCATAATACAGAGCCTTTGTGTCTGTCCTGCCTTGAACTTTACTCCACACGTGTCTCTATCTCACACACACACACACACACATTTTTTATGCCTTCAGTACTACAGATAAACCGAGGACACACACTGAACCAAAACCCCCGAGCATCTCTCAGAATAACACTCAGTGTTCTAATGTTAATAATCCCTCATCAAACTGTACAATACACCAATTTATACTGCGATGTATGTAGTATAAGAGCACAGGAATGAACACACACACACACACGCACACACACACACACACACACACACACACACACACACAGAACTGGAATAGATGTTTTGAGTGTAGACTTTTTTTTGTTTTTGCATTTAGCCTTGAGGACTTACAAAGAACAGAGTCTCAGTGTTTTTTTCTTGACAGACACACACACACACACACACACACACACACACACACACACACAGAACTGGAATAGATGTTTTGAGTGTAGATTTTTTTTTGTTTTTGCATTTAGCCTTGAGGACTTACAAAGAACAGAGTCTCAGTGTTTTTTTCTTGAGTCACTCACACACACACACACACACACACACACACACACACACACACACACACACTCTCTCACTTGGAGAATAAAGACACAGAGAAGACCACATTAGTCATGACTTTAAATGAAAATATGTTTTCTGATTATAATTAATGTTATATCTTTTACATTGATCTACTTTATGTTAAGTGCAATTCTACGTGTGGGTTTTTTATGTTTGTGTAAATAAACAGAAAACTATAAAGATTATATTTTGGTCAGTGTTTATTTACGACCCGATGGAAGCGTGTATTCGATGGAGGTCTGTAAGGACTTGAAGATTCAAGGCCTGTTTGTTCTGAAACGCTGCCCATTTGTGCAGTGTGTTGGTGCCAGTGTGTATGCTGTAATGAGACCGAGATGAAGAGCGCTTTGTTAGACGCTCGTCTGATATCGCTTTGTCCTGTCGCTGTTTTTCAGCTCCGCCCACTCACACTTCTTTCATCAGCCAATCATTTCTCTGTCTGCAGTCAAATAAAACTGTATGGTTCTTACGTGATACATGTAATAATAAAGTGTGTTTCTGGGTAAAGTTGATGTAAGATACTAATCAGATAGTAATCAGATAGTAATCAGATATCTGGGTGATGTTTTCTCCTACATTAATAACTAATCAAAGTATTGTATTTTTTAAAAATGTGGTGTGTAATTTTGTGTTTAATTCATATTTAAAAAGTGGCTTCTTGCTGTAGATTCACTCACTGACTGTTTTAAGAGGAACTTCACTTAATCATTATAAAATATTAAAATTATAAAATATTATATATTATAAAAATATTAATCAGATATAAAATACAGAAATTATTATATCATTATAAATTTAATATTTACATACATATTTATCCTTAATGAGCAAACCAGTGCAGAGGTGGCAATGAGAAGCTCAGTGAGATGATGTTAGAAGGAAACCTTGAGATGAAGCAGACTCAGAAAGGAACCTCGTCTTCATTATTAATGGCATTACAGGTTTTTTTATTTTTTATTTACTTATTTATTTTTAAGAAAATGACTTATATTGTGTTACTTAATATTCATCTGTCTGTACAGCACACCGTGTGTGTGTGTGTGTGTGTGTGTGTGTGTGTGTGTGTGTGTGACTCAACTAGGAGTGTCTATAGGAAAACCACAGTAAGTAGCAGTAGAAGGACTTTGAGCTGACTCAGTTCCTGCCAGAGTTTGAGGTGAGATATCACCTCAAACCTCCCGCCTGCATTACTCAGTAAAGCCATTAAACATATATAGAGACTTGGACAGCATTGTTCTCCTCAGCATGTTCTTCACACACACCCAACACATCCTGTTAATCACTGGGACCTGTGCAGAATTGTGATGATCACAGGTATATGGGATTGTGTAGAATTCTGGGATTGTGTAGAATTGTGATGATCACAGGGATATGGGATTGTGTAGAATTCTGGGATTGTGTAGAATTGTGATGATCACAGGGATATGGGATTGTGTAGAATTCTGGGATTGTGTAGAATTGTGATG
>MU551692.1:9128-49128 GCA_024362625.1 Silurus asotus | reverse complement strand
AACTGAACTGAGCTGATGGACTGATGGGTGATGTTTATTCTCCACTTTCTTCAGGTTCTGCACTTAAGTGTTACAGCTGTGTAGATTACAGTGGCAAGTGCGATAACGTTGAAACCTGCTCTGGCCAGAACGACGGCTGCCTGAACCTGAAAGAGAGAAGTGTGTGACACACACACACACACACACACACACACACACACACACACACTATTCTCTATACTGTTATTGAGTATGATGAATAAGTATTTACTAAATGACACCAAAGTTCAGTGCATTGCTTCTCTTTTTCACCTACAGACGGGAGAAATATCCGGCAGTGTGTCCGCTTTTCAGATTGTCAATCCTCTCTTCTCGCTCCCATGTTCCCCAACGTCGCCAGCTTCGGGTTCTCATGCTGCGAAAGCGACTTGTGCAACGGCGCGTCTGTGGGCGCAGGCCGGACCTCTGCCATCGCACTGCTCCTTTCCCTCGCTCTGTTCTGGTGCATCTTTTAATCCACTGCCTGCGGATGCTCTTCAATAAAAAGTCTGTTTCTGAGTGTTTTACATTTAAAGCACGTTAAGTTTAAGAACAAAATAAAAACACATGCAAACTACACGCCATTAATGTTACTTTTATAGGTCCGGTTGTCGCCTTTTCTCTGAGGGAGCAATCGTTTTTTCTTTAATTCTCACATTTACTGATGAATAAAATGAAAAATGTTTTTACTCTCTGCTCATCATAACCACCGGCTTTTCTTCCTCCACGTTACTCGACGCTGTTAACAGATGAAGTACGCAGTTATTTGTAGGTGACGTGGATGAGAAGTGCTTTTTTTTACACACAGTCTTGCTGATGGCTGCATTTTACTTCCTCTAAAATCAGTAAAAAACTGCATTTAAATGTACGTGGTGAATATTTGCACTAACAACAAAACCTTGTATTTAAAGAACTCAGTATTCAGCACTAATGATGTTTTGCTCTTCTTGTGTTCGGCGTGTAACTCGGACTCTCCTGAACCTGGACTTTGGCTTTAGAACTTTTTAATCACGAGAGTCCTGGTGCACATTTAAAGAGAAAAAAAAGTGTGTTTTTCTGTTTTTCAGTACTAATGAGTGTAAACCAATAAAAGAGAAGAAATTAACTGCTGATGTTCAGTGTCGTTTTCTTGCTTTTCTTTATTTACATTAATAAATCTTTGATTCTACACTGAATTCTACTGCAGGTTGGATTGTTTAGTGTAAAAGTGGAGAAAAAAAACTCGTTCATTCTCGTGATTTCAGCTCGAATCTGCTGATGTTTTGTTTTTCTCTCTCAGAGTTCAAATCAGCAGCACGTGATTATATTCCTATTGGCCCGCGTCCTCAGCTGACCCGTGACCACGCCCCCTCTGCCACACCCATCACTGAGTTCCTGCACACACCTGATCCTGTAAATAGTTTCTAGATCATGATGTTTATAGACAATATAATACTACTCAGGATACACACTACATAGAATGTGAAACAAGCGCACCCTGGTGGCCATGCAGGCAACTGCAGGAGTGTATGAACCTGAGCAAATCAAAATACTGCATAATTTGAATGATCCAGTGTTCCTCCTGGTTTCTGTCTGTGTGGAGATAAAAGAACCTGAGAAGGTTCTTAAACCTGAGTTGAACTTTAAAAACAAAAACAAATCTACTGAAGGTTCTGGACCAAATGTTTGTTCTGCTCCATCCAGGCAGGTTGTTATGATAAAAAAAAATGTTCCCCAAAGTATACAAATCTTTTTAACCAAAATTCTGAAGTTTCTGTAAAACTGAAACTGTATGTCCATAATTTGTGGGTGCAGTGAACTTCTCTATAAATATAACAGAAACACTGCATGAATAAAAAAACACTTCCTTACTTTTACAGGCGACGTGTTTAACATCATTAATTAATGAATTTATTTAATATTTCAGAGTCTCTGTTTCCTGTGAATAAAAAAGAAAAAACACCAATTTTCATACATTTACTTAATGGATTAAGATCTATATTTCAAGTTAAACAAAAAGGAAGTGAACTTTAAAGACTTTAGTATTAATGTAATTAATAAAATGTAATTAAATTACATTTCCACCTTAACTAAAAGTAAACATTTAACATTTACTGTGGCTTTATATGTATATATATGGGGTTTTTTTTGGTTTTTTTTTTTATATCTATGGTCAGTATTTTTGCCATATAGTTTTTCATATCATTTTTTGATTTAAGACAAAATGTAAACCAAAAACTGAATTTGAATATTATAACAGCTAAAAAGTGTGTGTGTGTGTGTGTGTGTGTGTGTGTGTGTGTGTGTGTGTGTGTGTGTGTGTCCTCTTTAAACTTTTGTAATGCGTCACTGTGGCCCCCTGTAAACTGCCCCCACATTTAAATCTCGTGAAGGTTCAGGGACAAAAAGATTCCTCGCTTCAGTTCCACTCGAACAACAACACACACATTCAGGGGTTCATTCACTGCTCTTTTGTTTCTGAAAGGTACACAGCAGAAGTGTGGGTTTGACCCGAACCTGACCACAGACAGCAAACACACGTCCTGCTGGAACACTGGCTGGAATTTATGAGTTAAACAGCAGTGTATGCCCGAGGAACAAAACATCTGCATTTACAGCTGTATATTTTAGGTCAGGAAATCACAGTGTGTTTAATGCGTCTGGCTTTAATGAACATTTTGTAGAACAGAAGCCATTAATTCGTTCTTTCACTCATCTTCAGGACACACTGGATTCCTGAGCAGGTGCCTGGTGGATGAAGAGTCGATATGAAACCACTTGGTATCAGAATTCTCTAAATAGGAAACCATTTTTCACCATGTACACAAATATCCACACACTCGTACACATCTATCTCATAAAAAAGAAAAGAAAGCCACATGAACATGGAGAGAATCTGAAGCTCCACACTCAAGTCCAGGATGAAACCCAGGACCCTGTTATTCAGCGAATCATTTCACGTCTCAGGGGTTTTGTTTTCTGAAGAATTGCACTGTGATGTTTTGTACATGTGACGAGTACAAAAGCAACAGCCACAATACTCACTACTGCCCCCTACACTTACTCCTGCACAATACAGTTACAATACAAACTGCACATCTGGCACATCTGTGCTTCATTAGGTAATAATAATGATAAAAATCTCACACTGTTTCTGCAGCATCCTACTCCAGATTCTGTTTACATTTTATTGTAAATTGTTTTATCTTTTTTATTTCACTTCTATTCTATTGTAAATTCTATTATAATTATACTTTCAATTATTTATTTTTTTTAATGTTTAAGTTTTTATTCTCTAACCAGTTAGAATAAGTATAATCCTGCATGTGAAACTGTGCATGGTTTAGTCTGAATTATGATGTGAAGGTCATCTGTGTTCTGGACCTGAAGAAGCAGACTGGATCCTGCTGCCTGTGTGTGTGGAACCGAGTCCTGATCCTCCTCATGACCCACACTGTGTGTTATTGTGTGCAGGAGGACAGAGAACACTTTCCCCCTGAATGTGATCTTTGACACGAGTTTGTGCAAAATAATGTAATTTACTGAATCTCTGAGAAAACTTGTGTTATGTGTCGTATACTGGTGTTGCAGGCTGGTGGCAGAAGATCAAACTGGGAGAAGATACAGTGCACACACGACTGTAAACTAATTATCAGTGTACAATACAATATGTACATTTGTGCTAAAAAAAACACTTTTTAAAAAATATCTAAATAAATAAATTTGATCTTAAAGCATTGTGTTTGAGAGCGACGGTAGATGTGTGTTGTGTGTTGTGTTGTGTGTTGTGTTGTGTGTTGTGTTGTGTGTGCATGTGTGTATGTTATGTGTGTTATGCAGTGATTGTGTGACTGTGTTTGTTAATGGCAGTGTTAAAGGCTTTGTTACATGTGTACACACACACACACACACACACACACACACACACACACACACACACACACACACACACACACACACACACTCAGTTTACCTTCCTTGTAAACACTCAGCTTCTGTTTGAGGATCTCACCGTCCTGCTGCAGGGGTGGTCCATCAGCAGGGCAGGGAAGGTGGGGTGAAAGAAGGAGAGCAGAGTCTTAAGGAGAAACAGAGGAAGTGTAGATCGAGTTGCTGTGGCAGCGAGAGGAAGATCAGGACGAGCTGCATTTCAGTTGTGGAACAAGTAAGGATAGAAGATCTGAAGGAGAGCTGGACATCAGAACATTCAGACCTCAAGACCTTCACCTAAAAAAGAGCAGGAGAGAAGCGAGAGAACAGGTTGGTCAGATTATATCTAATATCTAATCGAGGTGTTCTAAAATCAGTTTTCGCTGCTGTAAGGTTACTTTTTACAGCTTTTCTGGAAATAAAACTTAAAAACAGCAAATATTTTTCACATTTTTTATTTACAGGAAACTTCCAGATGGGCTAAAAGTCATTCTATTGGCATTTAGAGCGATTTGAGGGATAATCTGAGCCACTGAGAAGGTTCTCGATCAGCAAGGTGAAAAAACCCACAAACTCACACAGCGGGAATCAGTTCTCAGTCCTGCACTAGTTGGTGTTTCTCCTCCATGTCAGAATCCGATTGGCCTCTTGTTTCTCCTTCTCCCCTTCCCCAGTGTGACTATGGAGAATGGAGGGTCACCCGAGTGCTGATTCCAGTTCTGTACCTCTCAGCCTTCATGGTTGGAACGTTTGGAAATGTCTTTGTCCTTTGTGCTTACCTGCACTGCTGTGGTCGATGGTTCCGGAGGAACAGGAGCTACAACAAATCGGCTGCTTCCTTTAGACCGACCTCTTCTTCACGTTCTTTAACGGAGTCCCTGATCGTCAGTTTGGCTCTGGCTGATCTCGCTTTTGTCACCACTCTCCCTCTGTGGGCCGTCTACACCGCACTCGACTACCACTGGCCCTTCGGAAGCTTTCTTTGCCGAGTCAGCAGCTACCTGGTGGCACTGAACATGTACGCCAGCGTGTTCTCTCTGGCTGGACTCAGTGTCGAGCGCTACTGTGTGATCAGACGCCGAAGCCCCAGCAAGAACCTGGCGCCAGTTAAAGCCTGTTACATCGTAGGGTGTGTGTGGATGGCAGCCAGCATCCTTGCACTTCCTGCTCTGCTTCTACGAACTGTCCAAGAGGTGGAGGGACATTTAGATTGGCTGGATGATAGTGAACATTTTAATAATAATAATAATAATAGAGATCCACAGTGCCTGTGTGACATGGACTATTCTATATTGGTCTCACGAGACCTCGATGCAGCATCTCGAGAGCGAGCTGAGGTCATGTGGTCTGCATTGCTGGGTTTGAAGTCTACCATCCTGGGATTCCTGCTTCCTCTGATCGTCCTGCTGATGTGCTACTGTTCCCTGGCTCACTTCTTGTCTCGTCATTTTCGTCTCGGGCCTCATCCTGATCGCCAACGCCAGCGCAAACTCCTGCGGGTCGTTATCGCCCTCGTGTTTGCCTTTTTCATCTGCTGGCTGCCTTTTCATACCAATAAGACCCTCTCTGATCTGGTGGAACTCGATCTCCTGCCCTATTCTTGCACATTTGACCGCTGGCTGGTTGCTGTTCATCCTTATGCGATCTGCTTAGCGTACATGAACAGCTGTCTGAATCCGCTGCTGTACGCCTGCTGTGATCAGGCCTTCCGGAGACGATGCAAACGTGCAGTCAAGCTTTTTTGGAGGAGAAGCGAAGGAGAAAGAAATGAATCAGAAGACAGAGAGAGAGGAACAAGGGATAAGCTGGAAGATGATAAAGAAGTGAATGATTCAGGACACAAATCCAAAACAGAAACAGAATATTCATGAGTTACTGTTATTTTTGTAATCACGATACACAAATTCCTTCCATTTAGACGTTTTTTTAATGTGTGTGTATTCTGGGTTTTTTCCCGAGTGGGTGCAGAAACGTGCATTAAAATCTCTTACAAACATGGACTGCACTGTGAAACCACGGGGCTTCAGAATATGCAGGAAAACCTGGTAAATAAAACGATCAAATGTGTAAAAATAAAAAAAACGTTAATCCTTCTGACACTTAATTACACACGTGAATAAAACAGCAACAGATTTTTATTCATTACGGTATTCAGACTCTTTCTGTTCCTCCTGGTCCTTAAACACACTTTAAACACACGGGATCAGGATTTGATCAGTTCCAGAATGTAATCAGTTCTTTAGGTGGTAATTATGTGAAGTCCAGAACTAGGATTTACAGAAATATTTCATTTGGAGACATTGCACCTTCACCCATCACCTGCTGGACCTGAAGATTTCTAGACTGCAAACATCACAGCACAGAGGCAGAAAGATTCCTGAACACTAATATGTGAATATCGTCTGTGTATGAGCATCAGGATCATCATTCCTTCTGCCAGGTTACATTATTCCACATCCTGCCTACAAACACGTTTTTAAAATGTTCTACTGTAGATGTTGAGAATCACATGAACATCATGAACCCAATGAGACGAGGTATAAAATATTATTATGAACAAATAATCTGTGTGATAATTTCCATTAAATACCGACTTCATGAGTCCATAGAAACTCATCTCTCACTCCTTCTAGTCCTCCACGGAGAAGAATCCACTGCCTCGTTCTGGACCATTACAATTGCAGAAGTATTTGTTTTTACTTCTCCACCCTCAATATCAATTCACTCAAAAAACAACATGCATTTTATTTACTTTATTAAAAATGCTGAACCAAAAGTTCTGAAGATTCTGGATCATCCAGGGGAAGTTATGTGGAAGGTGTCAGACTGGATCAGAACATTCCACTACTCATCCAAGCAGATTCTTCAGTCTGATCTAATCTGATCTTTACCCTCTAAACTTCCGTACACTCTGCCCTCATTCTCCTTCTCTTACAGCCTAATGACCCCCTCTTACTCCTGCCCCTCTTCACTTAACCAGACCATCCAGGGAGGAGAGGAGCCTCCACCTCAGAACAAGAAGCTGCTCAGATGAGGAGTGAAATGTTTCCATTCCAACCAGATAGAAGTTCTCAACTTCCAGATCGAGTTCTGAATGAATAAGCACTTTATATATTTTTTACACATTAATCTCTAAATATTTGAAAAACACAAAATCATCATGATGTACATTACTGAAAAAAAGTTTATTTTTTAATGATAAACAAAAAGAATAACAGACGGGAAAACGCTCCGTACAGAGATCACAACTCAGAGGAGTTCAAGATCAACTAAAACCTGAAAACTCCACTGCCTCCAACACACACACACACACACACACACACACACACACAGTTCCCAGAATTAAGCATAGTACTGCAGGTTGGCCTTTTTCTTGGCTTGAACTTCCAGAATACCCTCCATGTAGTCCTCATGGTTCAGCTCGGTGGCCCCACGACGCAGAGCGATCATACCCTACAACACACACACACACAC
Organism: Silurus asotus; assembly: GCA_024362625.1. Classification (NCBI taxonomy): domain Eukaryota; kingdom Metazoa; phylum Chordata; class Actinopteri; order Siluriformes; family Siluridae; genus Silurus; species Silurus asotus. The sequence goes on along the minus strand of MU551692.1, from coordinate 41,727 downwards.
AGGTCTTAATTAAAAATATTAGACAGCCTAAATTAATATCCAACCCGGAACTAAAAGCCAAAAAAAAACCCTCTCCTGTAGATTCTAAACCTTCCCCACATATATAAACACACGATGATGAATCTACTGCCTGAAGTAATAATATTTACTAGACAATACATTTTACTGAAATTCCTACAGCCAGGTTTCGATCGTACTTGTTTTCTGAATACTGGATTAAAAAAATTTATAAATAAAAAAGTCCTGAAAATGAAACAAAATCTATCCCAAGAAATAAAATAATCAGTTACCCGAAACTTGTGCAAACAATTGAAGGAGATCGTTGGTCCATTTTTAGCTCTATTTTAAATATTTATAGTTAAGAAGGCTTGAATTATAATTGTGAAAACAGAGCCGGTGTGTGTGGCGTCCAGTGAGTCGACTTCTTTGGGTATCATAATGCATGTCTGCAAACAGCATGTGGTGTCTGTGATTTGCCTCTAGAGGCCGCTCTCCTACAGTATAACGAGGCAGACTTTCTCGGCAGCAACCCGGAAAAACTATTGGTATGAGTTTTTGCTGATAGTCAACAGTTCCAGAAGTATCTGTGCTGATTGGTCGGCAAAACCTCTAATGACCACTACTATTAAGTTGCAATAACGGCCATGTAATGTTGAGGTCCTATGGAGAAATATATAAATAAATCAATAAATAAACAGTACTCACGGCCTCCACACAGACGGCTTTACACTGAGCACCGTTGAAGTCATCAGTGCAGCGAGCTAGCTCCTCATAATTCACATCAGGACTAAAGGGAAGTGGGAAAGAAGGAAAAAAAATAGAATGAGATTAAAAGAAAGACATTAATAATTAAGACTTTAAGAGTTATGTTATTAATAATGCATATTGTGAAGCGCTAATTTCATTGTGAAAGAAAAAAAATGACATGATGGAGTCTAAATGAAAAGAGAAAGTAAAACAATTAAATCAATAAATAAAATATATTTTTCTTTATATTGCTTGAGAAGTGCTGAAGTCCATTTCTTCAACATATGAACTACGGGGAGGGAGCAGGTACCTGACGTTCATCTTGCGTGAGTGGATCTGCATTATACGAGCTCGAGCCTCCTCGTTGGGCATGGGGAACTCGATCTTACGGTCCAGTCGGCCTGAGCGCAGCAGCGCAGGGTCCAGGATGTCCACTCTGTTCGTAGCAGCGATCACCTGCAACAGAGCGAATCTCAGTTCAAGCGTTTCATAGAGAACAGAGCAGGTTTGAATTTCATCTGATATTTTAGTCCACCAGATTCAAGGAGATTTTAAAGCACCATTTATTTTATATCAGCACTGTTTAGATTTACACCCCAGCAAATACATATAGCGCCACCTACAGCACATAACATTTAGTTAAATAACATTGAGTAATAATGATGTTTTGAATGTGTAGGTTTCATACATTTGTACAGTCATGTTCAGAGGAACTGAATTAAATTCATTGAGATCAGTGAGTTCATGATGGTAACAAACGCTGCTTAGCAAAATTCATTTTCAGTTATAAAGGAAATGTTTAGTGTGACGCATAAAAAACAAAGTCCAGGGCACGACCTGTTCTGTCGCTAGGTGCACAAGAACACCTGAACACACACACACACACACACACACACACCAGTAATTATGAGCTCGACTTCTACCTTGACTTGCATGTTGGGCTGGAAGCCATCGAGCTGGTTTAGAAGCTCCAGCATGGTCCTCTGCACCTCACGGTCTCCAGCCTTCTCGCTGTCGAAGCGCTTGGTTCCGATGGCGTCCAGCTCGTCGATGAAGATGATCGAAGGTGCTTTTTCTTTCGCCAGAGCAAAAGCATCGCGCACCAGCTTTGCACCATCTCCAATAAACATCTGCACCAACTGAGGGCCTGCTAGCTTCAGAAAGGTTGCCTGGAGGACACAGAGGATCAGGAAGAGAAGAATGAAAGAAGTGGGAGCAATGAGATGAGTGATGAGTCAGGTGGGTGCTGACTGTTACACACTGATGTTGAAGTTTTTGTGTTTTATTATTAGTTACTTTAGTTTGTGCAGCACAAGCTCGGGCCAGGAGGGTCTTTCCAGTTCCAGGTGGTCCGTACATCAGAACACCTTTCGGAGGCTGGATACCCAAATTCTCAAACTTCTCCTTATGGTTCATGGGTAAGACAATCGCTTCAACCAACTGCATAGAAATACACACATTATGATCGAAGATCTCTGAGAAACATACATGTCGAGATAAACGCAGTCTGCAGTGATTAATACATGAACTCATGTACCTCCTGGATCTGCTTGTCGAGGCCTCCGATGTCACTGTACTGCTCAGTGGGCCTCTCATCCACCTCCATGGCCTTCACTCTAGAGTCATACTCAGTGGGAAGAGTCTCCAGAATCAGATACGAGTCTTTATTAACACCCTAAACGCACAAAAACGCAGAGTTAATAAAAGTTTGTCAACTTTTCTGTACAATTCATGTTTCTTAAATAAAAGAAAAGTAAAAATGTTGACAAACCACAAGATCTCCAGGTTTCAGTTTCTCAGCATCAACCAAACCAATGACAGGCAGGAAATACGTCTGCAGAAATGAAGCATCACAAGATTCAGTGTTATTGCGGTCAGTGGGCTTCAGATCTTACAGTCAGAAAGACGTGCGGTACGTCTGACCCACCTGTCGTGTGGACGTTTTGATGACTGCACACTTCCCTTTTCTCTGTGAGTCCAGATCGATGTTGGCTCCGTCCTCCTCCTGATCGTTAGGGTCCACGTCCAGGAGCTGCGAAACACACAGGTCCCAATACACATACATTTACGAACATCTTATTCACACAAATGAGGTTAAGGGACTTGCCCAAGGGCCCCGCAGTGGCAGCGTAATGGTGGTAAGATTTAAACTCATGACCTTCAGATCAGAATTCCAACATATTAACTTTTGAACTTCTCCTACACACATCATACAAGACAGGAGGCTACACAACCAGCCCCAGACTGCAGGGAAAATAATGCTCATGTCAATGTTTAGAGTTCCTTTTGTCTCCTTTTGTCACCATTAAACAAATAGTAAATTTTTATTTTGTATATAATCTGATAGCTGGAATAAAATAAAAAATTAAAAAAGACGACACACCACAGACTAATAAGTCCTACGTCCTGTCCAGGACATTTTCAAAATGCAAACAAAACATTTGTTTCTATTGATATAAAAAAAACACAACAATGTGCAAAAAAAAAATTTGCATAATAAACTCTCCGTTTGTGGACATTGTGTTGTTTTTTTTTTTTTATGTTAGAACAGGATGTGAGCTCTAACTCCTAACCCTGAACACTCTGCTCACCTCTATAACGTTCGAGACCAGGTATGGCAGAGTTTTATTCACTTTGATCTTCTCAGTGTTTTCTTTGATTTTATCCTTCATGGCCTGGAGCTCATGGGTGACCCTCAGCACCTCACTCTTCATAATCTGGAACAGACACAAAGCAGGTTAACAGGTGAGCCAGGAGGCTTCAAAACTCATCATCAGGACTGTCATCTTCTTACTTTGATTTCACTGTCCAGCAGCCTGGTTCGCTGCACGATCTCCTCAGTGGACATCTTGAGGACTTCCTCACCGATTCCATCCTGTCCAGTGCAAGAAAAACAAAAAAAGAGCTCAGAAATAGAATGAAGATTTATACTCTAGAACTCAAGTTTACAGCTCTTGGGTTTACAATTAGGCATGTTTTATTATTTTATAGTCTGTTTCTAAAAGAAGAAAAAAGTATAACCTAATTGTAACTCTAACACATGACTACTTGGGAATTACAGCTGCTAGCTTGCTAACAATGAAGTGCTAACTAGCTATTAATCTCCTAACCATCAGAAAGACTTCAGCTGTAATCAATATTTATTTTACATAAATCCAAACCTTCTAGTTAATGTTTAGAATCTGTAAAGGAGTACATTTAGTGCTCTGAATTCGCTAAATAATGATTCGACTCTGAAAATTCACTGTGTCATGCTACAGCACTCCGGATAGCGGCACCGGCGAGGAATTAGCATCCTGCTACATGTCGGTTTATCGCCATTAAAACTCCACAAACAGCCAGTGCATTTTACTCACGTATCAAACGTAGCAGCTGTAATACAGAAACAGAGAGAGAAAGAACAAAAAGAGAGTTATTTAAAACTAACCTCCACTTCATCCCAAACTGATCTGTCATTCAAAGACGCCATCTTGCAGCTCTGTGACGTTTCTTCTTTGCTAATGTTTGTACATCACCAACATCGCCGGGGAGCGCTCTCGCCCCCTTCAGGCGTGATGGAAGAACTACTAATGATGGCTGTTTATGAAGGATTCATTCATTTTGAACGACTCTTTAATGCGACTCAGAAGAACCACTCGACTCACAAAGTGATTCATTAATTTTGAACCGGTTATGTACAGGAAACAGAATTGAATCGTTTATATCTCGACTCTTCTAGTCCGAGTCGTTCATTCTTTCATCACGTGATCGCCATAGACACCTTGCATTGAATACTTTATACACAATTATGCGTAAAAACGTGAAACAGAATCGAGTCGTTCATCTCACAAGTCCTGGCGCGAGACAGCAAACATGTTGATGTGCTGAAACCGGTGCAGTGAGAAGAAGAAATATTGATTATATCAACACTGCTGTTCTGCTCAACATTGTAGCACAAACGTGCAGTCATGTAGCTCCAGGGTTCTGGAGAAACATCTCATCTCACCGTGCACTGCGGCAGTAATGTGTGTTTGGAATCACAATAAATCTCTTGCCTTGGTGTACAGATCATTAGCATACACAACACCACGTCAAAAGTCACAGCACAAATCTTTTATTAGTAATGTAATTATGACGTCATTTCCATAAAAAAAAAGCTCTAGCAGCCCTGGAGGATCAACATTGGTGTTTATTTTCACTGGCAGAGTGGCATTTTAAAATCTCAGTCCCACCACATCATCCAAACCAAATACTCGACCCATACTCTTTACAAATCCGCAATTTAGTTCAATCATTTCACTCTTTTACATCGATGTAAGAAATCAGCTGAGAGCCAATGATGTGTTTTGCACATAAACGTGTTTAACCTCAAAAATCAGATCATGCCGTTTCCTATATTGCTCATTTTTCCACCAAGGGTGCCATTAAATCTGGTGTGGGCTGTATTACAGTGAAATAAATCACATACGAGTCTGATATGACGAAGAAAATACACGGGGGGAAATGAAGTTACTTTAATGCTCCTGCACAATGACACAGAAATCTGACAGTAATCCTGTAAATGAGTTCTCAGAATGAAGTCTGATGGGATTTATTTAGATGCATTTAGCAAAATATTGCGTTATATCCAAATCAAACGGGACAAAAAAAAAAACCCAAGCACACTGATACCTGGATTTATTAGGATCAGTAGAGACTCTTATCCAAACATACAGTCTAAATACCTCTGAGGAGGCCAAGTGTGGTGTGAGAGAACGTTCACATGGATCATGTCTCTCAAATGGGCTGTACACACTCCATGCTTCCTGTGTGTTGTTCTGGACCGGATGGAGGAACCACGCAGGTCTGAACATTACAGGTTGTGTGAGAAGACACGCACACACACCACCATTTTAATAGCTACAGATGATCATCTGTATCAGAGGAGCACGTTAGTGATGCAGGTAAGTGCTTGGAGAGTTTGGAGAGCAGAGGGATTCTTACGAGACACGTGAACCTCTGGCCTGATTAGAACGGGATGATTTTTTTTTTAGCGAGGGGGAAAAGCAGGGAAAGGGGCAACATTATTTATATTAATTTAAATATTACATAATCTCCAAGCTGTTGAAAAAGAAACCCCTAGTAATAAAAGTATTTCTGGTACAAATATCAAAATAATGGTTCCAAATCAAAGCAGTGAAATTTATGGGGAAGCTTTTTTTCTGGAAGCTGACAGACGAATTATAAAAAAAAAAAAAAAAAAAAAAAATCATCATAAACAAGTGCATACAAAAGACTAGGAGTTTCCACAAACAATCCTTCTCGTGTTTATCGAGTTTCGCTGTTGGCATTTCATTAATTCAGAGAAATCGCTTCTGGAAACCGGAGTACAACTTCCCCGCCGGGACCTTCCTGAAGAATAAACTGTTGCCTCTGCTCATATTACCCTGAGAGATGGAGAGAGAAAAGCACAGACAAATCAAACAAACGTCCATCAGTCACTGACCAACTCGAACAAAACAGCACAGAAAGAAGAGAGAAAACAGTAGAGCAGAAAAACATCGTGTTCACACTGATCTGAACTGCACTTCAGAGTTTAATCATCAGGTGCAGCAGCACACGTGTGAAGCTCTGAAGAACGATGAGAAAATGCTGTATCTGTTAGAACATCAGGACACTTATTTTATGTATTTTTGAACTTGAAACTATAATGTTTATTATTTAAAACTTGATATTTCAATAAATTTGACATTTTTTTGGGTGATTGAGGGAAGTAGAGGTAAAAAAAATAAAATAAAATCCACCCCTCTGAAGTGGCAGAAGAAGTTTTGAGGACCACTGGTTTAGACCGACATGATGTAAGGTTCTCCATGTGCTCGGTTACTGAGGTCAGAGGTTAATCATGTCAATTAATAATGACTAAATCACTTAGCTGGCAAACCAGCATCCTCATGACCAATACAAACTAGAACCTGTGTGTTTCCTCACCTCCCGGCTCAGGTGTCTCCAGCAGTCAATCCAGGTGTGATAGCTTTCAGCATAAGGTGGTAAACCCCCTGCCAACCTGAACCAAATACAGAAAATATTCATGGTGAGATTTACAAAACCAGCAGTTTATTGAAACGCCTTCAGTTACATGAAGAAATATTGCAGGAAACTAGATTTAGTGTAGTAAATTTACGCAACACTTTGGCCATCAAATAGGACACTGAGGGTGAGGGTGGACACATTCATTTCAAAACAGATCTTCAGAGCTGAAAAACTCTCCACAGATCACAGGTAGAAACGGTACGGGGTCGCAGTGGAAACACCACCGCTCACTTTTAGATCTGTTTATAAATCAGATAAAATTTATTCCTCCAAGTGTCTGATTACAAAAAAATCCTGTGCACACACAAACTTCACACAACCGCTTTCAAATGATCACAACAATGATAAAGATTTGTTTTAATGTACGCCTGTAATTATTCCTTTATTTCCTCTGAAAATGTGATGAACATTTTTCAGTCCTTCTGTCTGTGTAGATGTTTGTGTAACAGTCCCATGTTAGTAAAAGTGTCCTCAAGATTCTCTGATTTTCTCTCAAAATGTCCCTGTAGGCAGACTGATTACTCCAAACTGCCCATTAGTATAAACTGGACCTTCATGTTGGTTGTTACCGCATGCTGTCCAAACACAGATTTCCTTTGGAGTTCTCAAGCAAAAAACTGAAAGATCAGCAGGTCTGGATATGATATTTAATAAAACATGCTCATCATTTCCATAAAGGGGGAGTTTCAGAAAAAACAGTGGGGATTTTTAAACCTTTTCATACAGACATAATGACTACTTGTCATGAGATTAATGTTCCTAACGTCCTCACGGCTGTTTTTTTGTTTCACTTTCACATTGTTTGGGTTTTTACTGTTTTCCTGAATACGACACACAGAATGTAGAACAAGGCATGTTTCAACCGGTCAGTAAAACTACATCAAAATATATTACATCAGCCAAGTGCAGAAATAACACTCATTATTCACCGTCTTCATTACGCACATCAAACACAAGTCTATTAACTCGAATAAAAGCAGTAAAGTGTGTGGGAAGGCGTTTAACAATTTAAGACTTTGGCCATAAAGACAAAGCATGAGAAATGAGGGCCTCTGTTACACACGCCTCTGTATGACGTTTATTAGGAAAATAAAATAACATGGCACGTGTTGTAGTCTGCACAGTGATTATGTTCATGTGTGCAGCAGCAAAATTTTAGGGCCATGCAGAAGGAACTACACTGAGAAACTACACAAAAGACTAAATTATAGAAACTACTTGGTTCTGTTAACACAAAAAAATTACCACAATTTATCCTTTTAGAAGTCAAATTTTCCAGAGGAACATAAACTATTCCAAGTAGATTAAACTTGGCCACCAAAAGCACAAGGCAGGGAGTGACTTACCCACAGTTATTGATCGCCATCATGTTGGAGACCAACACAAAAGGGTATGTCAGCATACTGGCAAAAAACTAATTGTAACACACACACACACACACACACACACACACACACACACACACACACACACACACACACACACACACACAGATAAACAGATGTCAGTTTGATTATTACTCCAAACATAACGACATACAAAAAAAAACGTGTGCCTCTTTTGTATTTCTTTATTTATATTTGTAATAAAAACGTATAAAATACGTTATATAAAACTATAAAATTTGTCGTTAAAAAAGTTTGCATTAACATGTTATTAACACGTTAAGCTAATTTTGAAAGCCCTAAAAAAAGATTATAAAAAAAAATTGGTAAGTCCCTTTCCCTGAGCCTTTTAGCCTGAAGGGTGGTTGGTCCCGGTTTAGGTTTTGGACCTTCGCTGACCCACTGAGCTCCTGGCTGGCTCGCCAAACAAATGATGAAAGGTATATGTAGTAGTGCTGCAGCTTTCGATTATATTATTAATCGCGTATTCTACAGATTATTTAATCGATTAATCCGATAAGAAGTACTTTTTCTTTATTAGAGAGCAAAATTAAATATACAAGAGAAAATAAGATGAATCTTAATTAAGTTGTTTTCTGTTTTGTTGAAAAATTTGCATTTTTATTGTTGAACTTGCCTAGAAAAATTTACCAATAATTGCAAACAAATAATTTCCCCCGATGCATTTTCATATTTAAATTAATTATTGTTTCAGCCCTGGTATGGTCTGATATCTTTTATTGGTAAATCAGTATGTCTCAAATATAAATAATATTAATATTTAAAATTTAATTAGGTAATAATACTCACTCCAGTGGCAGCCTGAGAGCAGTTCTTTAATTCATTTGTGTGACTCATCTACAACAAAAAGCACATTACAAACCCTTTTAAATACATACTGTAGATTTTCAGTTAATCAGATTTAACTTAATATATGTAAATAAAATGTTAATTATATCTGAATAAATTCGCACTTACTGAGTCATCTAGTGCATACGAGTTGATAAAGTGAGCAAGCATGTTGCAGATCCACAGAGAGAAGATATCGCCGAGGAGACGTGGGATGAGGCCACTGGAAAATGGACATTAATATATGAGGATAAAGCGGCATGGTGCTTCACACTTTTGGCATTTCAAGATTTTAGAATTTCAGTACATACGCAAAAAACCCAAGGATTCCATCTTCTCTGTAGATCGTAATAATGGAGTCAAAAACACCACTGGAGAAAAAGTTGCAGAAATGATATTAGAATTTCGAGAAAACACTATATGGGAGGTAGGAGGAAGAGGATTGTGGGATGCAGACTGACCTGTACTTGGTTTCTCTTCCGATAAATTGAACCATGCATCTAAGGGTGATCACTGTCATGATTGATGAAAAAAAAAAGTTCAAGATACAAGTATATATATATATATATATATATAAAAGGGTTGCTTTAGGGAAATTGGTTGAACATAAAGTACATGTTTAAGTTTAAAGTTTGTATTGTAAGTAAAATTAATTCTGCACAAAATGCAAAATCTGGATTAAAACAAAACGTATTGGGTTCATGAAACGGAAACAGAAACCTTTAGACTGTAAAGAAACCCACCTCATTCACTACGTACTGCAAAGAGCCCTCCTCTTTTTTCTGCCCAGTGTTCAGGACCTTCAAATAAACACAGACGTATAACTAATAATAGACTTTATAGCAAAGAATTCTACACAGTTTCATTAATCTAGACAAATCACACACACACACACACACACACACACACACACACACACACACACACACACACACACCCCCCCTTACCTCCAAATTGTTCTCATGGCATTTCTGTAGAGGGTAAAAAATAAATAAAGTTATCAATAATCTGTATATAAATAAACTCAGTGGTCACAGGCGTGTGGTCTTGTGTTATAGTGCTTATAGGTCTTGTGCTTGAGGCGTCTGCACAAGATCCTCGTAAGCGCCACAACATCTCTTCACTACTCAACCCCCCCGCTGCACCTGCTCCATCCTCCCTGACTGCTAATGACTTTGCCTCCTTCTATGATAAAAAGATTAAGAAAATCTGCCAGACCTTCACTTCCTCCCCAACAATGACTACACAACACAGCCAGGAATCCGCTACGTCTTTGTCAAGATCCAAACCGGTTCATGAAGGAGTTCAAAGCGGCACATTCCACAGAGTCGCCTTTTTGGCTGTTTCTGAGAAACTGCATGCTGCTCGGTCAGCCAAGCTGTTATCTGTACTTATCTTCCTGGACCTTTCAGCAGCATTTGACACAGTCAACCACAAAACACTTTTGTCAGCCCTCAGGAGCCCCGGTATCCACAGAACAGCATGGGAATGGTTTGCTTCCTTTTATTAGGTCGCTCATACCAGGTAACATGGAGGGGATCCACATCTGCCCCGTGCAGACTCACCACTGGTGTCCCACAAGGCTCAGTACTTGTCCCCCCCTTTTCTCCCTCTATACCCACTCCATTGGTGAAGTCATATCCTCACATGGGTTTTCTTATCACTGCTATACAGATGACACTAAACTAATCTTTTCTTTCAGTCCATCAGATACCACAGCTTCCCTTTCGGATCTCAGCATGCTTGACAGACATATCTTCATGGATAAGTGCTCACCAACTAAAACTCAACCCCAGCAAAACAGAACTGCTGGTCATCCCAGTTGATTCATCTCCAGATCTCCAAATAACACTTCATGACTCTCTGCTCTCCCTTCAGCCACTGCTCTTAACCTCAGGGTAACTATGGACAATGAACTGTTCTTCTTCCCACATGTCGCTAATGTTGCTCATTCTTGTAGATTTCTTCTCTGTAACATCCGAAGGATTCTACCATTTCTGTCCACACAGTCTGCCCATGTGCTTGTTCAGTCTCTTGTGATTTTAAGACTTGACTACTGCAGCTCTCTTCTGACAGATCTTCCCCTGAAAGCTATTCGTCCACTGCAAATGATCCAAAACGCAGCTGCACGACTTGTGTTCAATCTGCCCAAGTTCTCCTACACCACCCCACTGCTGCGCTCCCTTCACTGCTGCCCAGCACTGCTCGACTGGTACCTCCTTCTCTCAGAATGAGTTGTAAGTACACTTCAAGGCTCTTCTCTGTTCTGGCACTGAGGTGGTGGAATAAACTTCCCCTAGATGTCCATACACCATCCCTGACTATCTTCAAGCGACGGTTGAAGACCTTCATCTTCCTGAAATTCTTAAATTAGCACTTTCTAAGTTTGTAGAATAAGAGTTATATTTATATGAAGTGTGTAATCTGGTGTACAGTGTAGATTTATTCATTACTACAGACTCAAAGCACTTTAGTACGTCGCTCTGGATAAGAGCTTCTGATAAATGCCACAAATGTAAATGTATAGTGAGCTGAAGTGTGAGTGTCATCAGTAGTCAGTACCTGACTTTACCAACACCCTTGTGAATGAATGAACACAAATCTCCATAAAATCTAGTATAATGTTTACTGGAAAGTTAAAGAAAAGCACAAAACCAAAAACCAGAAAAGCACAAAACCAATCTTGTGCTCAGGTCTCCCTAAAGGTGTTAATTTGATGAGAAGCCAGTGAATGAGAAAATAGGACAGAAAAGGTGATGGCAATGCAAATGGGCACAATTTTATTGGTTATGACTTAAAGTTATAAAAATTAATTTGATCACCACCAAAAAAAACAAGACTCTTCTTTACAATGCCCTCAAACTGAAACATTTATTTATCCACAGCTTTCATCTCAATGGGATTAGGGTCTGGACAGGAAATAAAGACAAGACAAGTGCTTTGTTTGAACATAAAATAGTTAGGCGATGGTCTTATAACCCTTCCTAGATTTACGAGGAGTAAAGGTCGACTGAATGAATCCTCTGCTCTGCTGATTAATTAGCTCCGACAGTTGATTGTTCGAAATATCGTCCAGAAGCCATACAGATAATTTTTCCGGGTTGCGTTAGACACAGTATGAGAGCAGCCTCTAGAGGCAAATCACAGACGCTGCTAAAGCAGAAAATCACTGTGTGTGAAAGACATCCTCAAATACAAAAAGTGATGTTCTTACCTGCAGCACTTTACCGTGGACGATGGTGCCGATGGTCCCTGCACACAGTCTGGGGCCAAGACCCTTAAACAGTCCGGCTTTCCCATCAATCTTTATTATGTGTTTGGCTGTTAAAGAATTAAAACTCAAGGTCAATCATTCATTCATTAAATTCATAAAACAAAAACAATCCCTGACACTTCCACACAGAACAGAATCTCAAAACTCTGACCAAACACTTTATATCATCAACCCATATACATCAACACGTGAAAAATCTACTGTGCAGAAATACACTGAACAGAAGGACAAACGTTTGTGCACAAATGACCTTAAAACTTTCTCAACATCTCAATCCACATTTATTTCCATGAGCTGTTATAATAAACTCCACTCTTCTGGGACGATGGTCCACTTTAAAGGTAAGTAAAGTCAGGCACTGATGAATCTGAGCTGAGGAGGTTCCTGGGGTGCAGTCAACGTTCACATTCAGCCCAAAGGTGTTCAATAGGGTTTACAGCAGGAGATCTTTCACGATCTTGTTATAAACAACTGTAAGAAGCATTTTCCCATCCTTAAAAGTTCACACCACCGCACTGAATACACTACAGTAAAGATTCCACACCTCGGAGAAACATGCTGAATAAGTGAACAGGTGTTTCTCGTTGCTCAGGTGTGTCGTCTCTGATCGACTGTCTAAACAACGAATAACTCCTGAAAAAAACTGCAAAAACCAACTTAAAGACCAGAGAGCTTTCGAAAGGAGAGAAACAGAACATTCTGAAACTGAGTGAAGAGAGAAAACCCATTAGAGATATTACACAAGTGTCAGGATTGGAGAAGAAAGAAACCACTGATGTTCTAACAACCAGAAGTCCAACAGGGTCAGCCAACGAAAACTACAGCAGTGATGAAAACCTACAAACGTCCATCAGCAACATCAACACTCTCACACGCAGTCGTATTCTATCAGTGTCCATGCTTTATATATTACTGATCCAACAGAAGTGAATTTATTGAAGTACCATAAGCGAAAAGTCCAGGAAGCTGCTGCACCTGTCTGCCAAACAAGTTCCTGCCAAGAGTAGGAGGAAGAGGTTCATGTCCCACCTGTAATACAACGCAAAATAAAATCAGTCTTAAACATGTTCACACTTTTCAACTACACTCTTCTTTATACCTGCTTTTTATTTTTATTATTCTAACAGCACTCATGTACAAGGATTATCTTCAGCAGCAGATCTTCAGCAGAACGCTCACCAAAAACAAGGTTTATTTTCCTCGAGGAATCGAAATTAGCAGCAGCTCATATCTTCAGTAGGACACTTATACAGGGAGCGGAGAACCTGCTGGGACTGAACCCATGGTAGAAGCTCTAACCTTCAGCTGCTGCTAAATGACGGCGGCATCACATGAAGGACAGCGAAACAAATTCCCGAAGCACAGTCATATTCCGTGTCCCATGTCGGATTAAAAGTCGGGTTCTTCTTGGTTAAAACCTGCTTTTACACCAGATTTTGCTCGACATCTTTTGCTAACCTTCATGAAAGATCAGCTTGGCTAGTTCTCCGCAGCGCCGCGTCTTCCTGCACAACTAAACCCGCATTAAGAGCTGCTCACCTCGAACGGGTCATATTCCACAACTCACCTGAACCAGAATCTTTATGTACATGAGCGGGTGTGAGAGAACAGTGAGCCCGGAACCCAGGAGAACTTGGCCACATGTTTCCGCCATGATCACAGGCCCCCTGCTTAAACAGGGAAGGAGAGTTTTGGGTAAATGCAACGGGGTTGGTCACGTGACAAGCATTGACCGGGAACGGAAATTGCGCAAGATGCGTCAACTGCGGTGCCATCTTGGAAGAAGAGGGGGGGGTGTTCTCGATCACCTCAGTGTTACCCTGCTTCCACGTGACCTCGTCCAACCAATCAGCTGCATCATATATATTCATTCGAGTCACAATATATATATATAAAATTAGTGGGGTTTTCAAAATTAAAGCATTAATGACGCAAATTAAGCAAATTTTAAAGGCACTATTTTTTTTTAATAATGCATGATTAATGCATTTCTGTTTGACCCTTTTTTAAATAAAAAATATAAATAAATAAATATGAAAGGTGAAATTAAAACCTGCAGCGCAACACGCATTTATTCACGTCATCTTTTCTTTACTCAGATATATAAAAAACACAGTAATCCCCCGTTTATAAACAAAACAACAACAACACGCCACCGCAGTACTGTACTGTATTAACATTTTAATTCATTTTGTAATGAATAATTTTATTTTTATTAATACATTTCATTATTTTAACATAAAACTCAAAATAAAAACAGATCGTGAAAATCAGATTACTGTAGTATTGAACTTTAACACAAAAATACTTTAAAACATTTGTTTCCGTGATGTGCAACGTCTCAAATCAATCAGCAAAAGAAGAGAATAAAATGATGGGAATAAATTAATACAATTTGATGGAACAAATAATAGAATTTATGTTGTAAATGTAGGTCAGTAATTCTGATAGTGTTCAGGCAGCAGAAAAGGATTTAATGACCCTGACCGCCTGCCCACCACGTTTATTATATATATTTGCACACACACACACACACACACACACACACACACACACACACACACACACACACACACACACACACACACACACACACAAATATATATATATATATATATATGAGAGGTGGGAAGATTTTTTTGGTATTAGTTTTTTACTTCACTATTTATTTTTCATTTTTTATTTGACTTTTTACTTTCATTCATTACATTTATACACAAATATCTGTACTTTTTACTTCTTACATTTTCAAAACCGGTTCGTTAGTTTAGTTTTAATTCACTGATTTGGTGAAATGTCAATATTTTTAAGATTTCCTGTGGTTGTGCGTCTTTTTTTAATCCACTGGTGTATGAAGTCCTGTCTCTCACTCACCACAGATGTAGACTAGTTTACGAAGATCAGAATCAGCAGGCAGAAAGAAACAAGAAGTAAAAACTAATGTGGATGAGACAGAGAGAGTCAGTGATTAAACATGACTGAGAACAGACACATTCCTGATCTACATCATCATCATCATCATCATCATCATCATCTTTTCTCTGCTTGTGTTCTATATGTGGAACATTTTTAAATAGTTTTGTGTATATATATATATATATATTTGGGCTGCACTCAATTTTATTAACACGATATCAATTCAGCACATTTCTGTTTTTATCATTTTTATAAAAAATATAAATACATAAAGACCTACCTCTTTCTGAAATACTTAAATTAGCACTTTCCAAGTTTGTAGAATTCGAGTTATATTTATATTGAGTTTGTAATCTTGTGTGCAGTGTAGATTTATTCATTACTAGAGATTTAAAGCACTTTTGTAAGTCGCTCTGGATAAGGGCGTCTGCTAAATGCCGCAAATGTAAATGTAAATAAATAACTAAATATAAAAGAGGTGAAATTAAAACCTTTAGCACAACAAACATTTATACACGACGTCCTTTCTTTACTTAGATATAAAATAAATAAATACAAATTTTTATCAGTAAACATTTTTATTTCTGCACCGAGTCTAAAATCAAACCCCAAATCCACCATGATTCACACAATGAATGGTGTTTTGTGGGTTTTTCCCTCATAATGGAGAAGCGAACTTAAATTACTGTCTTTATTGATCGTACAGATAAAAACAATTCATCATTCAAATCTGTAAAATGTGTAATTTTATTAGTAAACACTTTTAATAACAACAAAACACTGTGTTTGTAAAATACAGTAAACCGACAGGGGGCGCTCTCTGTCACGTCATCTCTCTTCGTAAAATAAAGTAAACCGACAGGGGGCGCTCTCTGCCATGTCATCTCTCTTTGTAAAATACAGTGAACCGACAGGGGGCGCTCTCTGCCATGTCATCTCTCTTTGTAAAATACAGTGAACCGACAGGGGGCGCTCTCTGTCATGTCATCTCTCTTTGTAAAATACAGTAAACCGACAGGGGGCGCTCTCTGTCATGTCATCTCTCTTCACAAACACATCAATAAAACACCCTGAATCTCAGTGAATATTTACGTCACACACACAATAAATACATGTGTAGAAAACTCGACGTTTTTTTTTTACATAAACCACACATTCACATCCAATACAAATATTCTCTGATTCTGTAATCGCTATGATTTATACCATAAATCCATAAAATCATTACAGAACAGAAATCAGTCTGATTCTGAGAAAAGCGTCTTCACCGGAAAAGGTGCAGTTTCTCCGGTATCACCTCATTAACTGTCCGGGTGGAAACATAACAAAGGTTCCGTTTTGTGCCCTGATGATTTACGTCATTAAATCCATCAATATTACTTTAAAACATTTACAATAATTTTTATCTTTATGCTCCATGTTGCTTAAAGTATTAAAAAAAGGAAGTATTAATATATGGTAGATTTAGAACAGATAGAAATGTGTGATTAAGTTGTGATTAAATATTAATTTTGATGAACAGCTCTAATATTAATGATGTGAGGTTCAGTTTCCAGTGTGACACTAAAACAGGTAGAATAATAAATACTTTTTACTGAAGTACATGTCAGAGACAAAACTTCTTTACTTTCACTGGAGTAAAAAAGTATAAATCAGAACTTCAACTTTTCCCCGAGTATTTTAAATCATCAGTATCTGCACTTCTACTAAAGTAAAGGATGTGTGGACTTTTACCTCCTCTGAGATATAAATATACAGTATCTCCATACATATACAAAACCAGAGTTCCAGAATTGTTGGGACGCTTTTTTTTATTAAATAAAATACTTTTTAAAAGACTTTTAAATCCCGAGCCAATATTTTAATCACAATAGAACATAGAGAACATAACAAATGTTTAAACTAAGAAATTTTACACTTTTATAAAGACTTTCATTGAGAAACTGGAGAAATCTCAGTGCGTAAGGGACGAGGCTGAAGACTGTTGGATGTCTGTGGTCTTCGGGGCCTCAGATGACACTGAATCACTCATAGGCATGATTGTGTCGTTGATGTTAATAAATGGGCTCAGGAATATGTCCAGAAACCACTGTTGATAAACACAATCCACCCTGCCAGCTGCAGATGACTGAAGCTCTATCATGCAAAACGGAAGCCATACGTGAACATGGTCCAGTAATAATAAACTGTTTTAAAGTGGAAAAGTGTTCTATGGTCAGATGAGTCCAAATTTGACATTCTTATTGGGAATCACAGATGCCATGTGATTTCCAACATCAGCTCGCATGTTTTGGGGGCACAATGAATGCTGAAATGTATATAAAGGTTTTAGAGCAGGATCTATTTCAGGGAACCTCACAGCAGGTTTAGACAGATAAAGCGGTCATAAAAGATTGCATAAGTGTGTTTCTTTAAAATTATAAGTTTGTCTCTACTGAGTGAGTCTGTGGTGTCTGTGGTGAAAGAAAGACTTCCTGAGACGACAAGAGGAAGAAACCTTGAGAGGCAACAGACTAAAAAGGGAACCCATCCTCATCCTCAACACGAATGTCCCTTCATTACAGTTAATTTTTGTTGAGGTGGCCTTTAATCAAAGAGAACACCATTCACAGGCAGGACACTAGGATGGACCAGGCAGATCCTAGAAGAGGAGAGGAGCAGGAACACTGGTTGCTGGTGCCTCATTAGAAAATTTACTCAACTGAGAGAGAGAGAGAGAGAGAGAGAGAGAGAAAGGGGAGGGGGAATTATGGGGGTTAGAGGGAGAGCAAAATAAGGATTATTATGTCGGATTATTGTTGTATAAATATTATAGATGCTGTACAGTGTGATCGGGGTGTACGTAGGGACAAGACTCGATATGGCATCAGAACTAAAAGAAGGAAACACAGACATGAGGAATCTCTGAGATAAGAGACGACCCACCACACCACCATCAAAAAACCTGAGTGACCGTGTGAGAGTGAGGAGACGACAGCATCCAAATATCCCAGTTCATCAAACACTCCATATCCATGATCCCTCCAGATCTGCTCCTTTACCTCACAGACACCTACTGACTAAAGACTCCACTAATAAATATGTGTTCAGCCTCGACTTGAACACTGAGACTGTGTCTGAGTCCCGAACACTGGTTGGAAGGTTGTTCCATAACTGTGGGGTTTATAAGAGAAACATCTGCCCCGTGCCGGAGTCTTCATTATTTGAGGTACCAACAAATAGCCAGCACCTTTTGATCTAAGTAGGCGTGGAGGATCATCCTGGTACAGAAGTTCACTTAGATACTGCAGCGTGAGAGCGTTAAGTGCTTTATACGTCAGTAGTAGTATTTTATAATCAGTGTGAGATGGAATTGGGAGCAGTGTAGATGATTAAAACAGGGGTGATGTGATCATATTTTCTAGATCTAGTGAGGACTCTTGCTGCTGCATTCTGGACTAACTGAAGCTTATTTCTGCACTTACTCGCACACCCAGACAGTAAAGCGTTACAGTAGTCTAATCTAGATGTTACAAAAGCATGAACTAGTTTTTCTGCATCCTCTAACGACATCATATTTCTAATTTTAGCAATATTTCTTAGGTGAAAGAAGGAGATCCTGGTGATATTATTCACGTGAGACTCAAAGGAAAGACTTGGGTCAATAATCACACCAAGGTCTATGACAGCCGTACACACTGAAACAGAAACACCATCCAGAGATGCTACAGAATCAGAAAGTGTCTTCTAGCTGCATTTGGTTCTAGTAAAAGTACTTCCGTCTTATCTGAGTTGAGCAGAAGAAAGTTGAAGCATCCACTGTCTAATGTCCTTTACACACTCCTCAACATTGTTAAGCTGATTTTTCTCATCTGGCTTTGCTGAAATATACAGCTGTGTATCATCAGCGTAGCAATGGAAGCGAATCCCATGTTTATGTATAATTTCACCAAGAGGCAGCAGATATAAAGAGAAAAGCAGTGGGCCTAAGACGGTTACTTGTGGAACATTAAACTTTACCTCACAGAGTGTGGAGAACTCGCCATTTACATCAACAAACTGATAGCAATCAGTCAAATAAGACCTGAGCCAGGAGAGAGCTGTTCCTTTTATTCCAACAACGTTCTCAATTATGATCAATGGTGTGAAAAGCTGCACTGAGGTCGAGCAAAACAAGTAAAGAGACAAAACCCTGATCAGAGGCCAATAACAGGTCATTTAGCACCTTAACTAGCGCTGTCGCTGTGCTATGATGAGGCCGAAATCCTGACTGATACATTTCATAAATGTTATTCCTTAGTGAGCAGAACTGCTGTGCTACAACCTTTTCTAGAATCTTGGAGATAAAGAGGAGGTTTGATATTGGACTGTAGTTGGACAGCTGACAGGGTGAAGGTCAGGTTTCTTAATTAGGGAGTTGATAACTGCAGATTAAAGGATTTACGTACAAAACCAGTGCTGATGGAAGAGTTCATTAATTTTAGAACAGGTTTAATTACCTCTGGAATGATCTGTTTGAATAAACCTTCAGGTACAAAATCCAGAACACAATTTGATGATTGTGTTGTTCAAATAAATTGAACTAATTGATTTTCTGAATTTAAGTAATCTTTTGGATTTTCTTTCCAGTAGAAATTTGCACACAATACACATTTTACCTAAATTTCAATTTCCAGGAAAATTGTAATGCACAAAAAATAAAGCAAAAAAGCAGGAAACCCCGGGGTGAAGTGATGAGGTGAATATCGGTGCTTCTGCTGGAGATGATGTATGTGGAGGTGCAGTTGTGGCTCCAGTGAGAGGAGACGTGTTGAATTGTGTTAATTGGGTTTCTTACTTTAGCGATGATGTTTATTCTCACTGTATGAGATCCTGTGTGTGATGCAGTGCTCTGCTCTACTACACATCTCTATAATACTGATGATTTGAGTATTGTATATCTATCCTGCAGTATACACATGAACATCACACAGATCTCTGCAGCTGAAATGTCTCATAGGCAAAAAGATACATATCTTAAACAAATCCAAAATCTTTTTAGAACATGATAATGAAGTAACTCCTCAGAACACCAGTACAGGGAAGACTGTTATGTGCCAGTTTATTTCAGGGAAAGAAATTAAACAAAGGTCAGACTGCAGACTTCAGGTGTAATTCACATGCAATTCAAAATAAACTTGAATATTTTTTATACAAAAGTAAAGTGGAAGCTTCATTAATCTTCTCTCTGACTACTACAGAAAATGGATTTGGATTTAATTTATACCAATAAATCAGTATTTTTTTGGGCCTTAAATCAGCTCCATTAACAAAGACCAACGAAAAACCAAAAAAAAAGTTTATCTTTTTATAAAAACATATACAAAATAGCACCTTATTGTCTCTGCAATTCCACCTCTTTCAGCCCATCGGTTTAAAATCAATGAATTGAATTAAATATCATTTTAATGCACACATTCAGGGATAAAGGAACAGTGATGGAGGAAGCCTTTAGATCAGGTGCGTACACGTGTATATGCTGAAGTTACGGTTTATTTTAGTGATTTATGTTTGGGATTTCAGTTAATGAATTTGAATGTCAGATTTTAGCTGAACAGCAGGGTTTCTCAACCCCAGTGTCGCAAATGAAAGCCAGCAGAGAAATCAACCACCATTTCTCTGTAAAAATCTAAAAGAGAGACACCACTTGCAAGCAAAGATTTATACATAACTACACAATCTTGCACAGTATCACCACAATTGTTCCCTAAAACTATTCCGTAACACATTTTTGACACTATGTGTTGGTTTTACACCACATAGTGTGAATACTTTCGAGAATATGTAGTAAAAATGCTTTATATATTTGGCTCACATGTGGAATTTCTTTTAGAACATAGTGAGAAGATAACTCAGCCCATGCCAGAGGTAGCTCAAGGTCTTGCCAAAAGGGAACTCATCCTCACCTGGGTAACACTGAATGTCCATTCATTACATGTCCATTGTTACTGAGGTGTGATTAAAGTGATTAAATGCAACTTGTGGTCCTGAGACATTGTAGTAGACTGTTGACATTAAGTGCAGTCCAAATCCATCCTCAAAGCTCCCATGTTGCACTAAGGTCTCATGGATTCCTAGGAGGTTGATGTGAAACCATCCCCAGCTGTAGGGAGTGAACCCATCCAGAGGCAGGGTGCTGTGATCAGGGATAGGAACACTCCTACCTAATATTCCTGAGCTCCAACTAGATGAATGTGGTTTCACTGTGAAACAGTCCAAAATCAGATCTGATAAGTTGCAGGAGGTGTTTATTTTTAATCTCAATGCTGATAAGGCTCTATGTTCTGTGGGCATGTGAAGCCTGGCCCAGCTGCATGGACTTAATTTTGGCTGAAGGAAACCCAGGAGCTGGTGGACTGGAGGGCAGGGCGCTTACACTGTAGGACCCTTGACTAAGGGATAGTAGCTGGTTAAGGTTGAGCAGGATGAAGGTTGGTAGGCAGCTGGGAAAACTGATTGGAAATAAGCTTAAGCTGCTTGCTGACATGCTGGTTGTTAGTGAAGCAGTAGAGTCGCTGGTTGTGCTCCTCAAGGAGTGTATTTTAGCTGGAGATTGAGGAGAACTTTGCCTGTGACACACTGCTTGTGACACATCTTTCAATTATATATATATATATTTTTTATAAAATCATGTCAAAAGTGATTTTCAAAAAGTTCTGCATGCGAGATTTTGTGTTCCACTTCTGGTTCCATGTTTTGGTTCGCCACAAGCTTTGAGAAATAGAAATTGATTTCTGTGGAAGGGAAGTGAGAACTACATGAGCCTATTTAAGATGTTCTTCTGCTGCACATTCTCCACTCTCATCACTGAGACTTTCATCATGTACCTGATACAAGGCATCGTCCTGCTCCTGCTCAGCGTCAGTGTTCAGAGTCGTTCCATTAGGGTGAGTTACAGAAATATTATCAACATTAACTACAGAATGTATAACGAAATAAAAAACATTTAAAAATTCTATATGAAGTATATAAATATGTACTTAAAAAAATCAGCTCACAGAATATATTTATTAAACAGGTATTTGGTAATGGAACCTCTGAGGAGATCGGTAAGAGTCACACTTTTAATGAATTTATCTGTAATGGTTTTCAATTTTACATCTTTTTCTCATATTACTTATTACTAATATTTTTAATTCCATTACAGATGAAAACATCTGTCAATCTGACACTGTTTCTGCCATAATTGAAAGAGCCAACAAGAATGCTGGTAAGAAAAGAGAGAGAAACAGAGAGAGAGAGAGAGAGAGAGAGAGAGAGAGAGAGAGAGAGAGAGAGAATATAATGTAATCATGTAATTATTCTAACAATATATATTGGTGCTCAGGTCATTTAAATCTTTTATTAACTGACAAAAATATTTTTTAATAACCAAAAAATGATTGTGTTTTTTGTAATGTAAATAATTATAGAGTTTGATGCCTGGAACACGATAAAAATTAAACAAATGCAAAAAAGATCCAAAAAGTTTATAGAATTTTAAAGTAACAAGATTTCACAAAAGAGGAGGGTTATGTTATGGGTATGGGTTTGGGTTAGGGTATGGATTATGTTATTGGTTTGGGTTAGGGTATGGGTTATGTTAGGGGTTTGGGTTTGGGTTATGGGTTTGCGGTAGAGTATGGGTTAGGGTTAGGGTATAGGTATGGATTATGTTATAGTTTAGGGTTAGGTTTAGGGTTAGGGTATGGGTTTGGGTATGGATTATGTTATGGGTTAGGGTTAGAGTATCGATTAGGGTATGGGTTTGGGTATGGATTATGTTATGGTTTGGGTTTGGGTTTGGGTTATGGGTTTGGGTTTGGGTTTGGGTTAGGGTTTGGGTTTAGGTTATGGGTTAGGGTATGGATTATGTTATAGGTTTGGGTTTGGGTTATGGGTTTGCGTTAGAGTATGGTTTAGGGTATGTGTTTGGATATGGATTATGCTATGGGTTAGAGTTAGGGTATGTGTTTGGATATGGATTATGTTATGGGTTAGGGTTAGGGTTAGGGTATGTGTTTGGATATGGATTATGCTATGGGTTAGGGTTAGGGTATGTGTTTGGATATGGATTATGTTATGGGTTAGGGTTAGGTTTAGGGTTAGGGTTAGGGTATGTGTTTGGATATGGATTATGCTATGGGTTAGGGTTAGGGTATGTGTTTGGATATGGATTATGTTATGGGTTAGGGTTAGGGTATGTGTTTGGATATTGATTATGTTATGGGTTAGGGTTAGGTTTAGGGTTAGAGTATGGGTTTGGGTATGGATTATGTTATGGGTTAGGGTTAGGTTTAGGGTTAGGGTTAGGGTATGGGTTTAAGTATGGATTATGTCATGAGTTAGGATTAGGTTGTTGTAATATAATTGAGAAGTTCAGCATTTGTGGTATGTGGGTGCATCAGGGTCCGATCCAAAAGACGAGCTCCTGTAACTCAAACTGCTGAAAAAGTTCATGCTGTTGATGATCGATGGATCACGACTCTTAGCAGTAAATGTGGACCAACACAGTATTAAGCAGGCGGTAATAATTTTACCTCTGATTGGTGAAAATGTAAATAATACACTTCCTGGTCATTTTTTTGGGTATTAATGAATATAAAATAATGAAAATATTGATTATATTGAATATCAAATTAACTCTCACACCCACACACCTCCATTTCAGCAATGATACATGATAAATGACTAGAATTCACAAATAATTATTCTGTTTTTGTTTCACTGAACAGGAAAGTCAAAGGGTGATTTCACCATTATGCATGGTGACATAATGGTGTACACTGGGCTCCAGAATGCAGATCCATGTACTTCTCAAGGGTGCAGGTGGCCCAGGAGCCAAGATGGGAAGGTTAATGTGCCTTACGTCATTTCCAGGCAGTACTGTGAGTATCACTATTTACCTGCCTTTAAAGTGTCTGAGATTTATTAATTAAGCTTTTCTCTTTTTGGCAGCACCGTCAGAAATAGATGTTATCCAGAAGGTGCTGGACTCCTTCAAAAAGTTGACCTGTATCAACTTTGTGCCTCGCAGAAATGAAGAACATTACATTAATATATTCTCAGATGAAGGGTGTGTCAACAATACTATTATTTTGTCAAACAGTTGCTTTAACTTGCATCCAGTTCTCATGGAATGAGAGCAGTCTTGAAAATGTCGTCTTTGCTGTACAGGTGCTACTCATCAGTGGGTCGCAGGAATGGAAAACAGGATTTGTCCCTACAGCGCGATGGCTGTATTTACATTCACACAATCCAACATGAGCTTCTCCACGCTCTGGGTTTTCATCATGAGCAGAGCCGCAGTGACCGTGACAATCACGTCAGAATACTTCTCCAAAATGTTTTTGATGGTGAGCAGAGCAAGAATTTCACTTCTTTTTTCTTATTAACAAAGTTTATTTATTTTATTATTGACCAGAACAGTGATCATTTCAATTCACTTAATGTAATAAATATTACTTTATTTTGGTATCTGGAAACTCAAAACTTTTTGTTTCTGAATAAACTGAGGCATAAACTCACCTGAAAAAATGTGCAGTGTTGGAAATCACTTGTTCATGTGGATTTAAAAATCTCTCAGATAGATTTGAACACATCCCATGAAGAATTGTGTCTTTAATGTTTCCTTTATATTTAATGTTGGTGAAGGAATTCCTCGTCATTCTTCTTTATTTAAAGATCCTAAAGCAAATCCTACATAAACAGAAACCTTTGATTCAAAATACTCATAACACACAAAAAAAAACCAACAACAATAATAACACTTTTCACTGTGGACACCACATCAGTAGGAGAATGATGAGGATGGAGACACCAGGCAGGAGGAAAAGAGGAAGACCAAGGAGGAGGTTTATGGATGGGGTGAGGGAAGACATGCAGGTAGTTGGTGTGAAAGAGGCAGATGTAGAGGACAGGGGGGTATGGAGACGGATGATCCGCTGTGGCCCCCCTTAGTGGGAGCAGCCGAAAGAAGAAGAAGAAGAAGCAGAAGAAGAAGAAGAAGATGGTGGACACGACCATTTTGAAATGCTATAATAGAATTACAGAGAGATATCTGGACTCTGACTGTTCTAGTGTTTTTTCCTTGGCAATAAAATCTTGAGTTAATATTGTGATTATGTGATTTATATATTCACAGACGATGCTCACAATTTTGATATTGAACCCACCAACAATTTGAACACTCCATATGACTACAACTCTGTCATGCACTATGATAGGTAAAGTATTATTATCTTATTATAGAAATTGGACAGATTTAAATCCTTATTTATAATCCTACTTTGTTGGTCCAGGTGTGCTTTCTCCAAGAACGGCCAGCCGACCATCATCCCCATACCAAACAATAACGTTCCCATTGGACGTGCCACTGAGATGAGCCCTAATGATATTCTACGTGTTAAAAGGCTCTACTGCAGTTAAATTCAGCACTCTGAACATCATCAGTGTGTTTCACATGCTTTCATAAACCACTTGAAGCAAATGGTAAAGCTTAAATATCTTTTTTTTTTTTTTAAATCTACGATTGTTTCTGGATTCTGTCTCAGTTTTGCTGTTCTGGAATTTATTTTTTACATGCAGTGTTAAAAGCAATTAAAAAGAATAAAAAAAAAAAAGATCTGTGTCTGAATCCAGATTGCACGTCACATTACATAGTGGAATTACATACAAGCAAGCGATCTATAATGGCAGACAGAATTCAAACAGTAACAGATAAATGCAATGTGGAAGGCGTAACCAACATACTCACCATTAGCCTTTACTGCACTTATTCAATGCTTAATGAATAAACTTATGTTTTTCAGTAAATATATAACGACATAAACATTTTTATTTACTATTATTTTAAGATGCTTAAAGTTTAATATATATTAATATATATATTTTACATTTGTGGCATTTGGTGGATGCTGTTACTCAGAGTGACTTACAGTTACAGTAGTTATACAGCAACTGAGAGTTAAAGGACTAGCTCAGGGCCCCATCAGTGGCAGCTTAATGGGGCTGGTATTCGAAACCATGACCTTATGTTTAGAAGTTTAACATCTTATCTGCTGAGCTACACCACTTCCCAGCCATATCTGCTTCTTCCCCAAACTATTAGCACAAAGTTGGAGGCGCACACTTGTGTAGGACATCTTTGGAAGTAGTAGCATTAAATTTTCCCTTCACTTGAACTATGAGTCTCAATCCTGATCCAGCATGACAATGTTCCTGTACACAAATCCAGCTTCATGAAGATCTGCTTCACATGTGCTTGCGTGAAAGATCTGCTGCAAAACAGTTGGGATGAAATGGAATGCTGACTGCACTCCAGATCTCTTCACCTCACCTACATCAGTAACCAACTTTATTAACACCCTTGTGGCTGATTGAGACACAAATCTCCACAAGCACATGCAACAATCTAGAGGAAGAAGACTGGAGCTTATTATAACAGCAGATTGAGACTAAATGTGGAACGGAATATCTAAAAAACATCTACAATCATATGGTCAGGTGTCCACAATATAGTGTATCTGTTTAGTCAAGCTGAAAACACACTTGAGATTTCTGTAGATGTTAAACAGTAGACAAATATTTAGTGATCCTAACGCAAATCGTCCATAAAATGAAATATAGAAATCTGGATAAAATACTTAATACATATAGACGGATTCTTCACTGTGGACACCAACATGTTAAAATGTTATAATGGAATTATAGATTTCTGGACTCTTATTGTTGTAATTTATTTTTTTTAAAGAGTTCTAAGAAGAGAATTCCAGTTAATGTTGTGATTATATGATTCATAAATTCACAGGTGCATCGGGAATTTTAATAAAGTAGCCAACAAAAATGTTAAAACTCCACATGACCACAATTCTATCATGCACTATTCTACGTAAAGTATTTTTCTCTTTCTTTTTAAAATTACATTTAAAATATGCATAGATTTAAACACTATTTTGTTGGGTTAGGTATGTTTTCTTTAAGAACAAGAAGCCGAACATCATCCCTTTTATTCTACGGGTTAAAATATACTACTGCAAATAAACCATTCTGAACATCATCAGTGTGTTTCAAATGCTTTCATAAACCGCTTGCAGAAAATAGTTTAAAAAGTTTAAATCAATTTCTTCTCTGTCAGTCATTACGGAATTAAAAACCAGCTTTTAAATCAACATGAATATATCTGAGCATTGTATTGTCAAAAAAACACAAAAATAGAAAAACAAAAAATAAACAAATTCCAGAATCCAAAATTCTGACATACAAAAATAAGTCCACAACTCATAAAAAAACAGAAAAAAAACCCAGAGTGAATAAGGAATAAATAAGGAATAACTGGCAACGTCTGGTGGAAAACAAATGAAAAACAAGGACAGAAAATAAAACAGACATTGTCTCAAAGCAGCTTTACGGAGCTAAAGAGGTTATAACATTGTATGTGTGTGTGTGTGTGTATGTGTCTAAGTTCCATTTCAGTTCTGTGTTAAAAAGCCTGATGGCCGGAATGCTTCAGAACTGCTTTCCTGATGGCAGTGTGACAGGTGTGTGATAATCTTCTCAGCTGTCCTCACTATCCTCTGTAGCGTCTTGCGATCCGAGATGGTGCAGTTCCCAAACCAGGCAGTGATGCAGCTGCTCAGGATGCTCTCAATGGTCCCTCTGTAGAACAAGGTCAGGATTGGGGGAGGAAGATGGGCTTCCCTCAGCCTTCTCAGAAAGTAGAGACACTGCTGGGATTTCTTGGTGATGGAGTTGGTGTCAAGTGACCAGGTGAGGTTGTCTGCCAGATGAACACCAAGGAATTTGGTGCTCTTGACGATCTTCACTGAGGATCCATCAATAATCAGTGGAGATTGGTCGCTCCGTGCTCTTCTGTAGTCCACAAACATCTTTTTGGTTTTGTCAAAGTTCAGAGTCAGGTTGTTTGCTCCACACCAGGCTGTTAACTTTTGGACCAACTCTCTGTATGCTGACTCGTCGTTCTTGCTGATTAGACCCACCACGGTCGTGTCGTCAGCAAACTTGACGATGTGGTTGGAGCTGTGCATTGCTACACAGTCGAGAGTCAGCAGAGTGAACAGTAGTGGGCTGAACACACAGCCCTGAGGGGCCCCAGTGCTGTGTGGTGGTGCTGGGGATGCTGTTCCCAAACCAAAATTACTGAGGTCTTCCAGTCAGGAGGTCCAGGATCCAGTTACAGAGGGAGGTGTTCAGGCCCAGTAGGCTCAACTTCTCAATCAGGTGCTGAGGAATGATTGTGTTGAATGCTGAGCTAAAGTCAATAAACAGCATTCGTACATATGAGTCCTTGTTGTCCAGGTGGGTGAGGGCCAGTGTAACGGTTTGGACGATACGCAAACTGCATGGGGTCCAGGGAGGGTGGAAGCTGGATCTTAATGTGCCTCTTGACGAGACTCTCGAAGCAATTCATCATGATGGGTGTGAGCACGACGGGACGATAGTCATTGAGGCAGGAGACAGTAGATTTCTTCGGCATGGGAACAATGGTCGTGGTCTTGAAGCACGTAGGAACAATGTTATTGCTCAGAGAGATGTTGAAGATGTCAGTAAAGACACCCGCTAGCTGTTCTGCACATTTCTTGAGCACTCTGCCAGGAATATTGTCTGGTCCAGCAGACCTCCGTGGCTTAACTCTGCATAAAGTTTTCCTCACTTCAGCTGTGGTTAGACAAAGCACCTGGTCAGTGGGAGGAGGGATGGTCTTCCTCGCCTTCACGTTGTTCTGTACCTCAAACCGGGCGTAGAAGTCGTTCAGCACATCTGGGAGGAAGGCATCATGGTCACAAGCAGGTGATGTGGTCTTGTAATTCGTGATCGCCTGAATGCCCTGCCACATGCGCCGGGTGTCTCCACTGTCCTGGAAGTGGTTGTGGATTTTCTTCTCGTGTGTGCGCTTCGCCTCTCTGAAGGCACGAGACAGTTTGGCCCTTGCTGTTTTTAAGGCCGCCTTGTCCCCTGATCCGAAGGCAGAGTCTCTTTGTTTCAGCAGCGCATGCACATTTGCAGTCATCCACGGCTTCTGGTTGGAGCGTGTAGTGATGGTCTTGGAGATGGTCACATCATCAACGCACTTGCTGATGTAGCTGGTCACTGATGATGTGTACTCCTCCAAGTTAATGGAATCGCCGCTGGTTGCAGCCTCTCTAAACATGTCCCAGTCAGTGCACTCAAAACAGTCCTGAAGAGCAGAAGTAGCTCCTTCTGGACAGGTTTTCACCTGTTTCTGAACTGGTTTAGAGCGTCTGATGAGCGGTCTGTATGCTGGAATTAACATGAAAGAGCAGTGGTCTGAGTATCCGAGATGGGGGTGAGGCTCCACATGATACGCCCCGGGGATGCTTGTGTAAACAAGATCCAGTGTGTTCGCTCCTCTCGTTGCAAAGTCCAAATGCTGATGGAGTTTAGGAAGCACAGTCCTGAGATTCACATGGTTGAAATATCCGGCAATAATAAACAATCCGTTGGGGTGAGCATTCTGCGTCCTCAAGAAGCGCTTCCGACTTCCCCTCTCCCGGCCACCGGCATCAGGTGACACCGAGGGCTAGGGGCCTGGTCTTTGTGGCGGAGGTCACAGCAAGCCGAGTTCGCGAAGGTTATTGATGATATAATCATGCAGATTATTGGTTGCATGATGCCTGTACCGTAGCAGTGTCTGGTGGTCGTACACATGAACACAGCTGACTCTGGTGTCCATGTATTGTAGAAGGTCGAGCTAAATATGGTGAAAGCACCATTTTTGGATCCGGAGAGTCCACTGCGAGCTACTGCCACGCCGCCATCATGAGCTTGTTAGCATGTATAAGTTAATCATTTAGCTCTGCTTGTTAATTAATCATTTCATATTGTCTTCATTCACTTCATCATTTATTTTTCATCTTTTTATCTGTAAATGTGAACTTTATTTGTAGTATTTTATTTTGTATATGAGTCGTATTTATTTGTTATGTTGTTTCTTTGTGTAGTTTCATGGTGCTATGCAAACTAAAGCTTAATGGTGCTCTTCATGAGCGATATAGTCAAGTCAAGTCAAGTCAGGTTTATTTGTATAGCGCTTTTCACAACAGACATTGTCTCAAAGCAGCTTTACACAAATCAACAGTTAAGGTGAATGGTGTGAATTTGTCCCTGATGAGCAGCCGTGGTGACTGTGGCAAGGAAAAACTCCCTTAGATGTTATAAGGAAGAAACCTTGAGAGGAACCAGACTCAAAAGGGGAACCCATCCTCATCTGGGTGACATCGAGTTTGATCATAAATCTTTCAACAATACAGAACACTGGACAGTGAGAACTAACAGGAGTACTGGAGTATAAGATTATAAGTGAAAGTTATAAGAGAAAGAAGCACCTGTCAGAAACTCTCTGTGTCTTGTTTATGGATACCGGGGCAGCTACAGATGTTGAGGAGTGTGTAAAAGACAGTGGATGCTTGATAACTTCCTTCTTCTCAACTCAGATAAGATGGAAGTACTTTTACTAGGACCACATGCAGGTAGAAGTAAACTTTCTGATTCAGTAGCATCTCTGGATGGTGTTTCTGTCTCAGTGTGTACAGCAGTCAAAGATCTTGGTGTGATTATTGACCCGAGTCTTTCCTTTGAGTCTCACGTGAATAATATCACCAGGATCTCCTTCTTTCACCTTAGAAATATTGCTAAATTAGAAATATGATGTCGTTACAGGATGCAGAAAAACTAGTTGATGCTTTTGTAACATCTAGATTAGACTACTGTAACGTTTTACTGTCTGGGTGTTGGAGTAAGTGCAGAAATAAGCTTCAGTTAGTTCAGAATGCTGGACCTGAAGCTCTGATCGAGCTAAAACCAACCAATCTGAAAGCAAACCTCAGGAACCTCCTGTGAGTGGGAAGGATGGCTATGTGGAAATAGGCATC
Source organism: Silurus asotus (assembly GCA_024362625.1). NCBI lineage: Eukaryota > Metazoa > Chordata > Actinopteri > Siluriformes > Siluridae > Silurus > Silurus asotus. The sequence continues at coordinate 10,600 of MU551692.1, read as the reverse complement.
CCTTAGATCTATCGTGACAAACCAGTCCACAAACCATCTGAGACACGATCTCCCTGAGAGTGAGCATCCTAAACCTAAACACAGCTATCATGAACCGTTCAAAGAGCGCAGATCTAGGATCGGCCGCATGCCGCCATCCTTCTTAGGAACAACAAAGTACTGGCTGTGGTTGCCTTACTCTCTGACTCTCTCTCTTACAGTCATTATGGTTATAAAACTAAGAGCTACTGAGCAACTCATAAAATAGATCAAAATTTGCAATCATTACAGATCCAACACCAGCTTCTCCATGCCAGAGCCACTCAAGGAGGTCCAATGTCAAAGCTCCACACATAAAGTGGGATCCAACTGGCAATGGTACGTCTCTGGGTGGTACGGGAAGTTTGCGAGTTCCGCATCTATTTCTTTAAAGGTCCATAATCTTCATGAGGTGGGACGTGACTGGAGCTGGCCAAACCTTAGGATGCCCAAACCACTGTGTGTAGGTCTGGAAAGAACGGTAGGCTCTGGGGCAGAGGCTGTGTCGCTGGATGCAGGGAATGCTCATCCAGCTTGCTGGGAATGCGTTGCTTTCTTAGCGACGGCCTGCGTCACTACCTCCAGGAGCTCCTCCAACAGCACAGGCTGTGAGGAGTCCGTGGGCTCACTAGCATCCGAAAATCTCCATCCTCGGAGGAAGAAATACGAAGGTACTCTGCGTTACGCGCGCCAGAAGAAGGAACCGCCGAAGTGAGTTCTTTCCCCGGGGAGCTCGGCCCAGCAGGAGAGGCTGGGGAGCACTCATCCATCTCCATGCCTTCTGCTAGGTCGGCCTGTCAGCCCGCAACCTTCAGCACCGCTTCGCCTCAGCGAGAGGGAGATCTCTCTCCTCAAAGAGCGCTCTCCGGGAGTGCATAGCCACACGGCTAAAAATACTAACAGTTGACTACCTCGAGAACCGACTAAGCATGCTTTTAAGCTACGCAAACAACACATCAGCTGTCAGAATTCCTGCTTGTATCTAAAGCTTATGGCTGCACAGATTTACACTCACAAAGCGCTAACCTGAACAAACAGAAGCTTTTGCTACAATCACTCACCCAATTTTTTTATTTTTTTATTTTTATATTTTGTGTATTGTCCTGTGTTGTCCTGCACTGTCCTGTGTTGTCTTGCACTGTCCTGTGTTGTCTTTTGCACTGTTTGCACCAGTTGCACACATGCACTTTATGTGGCGAGGATCTTAGTTCCTGGCCCTGTGTTCTTTTGTTCTGTGACTGTGTTTTATGTTGTTTTATGTTGTTCTGTGACTGTGTTTTAATGTGTTTTATGTTGTTTTATGTAGCACCTGGGTTCAGGAGAAACGTTGTTTCATTTCACTATGTACTGCATCTGCTATATATGGCTGAAATGACAATAAAAGCTTCTTGACTTGACTTGACTTGAATTTGTAGCTTCCTAGTTTACCCGACATCGCCCTCCGTATATATATA
>MU551691.1:91669-128679 GCA_024362625.1 Silurus asotus | reverse complement strand
AGAGAGAGAGAGAAAGAGAGAGAGAGAGAGAGAGAGAGAGAGAGAGAGAGAGAGAGAGAAAGAAAGAAAGATACTTTTTTTTTTTTTTACTTTTACATTCCTTTATTTGACACAAAATATGTTAAATGCCAGATGGTTTGTCAGGTTTGTAGGTTAATTAAATAAATAGATAAATCTTCTTTTTCTTCTTCTTCTTTTTGCTCACCTTGTCCCCAAAACATTCTACATGCAATGTCCCTCTAATAAACTCATTTCTAATCCTGTCCATCGTCGTCACTCCCAACGAACATCTCAACATCTTCAGCTCTGCTACCTCCAGCTCCACCTCCTGTCTTTTACTCAATGCCACTGTCTCTAATCCATACAACATCTCAGGTCTCACCACAGTCCTATAAACTTTCCCTTTCACTCTCACAGATACTCTTCTATCACTAATCACTCCTGCTATCACTCTTCTCCACCCACTCCACCCTGCCTGCACTCTTTTCTTCACTTCTCTAACACACTCTCCATTACTTTGCACTGTTGACTCCAGGTACCTGAACTCCTCCACCTTCTCCACCTCTTCTCCCTGTAACCGCACCCCTCCACTGCCCTCCCTCTCATTCACACATGTACCCTGTCTTATTCCTACTGACTTTCATTCCTCTTCTCTCCAGTGCATATCTCCAACTCTCCAGGATCTTCTCCACCTGCTCTCTACTCTCACCACAAATCACAATATCATCCACAAACATCATAGTCCATGGAGACTCCTGTCTGACCTCGTCTGTCAACCTGTCCATCACCACTGCATACAGGAAAGGGCTCAGAGCCGATCCTTGATGCAGTCCAACCTCCACTATAAACCAGTCTGTTGTTCCTACTACACACTTCACTGCTATCATACTGTCCTCATACATGTCCTGCACCACCCTCACATACTTCTCTGACACACCAGACTTCCTCATACAACACCACAACTCCTCTCTCCATCCTGTCGTACCCTTTCTCTAAATCCACAAACACACAATGCAACTCTTTCTGACCTTCTCTATACCGACTTACCACTCTCATTTTCTCTCACTTTTTTTTCTTGGCTTTTACCACATCCATTTTCACCTGCTGCTGCATCTCCTTGTACTCCTGCCTACTTTTCTCATCACTCTGTTGATCCCACTTCTGTTTCTCCAACCTCTTTCTCCTTCTGCTCTCCCGCACTTCCTGATTCCACCACCATGTCTCTTTGTCTTCCTTTCTATTTTCAGATGTTACACCAAGTACTTTTCTATCTGTCTCCCTCATCACTTCTGCAGTAGTTCCACAATCATCCAGCACCTCTTCACCACCACCGAGCTCCTGTCTGACCTCTTCCCTGAATCTCACACTACAGTCTTTCTACTTCAATTTCCACCATCTTATTCTTCTCTCAGTCCTCACTCATCTCCTCTTCTTCACTTCCAAAACCATCCTACAGACCACCATCTGATGCTGTCTAGCTACATTGTCCCCCGCCAACACCTTACAGTCTCCAATCTCCTTCAGGTTGCATCTCCTACATAGAACATAATCCACCTGTGTGCACCTTCCTCCACTCTTATACGTCACCCTGTGATCCTCCTTCTTCGTAAAATAAGTTTTCACCACTGCCATTTCCATCCTTTTAACAAAATCTACCACCATCTGCTCTTCCACATTCCTCTCCTTAAAACCATACCTACCATCACCTCCTCATCTCCTCTGTTCCCTTCACCTACATGCCCATTGAAATCCACCCCAATCACCAATATTTGATTCCTAGGTTCACCTTCTACCACTTCACACCATTTCTCTTTCCATCCACACCATTCTTTAAACAGTTTAAACACCTCCAATGTTCCTGCTTTTACTCTCTTTCCACTTGGTCTCCTGAAGACACAACATCTCTACCTTTCTCCTCTCCATCATATCAGCTCCCTCTCTCCCTTTACCCGTCATAGTACCAACATTTAAAGTACCAACCCGAACCTCTACTTCTCCTCCACTTCTCCTTTCCCTGCCGTCTCTGTAGACGTCTTCCTCCTCTCCTTCTCCTCCTTCAGCCAACAATAGCACAATTTCCACTGGTACCCTGTTGGTTAATGATACCTGTGGAGGTTGTTGGTAACCCGGGCCTCGACCGATCCGGTATGAAATTCTGATTCGTGTTCTGCATATTTGATTTGGCACATGTTTAACATTGGATGTCCTTCATAACACAAACCTCCACATTTATCCCGGCTTTGTCCAGCACTAAGAGTGACCTGGCTTAGGCAACCCTAATGACTGGGTTAAATAATTTGATAAATAAAAGGATATTTAAAATTAAATATGACAGGTATCATCTTCCATTACAGAACATAGAGCTTCTCCACATCTTCACAAAGCCTCAAACATCTTTAAATTCCACATACTCATAAAAATCAACCAGAATTCTTGATTTCATTTGTCTGGAGAAGATTCTGTTTGCATCACAGACAGCATTTTTTTGTCACTTTGTTCCTTCTGCTTATGTATATTGGCATTTTAGCTTGACCATAAAAAAAGATAAAATTAATCAGTTGTCAAATATACCTCATATACCTTCAGGGTTAACTTTTTTGGTTAACAGTGATTTGTAAAGTGTCTCCACTCTGGTTTAATATCATCATTAAAACCAAGAACATTTCTCCACTGGGGGTCCACCCTCCCACTCAATTTATTACTATTTAAAACCATAACACGGCCCTGTAGAGCAGCTTTCCCGACACTGTCCCAAAGCTTATCTTCCCTTCACCCTATTGAAAAACAAAGATCTGTCCAGCCCCAATCCTCCCACCATGTGCGGAAGTCTACTAGATACTGTTCTTCTCCATACCAGGTCACTGGGCCCGGTTAAGAGTCTCTGGATCACCTGGAGGTGAAAGGCTGCAGCTCTGCTGGTGAGTTGAACTAGACCTTGGCCCCCTTCCTCCTTTGGCAGATGGAGGACACCCTGTGGAATCCAGTGCAGACCATCCCAGAGAAAATCCACGAGCAGGGCCTGGATGTTCCCTAGCAGGTTTGGCGGTGGATCGATGCATTCCAGCTTGCGCCAAAGAGACGACGCTGACAGGTTATTGATCACCAGTGTTTCCCTGCTGTAGGACATCTTTGGGACCCGCTGCTTCCACCTGCTGGTCAGACACCCAAGTATTTAAAACCTCCTCTTTTCCACACCAGGCCTCCTGGGAGTGTCAGCTCCCCACCTTCCCACTCCCCAACTTAAACTGCTTCACTCTTTCCCCAGTTTACTTTCACTGATGATAAAAAAACTTAAAACATCAATTAAAACAATCACATCAGACTGGGATCCCACCATTACAGCCAGGTCATCTGTATACGCTGACAGAAAGAGGGAAGCATTAGAGTGTGGAATATAAAAACCAGGAACACGATTTCTCAGATTGATTAAAAGAGGTTTAATAGCTAGAGTGTACACCGTTCCTGAGAGAACAGCCCCGCCTGATCCCTCTGTACACTTTAAAAGGAGCACATAAACCACCATTAACCTTCAGTACACTCTCAGTTTTACTGTACAACACCCTGAATCATGGCTATGAAACCAGGGTTGAACTCAAAGTTTTCCAGCACCTTCCTCAAGTATTCATGCTCAACCCAGTCAAAAGCCTTTTCCTGGTCTAGGAGAATCAAACCTGACTTTAAGCCCAATATCACCTATATCAGTCTTGAAGCTAATGCTTTTGATAGCAGCTTGCAGTCAGTGCACAGTAGTGGCACTGTGACAGTTCTTCAGGATGGCAACAGGGTCAGGATGGCTCCCTTACAGCTCAATGGGAGCTGACCACCTTACACACTGTCCCGTAGAACCTCTAGCACATCCTGCCCTATTAGTGCCCAGAACGCCTCGTAGAAATCTACAGGGAAACCATCTATACCTGGCGCCTGCCCATACTTCATGACTTAGAGAGAATCCTAAAGCTCTGACTCTGAGAACTTAAGCAGGTCTTTGATGCAGCTCTCCTCCACTACCTGTGCCCCTAACTGCTCACTGCTATACAGCTTCTAGTAGAGGCTAATTGTCTGCTTGCTAATTACAGTGGGTTTGCATGTTCGCATGGCATGCATAAATCTTTTCTGTCCATTCTTTTGTTCTAAACTGAAGAAGAACTTAGAAGGAGCATCCATCTCAATTATGGTTTTAAAGTGTGAGCGGACCACTGCCTTCTGTACTGCAGTGTCCAACAGGTCTTTTATTTTGGCTTTTTTTTGAGGGCTTCAATATGCCCTCGAATTCCTGTGACCTCCAAACGCTGGAGTTCCACTGTCTCTATCTCCAGAGCTTTCAGAGACCTCGCAATGACGCTTGTGACATACTGTTGTGAGTACTGTTGACAACAAAACTTTGATTTGCGCTTTCGTTACATCCCACCACTGCAGTAGGGAGTTAAAATCTGCAATTCAATAAAATATTTCATAAAAAAAAAAAAAAAATGGGTTTATTCAAAAGTGCGGTATTAAAATTGGTTTTTCATTCTTCTTACTGATAATACATTGTACCAGGCAGTGTTCTGAGATGCCTACTGCGAGGATAAAACACTCAGTTGATGCTTAAAACCATAAAATCGATTTAATCTCGCCAGGGAGAGCGTAACCCTAACCCTAACCCTATGCAGTTTCTTATTAAAATTTCTCCATATGTCACAGAGATCGTGGGTCTCCACCATCTTCCACAGACGCTTACGGGAAGCTACATGAGGTTCTGTAATTATTTTCTGCTGTACAATTAAAATATCCTACAATTAAAAACTCTGCAGTTTAAAATCACATTGTTGAGTTTGTGTAAAAACTTCATTCTCTCCACTGCACTGGTGACGTCCACACAGATACACACTAAAACCTCCTTCTCATCAAAACAGTTACTTTTAAAAGCCTCCTGTTTAAAATTTCTTCCACAGTGAAAGAAACTGGAATAAATTGTGAGTAGAAGCAGCAGCACCACTAAGTGATGTGTTGTGGATTAAAGTCACCATCCAGTCCCACTCCTTCACCCAGTCAGCAGCGTTCCTGCTGTCGCTGTGGGTCTCCTGCAGCATAACAACATCCACACGCTTCTGTCTTAAAAAACTCATAAAGCTTTACTCTCTTTCAGTGTTCGCGTTCTCTATTTATATGAAAACTCGCAATGTGTATCCCATTAATTAAAATTAAAGTGCTAAAAAACTTAAAGTGCCACACACTCGATTAGTCTACATCTGAGTTCCCATATTCACCCTCATTATCAGCTTCTTCAGTCTAAAAAGTTTTTGATTAGTAAAAGCTCCTTCTCGTCTAAAAATCCTGAATAAACTCGTCTACTGAGACATTTTTCTGCCACTTAGTGAAACATAAAACACAAAAAAAATGGTTAACGGTTCTTCCTGTGTGTCTAGATTAAAATCTCGACCTTCTTATCGCTCTTTACCTGCTTTTTGCTTTGTCCCTTACCTCGTTTCTTTCTTTTGGTTGGTACTTTGAACAGGGGCTCGTCGTCCATCTCTATGTCTCCTTGCACTGGTGTATTGACCGGTGTCTCCTGGCAACAGCTCTGCACCCCTGGGCCTGCCTCTGCCAGCGCAGGCAGCTCCAGCACTGTCCACTGTGACATTTTCTCAGTTCGGCCCAGCAGGGTTTCTCTGGGGTGGGTTCTGTCACTTGTGGAGCCCTGGTCTTCAATCTGAGCTTGAAGCTCATGCTCCCTAGGCCCTGGTGCAGCAGCAGTTACAGGGCTTTCAGCAGCAGGCCGAGCTAAAGCCGCAGGGGAAACAACTCCAGCAGCTTTAGCTGCTTCCTGCTCCGGTCACTTGGAGACACCGGGGTCACTCTGTCTTTCAGGACAGGTGAGAACAAGATGTCCAAACTGACCACATTTAAAACATTTAATTTCTGAATCGGTGGAAACAAAGATGTTGTAGTCAAACCCATAAATCCTAAACTTAAAGACCATGCTTAGTTCCTCAAGATCTCCATTCAAGACCATAAACACCATCCAAGTGTTCAATCAGTGGTGACTTACAGCCGAGGGGGATTTTCTTCATGGGGAGACGGTTCTCCCGTACCGAGACGCTCTTTCACAATCGTCTCATCACTTATAAAAGGAGGAACATTTGATAGCAACACCTTTTTATCAGGAGAACTAAGTGGAGAAACCAGTACACACTCATTATTTATAACAATTCACTTCTGATCAGTTTATTCTCTTTCTCAATACTGTTCAGAAACACAACTACAACACTGTTCATACGGGAGACAGAGACAATATTCTCATGTCCCACCACATTACCAACCGCTAACACACACACACACACACACACACACACACACACACACACACACACACACACACACACACACACACACACAGATAATTCCTAGATGTTTTACGAAAATAAAATTGCAATAAAACGTGGAAAAAAATTGAGAGAGCGAGACTTTTTTTTTGCTTTTTTACAAACCTGATCTTTTTTAAAAGTAAGGTAAAATTGATGAATAAATACTGGTGTGTGCGTAAACAATTAACAAAAAAAAAAGGTAAACCTGCTGATGCACCCATTAAAAACCATGTTTGGCTTAAATGAGGACACACACATTAAAACATCACACATTTAGTTGTTGATGATCCTGGTCCAGTGTGCACAAGACATCATTCAGTGCCCAGGCGTTAACAAAACCATCCAGATTGTTTGTTAGTTTAAAATATGCGAACTCCACCCAGAGCCTAGCAGATATTAGAGCTCTAACCATCACCTCAGGATCTACTGTGCCTTCCCTTCTGAATTTCCTTTTCCTGGTTAATTTCCAGCTTTGATTCTCATATTAGCAAGTTTAGTAGGCAGACATGTTTTCTGTCTGTGCTCACGTATTTAGGCCCAAAGATAAAAAGCTTTACATTGAAGTTACTGCCCAGGTCTCCAACCCGTCCCTCTAACACCCTGAACAGTCCTCTCAGCCTGCAGCAGTGTAGAAACAGAACAGAGGTCACATTGTCAGTAACCTCATCTACCCCCCCCTGTTGTCTCAATCTCAAACAGTGGTGGTAGATGGGCTCTGGAATTGTCAGTCTGCTGTAAGGAAAGCTGACTTGATCACAACCTTGGCTTCCCACTACACCTTCAACTTTCTGGCACTTACTGAGACCTGGATATCCCCACAGAACACTGCTACACCAGCTGCTCTGTCTTCTGCCTATGCTTTCTCTCACTCACCAAGATAAACCGGTAGAGGTGGTGGGGCAGGTCTACTCTTATCACGGAGATGGTGTTTCACACCTTTGTCTAATCGAACCATGTCTTCTTTTAAATTCCATTCAGTTTCAGTTCTCTCTCCAATCAACCTCTTCATTATTGTCATCTTCCACCCTCCTGGTCCCCTTGGAGTCTTCCTAGAAGAGATAGACACACTCCTCAGTGCTTCCTCTCTGTGCACTTCCCTCTGACAGCACACCTCTGACAGTTCTTGGTGACTTCAACCTCCTATCTGACAAACTTCAGTCATCTTGCCTCTTGACTTTTCTGAAAACCTTCTCCTTGATATTTAACAGCTGCCCTCCAACACACAAGGGAGAAAATGCCTGGACCTGGTTTCACCTGCCCTACCCCAGCTTGGACGTTGCAACTGACTCTTTCCTCTCATCTCTTTTCTTAACTATGGACCTCCTTTGCCCCTTGACTACAAAACCCAAGAAGACTTCTTGTCCCACACCATTGCTGTCAGAAGTTCTGCACAGCAATCGACAAGAACTCAGATCTGCAGAGAGGAAGTGAAATAAATCTTACCATGCACTCCTGACCAAATTTTCGTTGGATGTAACTTCTGCTAAAACTTCCTTCTATAAGGAAAAGGTCTTCTCTTCACTACTCAACCCCTCTGCCACACCTGCCTGCTCCATCCTTCCTAAGTGCTAATGACTTTTTCTCCTTCTATGATGAAAAGATTAAGAAAATCTGCCAGACCTTCACTTCCTCCTTAACAATGACTACACAACACAGCCAGCAATCCACTACGTCTCTGTCAAGCTTCTCAACCTTAACAGAAGATGAGATACTGCAAGTCATCCAATCTAGCAAAGAGAGGTAAGTACGCTTCAAGGCTCTTCTCTGTTCTGGCACCGAGGTGGTGGAATGAACTTCCCCTAGATGTCCGTACATCTCTCTCTCTTCAAGCGACGATTGAAAACCTTCATCTTCCCGAAACACTTAAACTTTCCAAGTTTGCTTTGTAGAATTCAAGAGTTATATTTATATTAAGTTTGTAATCTTGCGTACCAGTGTAGATTTATTCATTGCTAGAGTCTCAAAGCACTTTTGTACGTCGCTCTGGATAAGGACATCTGCTAAATGGCGTAAATGTAAATGTATTCTCAAGGTTCTCCAGTTGAGGGGTCCTGAAGCTCATAAGAGAGCCTTCCTCTGGCTCTGCCTCCACCGCAGCTGAAACCTGCATATGAGGAAAGTAGCTGTGGTTTCCTTCATCTTGTTCATCTTCTCCATGTTCCTCAAAGCTCTGTTTAAAGGCAGAGGGTAGTGCTGAGTGGATGCTCTCTATTGTAAGCTTCATGAACCTTTTGGACTTGATGCCTGCCAGGCATCACATCTCTTCTGGGCTTCTGAAGCTGCCACCATGCCTCAGGTCTGTGATCTTTGTGCCTGGATTAATGGATGTGCTTTGTGCTTGGATTAATGGATTGCTAAAAAGTGTTAAAATTGTCCCTCCAGTGTCCAGATTTTAAAAAGTCTCTCTGGACTTTAGAAACTAGTGTCCAGGCTGTTAGAACAGATCTGTAGAAAGGAGAGTAGGGAAGGAGCAGTAGGGTGCAAACTGTTTCTGGCCAGCATAGTGTTGAATACAGGTGCCTTTGTCCAGCTTGAAGTCTGAATGTCCTGATTCTGTTTCAGATGTCTATTAGGCCCTTAACCCCCCTCCAGGACAGGGAGGTAGAGTGCAGCAGCTTGTATCCAGTGCAGTGAAGTTAAACTAAAAAACATTGTTTCCCTCGCACCACATACTGCATTCCACTTCATTATACTCACTGACTTTCTCCTGGATCTCTTACAGAATTACATCGGCATTCGGGAAAAGGCATTAAGCTGGTTTAAATACTACCTGTCTGATCGTTGCCATTTTGTAGACTTAAATGGAGAGCTATCCAGGTTAATGCAAGTGAATTATGGGGTGTCACTGTTATGCTGATGATACCCAGCTATATATTTCATCAAAACCACACAATACTCATATTTGGCTCAGATAACTGAGTGTTTAAAAAATTTCATGATTGGATTAGCCATAACTTTCTATTATTATATTCTGATAAAACAGAGATTTTTTTAATTGGCCCAAAAATCGGTACACAGAAGCTCCAGCATTTTAACTTGCATTTAGAAGGACCTTCTGTAACTACTAGTTCAGAACATGTAGTAACAGTAAAATACCTGAAAGTTATTTTAGACACCAACTTGTCTTTTAAAAATCATATCAGCTATATTACAAAAACAGCTTCTTCCACCTTAGAAATATTGCTAAGCTAAGACACGTTATCTATATCTGATGTAGAGAAGCTCGTCCAAGCGTTCATGACCTCCAGACTGGACTACTGTAATGCATTACTAGGTGGATGTCCTGCATCATTAATAAACAAGCTTCAGTTTGTATTCTTTGTTTTCCAGAATGCAGCAGTCAGAGTCTCACAAGGTTGAGAAAACATCACCATATAACCCCAATCTTCTCGTCCCTACACTGGCTTCCTGTTAAGTTTTGAATCCACTACAAACTACTGCTTCTTACCTACAAAACACTAAATAATTTATCTCCATGTATCTCCAGTCTTTTAACACGCTACAATCCATCACGCTCCCTGAGATCTCAAAACTCTGGACTTCTAGTAGTTTCTAGAAAAGCAAAGTCCACTAAAGGTGGTAGAACATTCTCACATTTAGATCCTAAACTCTGGAACAGTCTTCCTGACAGTGTTCGGGGCTCAGACACACTCTCACAGTTTAGGTGCAGATTAAAGACGCATGTTTTTAGCGAGTTCTACACATCACACACATCACATCATAACCTTGTGCTCCAGAACATCTGATCACATCACATTATCAACTTGTGCTATTAATATTATGAACAGCAGCTACGCTAATTCCTCTCCACTGCTTCTCTTTCTACCCACCCCGAGGCATCCTGAGGTTGCTCCAGCTCCAGTCATGTCCCACCTCATAAAGATTGTGGACCTTTAAAAAAGTAGATGCCCACAAACATCCTGAACCATCTAGAGACGTACCAGTGCCATTTGGATTCCACTTGGATTTCAAAGTACATGCATGATGGCAGCCACAGTACTTTTTCTTCTATAAGTTGTACCAGAAACAAAGTCCTGAACATAAAGCAACACATCCCAGACAATATTTTTCCGGTTTTTGATTATTCAGATGTTTTGTTGGACATTTTAGTCGGAGGTACAATGCATGTACAGACGTAGTGGGAAGCGCAACAGCGGGGTGGTTAAAAGACTGTAACTTCAAACATCAGTTTCTGTGAGGATATGTGCATCTCCACCAGGTCATTCTTATCACTCAATAATGATAAACCATGGTTTACTGGGAAACTCGAACAGCTTTGTCATGCCAAAGAAGATGCTTACAGAAGTGGGGATAAAATCTTGTATAACCAGGCCAGGAACAAACTAACAAAGGAGATCGGTTTGGCTAAAAAAAACACTCTAAAAAGCTGGAAAAACAGTTTTCAGCCAATGACCTGGCTTCCATCAACTTCCATCAACTTGGAGTAGTACACATCATCAGTGATCAGCTACATCAGCAAGTGAATTAAACATCTCCAAGACCATCACTACACGCTTCAACCAGAAGCTGTGGATGACCGCAAAAGTGTGTGCGCTGCTCAAACAAAGAGACTCAGAGGACAAAACGGCCCTAAGGGCATGGGACAATCTGTTCCGTGCCATCAAGCTCATAGAGTAGCATGCACAGGCCAAGAGAATCCACAGCCACTTCCAGGACAGCTGCTGGACCAGATAACATTCCTCGCAGAGTGTTTAGGGAATGTGCCGAACAGCAAGTGGATGTCTTCACCGTCTTCAACATGTCCCTAAACAGCAACATTGTTCCTACATGCCTCAAGACAACGACCATCGTCCCTGTGCCGAGAAAGTCTACAGTCACCTGCCTCAATGACTATCGTACCGTCGCACTCACACCTATCGTGATTAAGTGCTTTAAGAGGCTTGTCATGAGGCACATCAAGACCTAGCTTTAACCCTCACTGGACCACATGCAGTTTGCGCATCATCCAAACTGTTCCATGGACGATGCTATCTCCACGACCCTCCATCTGGCCCTCACCCACCTGGACGATAAGGACCTATATGTACGAATGCTTTTCATAGGCTTCAGCTTAGCAATCAACATAATCATCCCTCAGCATCTGATCGACAAGCTGAGCCTAATCGGCCTGAACACCTTCCTCTGCAACTGGATACTGGACCTCCTGAATGGGAGACCTCAGTCATTCCGGATCGGAAACAGCATCTCCAGAACCACCACATTGAGCACTGGGGCACCTCAGGGCTGTGTGCTCAGCACACTGCTGTTCACTCTGCTGACTCACGACTGTGTAGCAATGCACAGCTCGAATCACATCATCACGTTTGCCGATGACACGACCGTGGTGGGTCTCACACAATGGGGCATTCCTTTTACTAATTAAACAAATAAATAAGATGCTCCACATTCCACAACATTAACCGATACCTTGTATCTCCTCCCCAATTATAGTGGTACTCTAAAGGTCTTATTCTTGTAACCCTGTTGTAATGTGTCTCTTCTGTTAAAGCTTGACTGATTTAAAATGATCTGCTCTTTACTTTCCTGATTTTATTTATGTATCAGAACACAACATGATGTATTAATATCAGTTATACGTTAATTACTGGTCCTGGCATGTTAATGTATACCTGTTCTAATGCTGTATGTCCTTTTAAGGCCTGATGTCAGAATGTATACAAAATTATCTGCTTTTCATTTCCTAATGAAAGTGCATTTTGTCTTGTGTTTTTTATTTTTTTTTAAATCAGAACACAATATCGTAGTAACATCAGTTACACTTTGATCACTGATTTATGGATGTAATGTACCGCTGCCTTTATGCCGTCATTCCTTTTCATGTTTAGTATCCAAATGACCACAAAATTATCTGTTACTTATTTTTCAAACAATGGTGCATTTTATTTGTTAACGAAAGGTTGAAATGAGAGAGAGAGAGAGAGAGAGAGAGAGAGAGAGAGAGAGAGAGAGAGAGAGAGAGAGAGGAATGGATTATTATGTGTCCGTATCGTTGTATGAAAGGACACTGTGCAATTTGGGACTAACCCTAACCCCCAACACCTGTTGATCCCACACACTCACACACAGATCCCACCACACAACAACACATACTGATCCCCACACACCTACTGATCCCCACCGCACCCTAATATTTACTAACACCTGCCAACCCCCCCCACACACACACACACACACCTACTGATCCCCACCCCCCCACACCCCTACTGACCCCCCCCCCACACAAACCAACACCTATTGATCCCTTTCACACACACACTCACCTACTGATCCCCCCACACACCAACACTTACTGACTCCCTCACACAGCAGCACCTCCTTATCCCCCTCACAGCAGCACCTACTGATCACCTACACACACCTACTGATCCCCACATACACCTACATATACTGATACCTCACACACAAACAATTACTGATCCCACACACTCACACACATTGATACCACCACACACCAAAACATACTGATCCCCACACACATCAACATCTACTGATTTCGCCACACACCAACATCTACTGATCCCACACACACACACACACACACACACACACACACACACACACACACACACACACACACACACTGACCCACAGCACACTATTACATACTGTAGGTAGGTACTACTGACCCCACACACGCTAACATCTACAGGTCACCCTTAGACACTAACACCTACTGATCCCCACACACATTAACACCTATTTCTCCCTTCCACACACATATACACTGATCCCACCACTCACCTACTGAACACCTACTGAACCCCCACATACACACACCCACTAATCCCACCATACACCAACACATTCTGATCCCCAGCACAGACCTACTGATCCCACCACACATCAACACCTACTAACCCCCACACAAACCAACACTTACTGATTCCCCCACACATCTACAGATACCCCACACAAACACCTAACCCTGAGCCTACCCCCCACACACACAAAGCATCCACACAAGGAAAACAGAGCGTCCGGTCAAAGATTAGAGATGTTTAGAGAACAGTGTGTATCTGCAGGCGATCAGCTCCCAGTCATCTGTGTCCCAAATATCACCAAACACATGACACACTTTTCACTTGTACTTCCCTCTTGCCCACACTGTATTTGTGTGTGTATGTGTGTGTGTGTGTGTGTGCGTGTGTGTGTGCGTGCGTGTGTGCGTGTGTGTGTGTGTGCGTGTGTGCGCGCGCGCGCGTGTGTGTGTGTGTGTGCGTGCGTGCGTGTGTGCGTGTGTGTGTGTGCGTGTGTGCGTGCGTGTGTGCGTGCGTGTGTTTGTGTATATACTGTATATCAGGGTATAATGATGATACATTTGACATGATTGTACTGACTGTTACATTTTCTACAGTAACATAATCTCTTTTACTCCTCTCTCTCTCTCTCTCTCTCTCTCTCTCTCTCTCTCTTTTTTCTCTTCTCTCTCTCTCTCTCTCTCTCTCTCTCTCTCTCTCGCTCTCTCTTTCTCTCTATCTGTCTCTCTCTCTCTTACTTTCTAATTTCCCTTCTCACTCTTTCACTCCCCTTTTCTTATTCACTCTTTTTCTCACTCCTCCCCCTCCATCTGTCTCTCTGTCTGCCCCCCCTCTCAGAGTGAGGGTATGATGGAGGGAGTTGCTGTGTATCTGCAGTGTTGCAGCGACAAACGTTTCCACACCTCTCACTTCATCTTCCCCCCATGCACACACACACACACACACACACACACACACACACACACTGAAAACTGAAAGCTAGGTAGATTGAGAGAACGAGAGAGAAGGAGAGAATGCATTGCTCTGTGCTGTGAAGATTTGTTCCATCTATCTATTCCTCCTGTAATCCTCCACGCTTCAGATGAAAACATGCAGAGCAGAAGGTAAGCACTTCTATCTATCTATCTATCTATCTATCTATCTATCTATCTATCTATCTATCTATCTATCTATCTATCTATCTATCTATCTATCATCTGTCTGTCTTTAAATGTTTATGAGATCGCTGTATCTGCAGCGGGGTTTCCCCAGCTCTTCATTTTCACCATGCAGGATTCTCATTTCATCCCTCCATCCTCCTCCATCGTTGGTCCTTCATCGCTTAACTATGCTTGTTTTTATCTTAAACTATGAGGCACTTGTAACCAGTTTATCTCCATCCTTCTATTATTTCCATCTGTCCCTCTGTCCCTCTATCTATCCCTCCACAACACTCCATCATTCTTCTGCCTCTAACATATCTTCCACCCTTTGATCATTCTGTCTTCATCTCCATCATAAATCTTATATATCCATTATCCTCCTATTCCACCATTACTCATTCATCTCTTCTTTTTTTTTTATTTATGGCTCATTCCACCATCCCTCCATCCTTATGCTGGTACTCCGCATCCCTTCTATATATTTAAAACCTTAGTACATTTCCCTCTTTCCATCTGCAGATTTTGAAAAGATAGAGTAATTTATTTGAAAGATGTGTGTGTGTGTGTGTGTGTGTGTGTGTGTGTGTGTGTGTGTGTGTGTGTGTGTGTGTGTGTGTGTGTGTTTTATACTGCTACAACCACCTCCAGCAGGACCTTGACCTCCTCCAGGGGCTCCTGTCTGATGAAACTTCCGTAAATCTTTGTCTTTATTAGAATTCCAATCAGCGTTTAAGTTCAAAACAACAAACGAGCAAACAAACAACAATAATAATGAAATCATTTTGGCGGCCAGACATCAAACCTCAAACACTGCAGTGAATCATAACCATAACTTTACACACAGGGCCTGAGGAGTAATGTGTAGTTTCACGTATGATGTGTATCTGAGGCACAAACACACTTCCTTTATGGCTCTTATTATGTTTACATTTTATTTAAAAAATCTTACTTAGAAATGAGGCCCAAATTTGACCCTATGGAGGTGCTAGAACATCGTCTAATCACTATACCATATTTCACAACATGTTTCCTGAGTGTTTAATGCAGTTATAGGCACTCCAGCCAGATGTAATAGAAGAAAGTAAGAAGAAGAAGAATAGTGGTAATGGTATAGCCTTCAGTGCTTGGCCCCCTAATAATGATAATAAAATGTTTCAAGTGTGTATTATGTTAAAAAACAAAAAAGGGAAGAATGTAATCTAATTCAGTTCAGCATTTTTAACAATAGACATTATATAAGCAGCTTTACGGAGATCAAGGGGGTTATGAACGAACACTTCAATTACACATTAAATCTCAATTCAAGTAGAAAATCTTCGAGAGACACTGATGTGATAATGACCAATGGAAACCAAAATCATCAACCCACTGAGCACAGGATTTAAAACTATTTAAAATTACAGGCTAATCCAACAAACAGGAATTGTATCCTAATTGAGAATGAAGTGTACATGCCTGTATGGACTCTTGACACCATCTGAATGTCAAGAGTGGTGGATGGTGTTCTGGAGATCAAGACAACAGTAAGCTCCTGTGTTAAGCTACTTGTCCATCCAATTGGCACTGGTACGCCTCTAGATGGTTCGGGATGTTTGCGAGTTCGGCATCTACTTCTTCAAAGGTCCATAATCTTAATGAGGTGGGAGGTGACTGGAGCTGGCCAAACCTCAGGAAGCCTCGGGATGAGGAGAGAAAGAGAAGCAGTGGAGAGGAATTAGCGTAGCTGCTGTTCATGATATTAACAGCACAAGTTGATAATGTGCATGTGATCAGATGTTCTGGAGCACAAGGTTATGATGTGATGTGTGTAATGTGTAGAACTCGCTAAAAACATACATCTTTAATCTACACTTAAACTGGGAGAGTGTGTCTGAGCCCCGAACACTGTCAGGAAGACTATTCCAGTTTAGGAGCTAAATGTGAGAATGTTCTACCACCTTTAGTGGACTTTGCTATTCTAGGAACTACTAGAAGTCCAGAGTTTTGAGATCTCAGGGAGCGTGGCAGATTGTAGTGTGTTAGAAGACTGGAGATACATGGAGATAAACCATTTAATTAAATTCAATTCATTTTTATTTGTTTTGCGCTTTTAACATTGAACATTGTCTCAAAGCAGCTTTACACAGATAATGTGGTGATTAAATGTAAATATGTTCTCTGTAAGTATGTTTGTCCCTGATGAGCAACTGTGGCAAGGAAAAACTCCCCGAGATGGCATAAGGAAGAAACCTTGAGAGGAACCAGACTCAAGAGGGAACCCATCCTCATCTGGGTTGCACCAAATGTCCATCTAGCAAGCAGTATAGTGTGATCAATGGTGTCAAAAGCTGCACTAAGGTCGAGCAAAACAAGTAAGGAAACAAAACCCTGATCAGAGGCCAATAACAGGTCATTTACCACCTTAACTAGCGCCGTCTCTGTGCTATGATGAGGCCGAAATCCTGACTGATACATTTCAAAAATGTTATTCATAAGTAGGTGTGAGCATAACTGCTGTGCTACAACCTTTTCTAAAATTTTGGATATAAAGGGGAGATTTGATATCGGTCTGTAGTTGGACAACTGACATGGGTCAAGGTCAGGTTTCTTAATAAGGGGGTGGATAACTGCCAGTTTGAAAGATTTAGGTACATAACCAGTGCTAATGGAAGAGTTAATTATTTTTAAAACTGGTTTGATTATCTCTGGAGTTATCTGTTTAAAGAAACTAGTTAGGTGAGGGATGGAGATGCAGGTTGATGATTTTGATGAGGAGATTAATGAGATTAAGTCATTCTCATGAATAGGAGTGAAGCTTTGTAGTTGATTATCCGTTATAATGACACTGCTGTCTACAGGGTTACTTGTAAAATAATTTGGATTTATTTTAACCGTCTGGATTTCTTGCCTGATGTTTTCA
Organism: Silurus asotus; assembly: GCA_024362625.1. Lineage (NCBI taxonomy): Eukaryota > Metazoa > Chordata > Actinopteri > Siluriformes > Siluridae > Silurus > Silurus asotus. Next base: position 111,512 of record MU551691.1, on the reverse strand, counting down.
ATTTTATTATTAAAAAAGTTGATGAAATCATTACTACCTATTGGTGGTGTGCATGTGAGTGCAGTGCTTTTATTCCCTGTTAATTTTGCTACCGTGCTGAATAAAAATCTAGGATTATGCTTGTTATTTTCTATGAGGGTGGAGAAATATGCTGATCAGCAGCACTAAGAGATTTTCTATAATTTAGGAGGCTCTCCTTCCATGCTGTTTGAAATACTGTTAATTTTGTTTGACGCCATTTACGTTCTAATTTTCGAGTGGTCTGTTTTAAGGTGTGTGTATGATCAGTATACCACTGTGCTAATTTTTTCTCCCTGATCATTTTGGTCTTAAGTGGAGCTACATCATCTAGAGTGTAACGTAACGTTGTTTCTAGATGTTCAGTGGCCCAGTCGAGCTCTGCGGGGTCTGACGGAGATTTATCTAATATCGTAATTTCTGGAAGATTATTAATAAAACGCGCTGCTGTAGCTGATGTGAAAGTACGCTTAACACGGTAACGTGGTGAGGTAGAAATGCAATGACTTAGGCAAATTTTAAACGAGATTAGATAATGGTCTGAGATAGCTTCAGACTGTGGAATTACAACTAAGTTTTTTATTTTAAATCCAAATGTTAACAACAAATCGAGAGTGTGTCTCCACTATGAGTGGGTCCTATAACATTCTGATTAATTCCAACTGATTTAATGTTTTGTAGGTAAGAAGCATTAGTTTGTAGTGGATTTGAAACATAACAGGAAGCCAGTGTAGGGACGAGAAGATTGGGGTTATATGGTGATATTTTCTCGACCTTGTAAGAACTCTGGCTGCTGCATTCTGGACTAACTGAAGCTTGTTTATTAATGATGCAGGACATCCACCTAGTAACGCATTACAGTAGTCAAGTCTGGAGTTCATGAACGCATGAACGAGCTTCTCTGCATCAGATATAAACATGTTTCTTAGCTTAGAAATATTTCTAATGTGGAAGAAGCTGTTTTTGTAACTTGGTTGATGTGATTATTAAAAGACAAGTTGCTCTAAAATAACTTCCAGATCTTTTACTGTTGAACTAGTGGTTACAGCACATCCGTCTAAACGCAGGTTGAGATGCTGGAGCTTCTGTGTACTGGTTTTTGGGCCGATGAGCAAAATCTCAGTCTTATCAGAATTTAAAAATAAAAAAAAGGAAAAAAACCCATACTGTGATTTAGTGATTGTTCCAAACCAGAGTAAATTTGAAAAATGTTGTGGGAAGTGTTCCACCCCGACTTGAGACTATTAAGGTTTTTTTTTTTTGCATGTGAAACATCTACATTTGCACCTTAGAGCAGTAAATCAGGTATACAGTAGCACATGTCATTTGATCAGGTTGGTTTTGAATCCATTATTCATGTTATAAAAGAGTGATTTGGAACAATAATAGTTATATTGTTGTATTTTTAATTTATCATGAATAGTGTTACACAAACCATTAAAGCATATGCAGTCTGGGACTCACTGCAGCGACATGAGCAGAGAGTTGAAGATACAACTCTTTAATGAAACTAACAGGAAGTAACCAAGTTTCTGAGGCAAAACAAAAACAATAGTGCAGATTCAAACAAACAGTCAAAACCAAAGACCCCCAAAAAACTGTTCAAAACCTCAGTCCAAAAAGTTCAAATAATCCGAACATGGAAGCAGTGAGGACCAGTCCATTCATCCAGACCGGCAGCAGGGAAAAGGGCAGGAAGAAACGACTGCATAATCTCAGTGACATAAATAATAAGATATTGAGATAATGAGATAATGAGATAGTGAGATGATGAGATGATGAGATAATAAGATAGTGAGATAATGAGATAGTGAGATGATGAGATGATGAGATAATGAGATAGTGAGATGATGAGATGATGAGATAATGAGATAATGAGATAGTGAGATGATGAGATGATGAGATGATGAGATAATGAGATAGTGAGATGATGAGATAATGAAATGATGAGATATTAAGATGATGAGATGATGAGATATTGAGATATTAAGATGATGAGATGATGAGATATTGAGATATTAAGATGATGAGATGATGAGATATTAAGATGATGAGATGATGAGATGATGAGATAATGAGATAGTGAGATGATGAGATAATGAGATGATGAGATGATGAGATATTAAGATGATGAGATGATGAGATATTGAGATATTAAGATGATGAGATGATGAGATATTGAGATATTAAGATGATGAGATGATGAGATAGTGAGATAATCTGGCGAGAGAGAGTTTTTGAAGCCTTAAATACCGAGCAGCTCAGGAAAAGACACAAGATGGGCACCGAGCCGGAAGTGCGGAAGCGGAAGACCGTGACACATTCTGCATCTTACATATGTATAGAAACTTTAGAGATTAAAATAAAAAAACTTTTCCAGCTGTTTCTAAATTTACTTTATTATAAATGTCTCAAGCAACCAATAGAATTACAAATATATTCACATATATAATTATTAATGACATCAGATTTTAGTATGGACCCCCACATCACCCCGAATCCAATCAAACTACCCCACAGTCAGATTAATATTGAATTGATTCAGGTCTCCGGTGTGTGTGTGTGTGTGTGTGTGTGTGTGTGTGTGTGTGTGCATGCATGCAAGCATTTGTGTGTGTAAGTCGGTTTCTGTAGTTATGGAGTTTCCTGGGAGATGATCTGTCCACACCGAGAGACGAGCGAAGGAGCAATCTCTCTCTCTCTCTCTCTCTCTCTCTCTCTCTCTCTCTGTCTACAGTGATGACTCACACATTTGCAGTAAGACACATTTACTGCTGCCACCAAATGGATAGTCAGAACAACAGTGTGTGTGTGTGTGTGTGTGTGTGTGTGTGTGTGTGTGTGTGTGTGCAATATTATCACTGGTCTTCTCACCTCTCAGTTCTCCATTACATTACACAACACACATTAGTTGAAGGCGAACAGAACAGTAATGGTTCTCTGTCTGTCTGCCTGCCTGTCTATCTCTCTGTCTGTCTTTGTCTCTCACTGTCTGTCTGTCTGTCCACCTGCCTGCCTGTCTGTCTGTCTGTCCTCAGGGTGGTCAAACAGAAGCCACAGCAATTCTGTAAGACACTTCACAGAGAGAAAGAGAGATAAACACCAGGAGCTGCTGTACACATCTCCAGGAGAGCTGATGTTAACACACACACCATGAAGAAGATCTACATTGGCAAAACTGGCCTGAAGAGCTCACGGGCCGGCTGTAAGCACCAGAAGAAAAGGTGAGCTGCTGAAAATAAGACAGAAATGTAATGAGACACTGATAGAACCCCGATTCCAAAAAAGTTGTAACACTGTGAAAATGTAAATAAAACAATATAATGATTTGTGAATCTCATAAATCTAAAATTCATTCACAATAAAAGATAGAAAACATATCACATGTGTAAACTGAGGAAATCTACAATTTTAGGGGAAAAATAATTCTGAATTTAATGGCTGCAACACGTCTCAAAAAATTTGGGCTGGAGAAACAAAAGTCAAATGTTATGGTGGTAAAATGAACCAGCTGGAGAAACATCTGGAGAAATCTCACAAGTGACGCAGGTGACAATCAATATTAAATGTTTGTAATATTAAATGTGTGTAAAAAATTCTGTAGTGGAAAACACTGCATGAGTTTAATAACCTGCCAGAAAAGATTGTCTGTGAACACAGTTCTTCATGTCATCCACAATTGCAGGTTCAATCTCTAACATGTAAGGAAGAAGGCATGCGTGAACATGATCCAGAAACACCAACATCCTCCCTGATCAAACCCAGAATTTACTGTATTTAAAATGAACTGAGGTGTGAAGTGGAAATCTGTTCTGTGGTTTCTTTTTGGTCACCATGGACACCATGTCCTCCAGACTAAAGAGGAGAGGGATCATCTGGCTTGTTATCAGCACTCAGTTGAAAAAGCTGTATCTCTGATGGTATGATGGAATGTAGAATGAGCAGCTTTTACATTTGGAAAAACTCTATTAATGCTGAATGCCATATAGAGGTTTTAGAGCAACAGATACTTCCATCCAGAAAACTTCTTTTTCAGGGAAGGACTTATATATTTAGAGCAGGACAATGCTAATTGCATACTGCTTTGTAGTAGAAGAGTCCGGGTGCTGAACTGACCTGCATGCAGTCTAGACCTTTTCTTCTTCTTCTTCTCCCCCCATTAGGGGTCTCCGCAGTGGATCATCTGTCTCCATAAACCCCCACCCTGTCCTCTACATCTGCCTCTTTCACACCAACTACCTGTGTCTCCATCCTCAGCATTCTTCTTCTGATATACCCCATGTTCCTCCTCTGCACATGTCCAAACCATCTCAATCTCGCCTCCCTCACCTTGTCTCCAAAACGTCCTACATGCACTGTCCCTCTAATAAACTCATTTCTAATCCTGTCCATCGTCGTCACTCCCAACGAACATCTCAACATCTTCAGCTCTGCTACCTCCAGCTCCACCTCCTGTCTTTTACTCAATGCCACTGTCTCTAATCCATACAACATCTCAGGTCTCACCACAGTCCTATAAACTTTCCCTTTCACTCTCACAGATACTCTTCTATCACTAATCACTCCTGCTATCACTCTTCTCCACCCACTCCACCCTGCCTGCACTCTTCTCTTCACTTCTCTAACACACCATCCATTACTCTGCACTGTTGACCCCAGGTACCTGAACTCCTCCACCTTCTCCACCTCTTCTCCCTGTAACTGGAAACACAGTGTTGTAATAACTTTGTTGTAAAAGTGTTGCAGCATTAAAGACAAAATGACTTAATTTTTCCCCTTAAAATGGTACAAATTCTAATAATACACATCTGATATGTTTTCTACGTTTTATTGTGAATGAATAATAAAATCTGGGTTAATACATTTGTAAATCAATACATTTAGTTTTTATTTACATTTTACACAGTGTTCCATTTGTTGCTATTATTAGTAATATTATCAGTGTGAGGTGTGTTTTCAGTGGTCATGTGACAATCAGGAGACACTTACTGGATGTTCTCAAATATGTGCAGTTTCTGTCTCACACACACAACACATTAACAATGAGAAATGAATGACAAAATTGGTGTGTGTGTGTGTGTGGGGTGTGTGTGTGTGTGTGTGTGTGTATATGTGTGTGTGATAAACACATCGTTTAAACACATTAAAGTGGATGTTCACACAATGTCTGTGCTGCAAGACTGTGTGTGTGTGTGTGTGTGTGTGTGTGTGTGTGTGTGTGTGTGTGTGTGTGTGTGTGTGTGTGTGTGTGAATCTGCCCTGTGAGCTACACAAAACACATCACTGATTCACTAATAACTTACACTCATAATAATGTGTGAATTTCACAGAGACTGTCTGCCTGCAAAAGAAACCATTGTGTGTGTGTGTGTATGTGTGTGTGTGTGTGTGTGTGTGTGTGTGTGTGTGTGTGTGTTTGGTAGAGTATGATGCACATTCTCTCTCCATCTGTCCATCAGTATTTGATCCTCAGGAACACAGTGCAGCTCAAAGCTCTCACATGTACACACTGAGCAGTGTCTCTGACAGGATTAACAGCAATTTGTATAAAGAGATTTGTTAAATTCATTCAGTGTGTGTGTGTGTGTGTGTGTGTGTGTGTGTGTGTGTGTGTGTGTGTGTGTGTGTGTGTGTGTGTGTGTGTATGTATGAGTGTGTGTGTGTGTGTGTGTGTATGTGTGTAAGTCCAGTCCATTTGTATTAATTATTTGAATGGCTTGTGAAAAGAAGATTCGGTACTGTTCTCCATGCAGGGAGAGGATGAAGGTGTGTTGTGAGGGGTGTGTGAAAAGGCATCCAGGCAGTGATGCAGGATGATCTCGATGGTCCTTCTGTAGAACATGATAATGGTGGATGGTGACACTTGGGCCTTCCTCAGCTTTTGTTGTCAGGGAGCGTGTGTTGAGGAACCAGTGAAGTTCCTCACCAAGTGAAAACCAAGGAATTTGGTGTTCTCATTGATCTCCATGAAGTAGATGTTGATGTTCAGGATGGATTTTTCACTACGAGTCAACAACAATCGATTTAGTTCGATCCATGTTCAGAGACAGGCTGTTGGCTTTACACTAGTCTTTTAATCTCTGCACCTCCTTCCTGAATGCTGACTCATCATTCTTGCTGATGAGACCCACCACGGTCGTGTCCACAGTGAACTTGATGTGATGCAGCTGTGCATTGCTGCACAGTTGTGAGTCAGCAGGGTGATCAGCAGGGGACTAAGTACACAGCCCTGAGGGGACCCAGTGCTCAGTGATGGTGTTAGAGATGCTGTTCCTGATCTGAGGTTCTTCAGTCTAAAAGCCCATGAGCCAGTCTTAGAAGGTGTTCAGGCCCAAAAGGCTCAGCTCTCCTGAACACCAGAACACCTCTGTCTGCAACTGGATGCTGGACTTTTAGAATGATTACCCAGGAACTGTGCTAGAATACAAGAGCAGGAAATGTTCCTGAATGCTCAAGCAAAAAAGAGAGAAGAGTTCTTTATAGTGACCAACCAATAGATCTTCTGTAATTTAGATTTATTATAATAATTTTTCATTAATGTAGGTTTAAGGGGAGTTCCATATCATCACATCAGGAGGTTTTGTAGAACACTCACCCCAGTAGAGGGTGTAGAACATTGAAGATGATGGTAGCTCAGTGGTAGTTGCTCAGTGGTTAAGATGTTGGTCTACTGATTAGAGGGTTGGAAGTTTATCTGAGCATAAACAAGCTTCCACTGCTGAGCTCATAACCCTCATAAGCTCTAGAACCTTTACCTGCTGACCAGCATGAGCTCATGAATTAGGTAAATGTTCTGGATAAAGGTTCTGCTCCTTTGCTGTAACCATAAACAACAGTGTAAACAGAACTTACACTATTTTACTACTTCCAGTGCAGGTTGATATTTACAAACTGTGTGTGTGTGTGTGTGTGTGTGTGTGTGTGTATAGTTCTCTACAGGAGCAGAAGGAGGATCTGAGGAAGCGTTTGACATTCACCACTCAGAAGCTGGAGCTGTTAGAGAGTGAGTTTGATTCCACGAGGCAGTACCTCGAGACTGAACTGCGCCGAGCTCAGGAGGAACTCGACAAGTTCACAGATAAACTGAGAAGGTACAACAAACACACACAGACGTGTATATATATATATATATATTTGTGTATGTCTGTGTATGTATGTATGTATGTATGTATGTATGTGTGTATGTATGTGTGTATCTATGTATGTATGTGTGTGTGTATGTATGTATGTATGTATGTATGTATGTATGTGTATGTATGTATGTATGTATGTATGTATGTATGTATGTGTGTGAATGTATGTATGGTGTATGTATGTATGTATGTGTGTGTGTATGTGTGTATCTATGTATGTATGTGTGTGTGTATGTATGTATGTATGTATGTATGTATGTATGTATGTATGTGTGTGAATGTATGTATGTATGTGTGTGTGTGTGTGTGTGTGTGTGTGTGTGTGTGTGTGTGTGTGTGTGTATGTGTGTATATATGTATGTATGTATGTATGTATGTGTGTATGTACACTCGCAGGCCACTCTATTAGGTACACCTATCCAACTACTCTTTAACACAAATTTCCAATCAGCCAATCACATGGCAGCAACTCAATGCATTTAGGCATGTAGACATGGTCAAGATGATCTGCTGAACTTGGCATGGTAGTTGGTGTCAGGCGGGCTGGTCTGAGTATTTCAGAAAATGCTGATCTACTGGGATTTTCACGCACAACCATCTCTAGGGTTTACAGAGAATGGCCCGAAAAAGAGAAAATATCCAGTAAGCAGCAGTTCTGTGGGTGCAAATGCCTTGTTGATGCCAGAGGTCAGAGGAGAATGACCAGACTGGTTCGAGCTGATAGAAAGGCAAAGGTAACTCAAATAACCACTCGCTACAACTGAGATATGCAGAAGAGCATCTCTGAGCGCACAACACGTCGAACCTTGAGGCGGATGGGCTCCAGCAGCAGAAGACCACACCACAGGGTGCCTCTCCTGACAGCTAAGAACAGGAAACTGAGGCTACAATTCACACAGGCTCCCCAAAATTGGACAATAGAAGATTGGAAAAACGTTGCCTGGTCTGATGAGTCTCGATTTCTGAAGAATTTCAGAAATCGGCGTCAACAACATGAAAGCAGGGATCCATCCTGTCTTGTATCATCGGTTCAGGCTGGTGGTGGTGGTGTAATGGTGTGGGGGATATTTTCTTGGCACACTTTAAGCCCATTAGTACCAATTGAGCATCGTGTCAACGCCACAGCCTACATGAGTATTGTTGCTGACCATGTCCATCCCTTTATGACCACAGTGACCCATCTTCTGATGCCTACTTCCAGCAGGATAACGCGCCATGTCATAAAGTGCGAATCATCTCAGACTGGTTTCTTGAACATGACAAAGAGTTTACTGTACCCAAATGGCCTCCACAGTCACCAGATCTCAATCCAATAGAGCAGCTTTGGGATGTGGTGGAACGGGAGATTCGCATCATGGATGTGCAGCCGACAAATCTGCAGACTGCGTGATGCGATCATGTCAATATGGACCAAAATCTCTGAGGAATGTTTTCAGTACCTTGTTGAATCTATGCCACGAAGGATTAAGGCAGTTCTGAGAGCAAAATGGGGTCCAACCCGGTACTAGTAAGGTGTACCTAATAAAGTGGCCGGTGAGTGTATAATCACAGTGGGTAAAGAATCTTACCCTTTAAGATAATAAAAACTTAAAAAAACACCTCAAAATAAAACGTTGTTGCTTTGCAGCCTGAAATGAACACGGACACAGTTTTTATTTTATCCAGCTGTTAAAAACCAGAACCACTGATGTAGAAAAAAGTCTCTCTGTTTTTTTTCACAATTTTGACTATGCTTGGTCGTCTAAGAACAGTCACCATCTTCTCCTTTTGCTTTGTGCTTTGAGTCATTGTCATGATGGAATGTAGACCTTCTTCTTATTGACAACTTCTGGCAGAGGGCAGCAGATTTTCCTCAAGAATTAGATTTTGCCCTATTTTCCCTTCGATCCCGATAAGTGCTCCAGTTACTCGGTTACACTAGGACACGCCCTTCTCCATGCTTTACTGTAGGAATGGTGTTATCTGGATGGTGAGTTGTATTGGATTTCTGCCAGGTATATCGTTTGGTGTAGTTTTAGTCATCTCTGACCATGACATTTATTTCCATGTGGCCTCTGAATCTTACAAAATTCAGTCGTGACTGCATGTGGCCTTTCTTTCTCTCCCATACAAGCCACATTTGTGGAGAATCTGTGATATTGTTTTCACATGCATACATTAAACACTCTTCTCATAAATTCCTGAAACTGCTTCAGAGTTGCTGTAGGCCTCTTGGTTGCTCTCTGACCAGTTTGAAGCGACATCCTGATCCAGGAAGGGCTGGTTTTTACCAAACACCTTCCGCTTCTTATTGAACTGTTTTTTTTACCAAACACCTTCCGCTTCTTATTGAACTGTTTTTTGTGTCCATCCACTGACTTGTGTCTGTCCACAACTTTACCACCCATAAATGATTGTTTGCTCCAGTTGCACAAGAACTGAAATGCCGCAGGAGTTCTTTCATGTGAAGCGAATCAAAACAATCCACATGATCTCAGTACCACACCCACCCTACTCACCAGATTCAGCTCCTGCACCCTCCTCTGGGAAATGAAGATCCAGCTCAAAGGTTTGAATACTATTGCGGAAATCCGGCGTGAATCAAAGAAGAAAAAAAGAAAAGAAGCCTTTAAGCAGCATGGAGTTTATTCTAGAAAAGCCTGGTGTGCTAACACAACATGTGAAGGCTGAGATCTGAATGAGGAGAAATATAAACTTACAAAACTTGAAATTAAAGAGAAGAGAATATTCTGAATAATTTAATACATATTCATGGACAAAAATAAATTAAAGTGAGTCATTGATTCCGATAGAGTTTAGACACAGAGATGGACTTGCTGACCCTGATGCCCCACCAATGATAAATATATATATATATATATATACAGTGAGGAAAATAAGTATTTGAACATGCTGCTATATTGCAAGTTCTCCCACTTAGAAATCATGGAGGGTCTGAAATTCTCATCGTAGGTGCATGTCCACTGTGAGAGACATAATCTAAAAAAAAATCCAGAAATCACAATGTATGATTTTTAAACTATTTATTTGTATGATGCAGCTGCAAATAAGTATTTGAACACCTGAGAAAGTCGATGTTAATATTTGGTACAGGAGCCTTTGTTTGCAATTACAGAGGTCAAACGCTTTCTGTAGATTGTCACCAGGTTTGCACACACTGCAGGAGGGATTCTGGCCACTCCTCCACACAGATCTTCTCTAGATCAGTCAGGTTTCTGGCCTGTCACTGAGAAACACAGAGTTTGAGCTCCCTCCAAAGATTCTCTATTGGGTTTAGGTCTGGAGACTGGCTAGACCACACCAGAACCTTGATATGCTTCTTACAGAGCCACCCCTTGGTTATCCTGGCTGTGTGCTTCGGGTCATTGTCATGTTGGAAGACCCAGCCTCGACCCATCTTCAATGCTGTAACTGAGGGAAGGAGGTTGTTCCCCAAAATCTCGCAATACATGGCCCCGGTCATCTTCTCCTTAATTCAGTGCAGTCGCCCTGTCCCATGTGCAGAAAAACACCCCCAAAGCATGATGCTACCACCCCCATGCTTCACAGTAGGGATGGTGTTCTTGGGATGCTCATCATTCGTCTTCCTCCAAACACGTTTAGTGGAATTATGACCCAAAAGTTCTATTTTGGTCTCATCTGACCACATGGCTTTCTCCCATGACTCCTTTGGATCATCCAAATGGTCATTGTCAAACTTAAGACGTGCCTGGACATGTGCTGGTTTAAGCAGGAGAACCTTCCGTGCCATGCATGATTTCAAACCATGACGTCTTAGTGTATTACCAACAGTAACCTTGGAAACGGTGGTCCCAGCTCTTTTCAGGTCATTGACCAGCTCCTCCCGTGTAGTTCTTAGATTTATAGATAGATCTTAGATTTATAGATAGATTTCTCACCTTCCTTAGGATCATTGAGACCCCACGAGGTGAGATCCTGCATGGAGTCCGAGGGAGATTGACAGTCATGTTTAGCTTCTTCCATTTTCTAATGATTGCTCCAACAGTGGACCTTTTTTTACTAAGCTGCTTGGCGATTTCCCCGTAGCTCTTTCCAGCCTTGTGGAGGTGTACAATTTTGTCTCTAGTGTCTTTGGACAGCTCTTTGGTCTTGGCCATGTTAGTAGTTGGATTCTTACTGATTGTATGGGGTGGACAGGTGTCTTTATGCAGCTAACGACCTCAAACAGGTGCATCTAATTTAGGATAATAAATGTAGTGGAGGTGGAGATTTTAAAGGCAGACTAACAGGTCTTTGAGGGTCAGAATTCTAGCTGATAGACAGGTGTTTAAATACTTCTTTTCCTCACTGTATATGTATAGTATATAGAGTGTAGAGAGGCAGGATTGGAACACAGCCCATGTATGATTTGTGATTTGGTTTCTTGCAGAATACAGAGCAGTTACTCAGCCTTACAGAGAATCAATCAGGACCTGGAGGAGAAAATCCACCGGACTGTGAGTGTAAACCTCACAGTGTGTGTCTTACAGTGATTCAGGTGGGTGTGGCCTAATAACAACTCTGTGTGTATGTGTTTCAGTCCCAGCATCATGACGATGAAAAGCGGGCGCTCAGTCATGAGATTATTGTACTAAACACACACCTGATGGAGGCAAAGATCACCATCGAGAAGCTCAAAGAGGACAATGTAAGAACACACGCACACACGCACACACACGCACACACACGCACACACACGCACACACACGCACACACACGCACACACTGGTTTTTATGTATTAGGTGGACTTTGCCTGGTAAACAAGTTGTACCATGGTTTAAAGGTACCCACCCTTCCCCTTGTGCTACAGTGATGCTACAAATATCAAAAAATCTAATCAGCTCTGAGGAAAACAAATTTCACTTCAGAATTACTTTACACAAATTTAAACTATTTATATAAAGACCTGACATTATGGTTGTATATGAGGACCTGCTCGGAATGTCCCGCCTTTTGACAAAAGTAGTGTTTGTAACACACACACACACACACACACACACACACACACACACACACACACACACACACACTTTAATCTGATGCCGAATACTTACAGTATCTGAGACTGAGTTCTGAACCTGAACATCCACAGCGCATTCCGTTGCACCTTTTTGTATGTGAAAAGTTTTTATGATATAAATCCGGAATTTATACTAGATAATTAAAAGACCTTACTAAACCTGCAGTGTGTGTGTGTGTGTGTGTGTGTGTGTGTGTGTGTGTGTGTGTGTGTGCAGGATTTGTACAGGAAGGACTGCACCCTGGCAGCTCAGCTCCTGCAGTGTAATCAGTCTCAATACAGAGCTCAACTCTCTGAGGTGGGTTTATTATCTCTCTCTCTCACACACACACACACACACACACACACACACACACACACACACAGTCAGTCCAGTAAACAGTGTGTTGTGAGTGGTATAAACTTTAGGCTGGTGGTGTGTTGTTTGAGACGCAGCTGCAGGCAGGTGGATGTTTTTATGATGTTAATGAAAAATCCGAATAAATTTGTCGTTGTTCCTCAGTGAGGTCCTGATCTCACAAAACCCGGTGCTGAAAAACACACACTTCAGACTTTAGTGCTTATTATAAAACACTGTAATTAGCTGAAACGTCCTGCTAGCTAATTACAGATGGTTTACTCTGCTGCTGTTGCCATGGAAACAGATGATGCTGGTGAGCAGTGTAATAACAGATCGATGCCTCAGGAGGGACTGAGATCTGTTTCTCTTTCTGCATGGCGTTATCACTTCTCTGATAAAACAACACTATCATTAAAATATCATTTCATTATAAACCAATTTCATGTTTTTCTTTTCTTCTTCCAGCTGCCTGCAGATTTTCTGGAGCGTTTGAGTCTGCACGTCGAGGATTCTTCACCCATCTGTCGCTCACCATATTCCGACCCTATTCCCTCCTCTGCGATGGCCAATGTTTTGGAGAAACAGGAGGGAGCCTCGCGTTCCCCAAGCCCCACACGTCACGAGCTCCACGAGCCTCGCGAGCACCCGGGCTTCCTGATTGGCACTCCTGTTAGCGCAGACGAGCGTCTGGGCCTCAGTTTGAGGAGTGTGGCGAAGTGTGACGTGTACAGCAGTGACACTGCACTATACTGCCCAGACGAGCGGCGTCGCGAGCGCAGGCCCAGTTTTGACCTGCACCGATTCCCCCATTTTAACACCTCTGTGGGTGGAGCCTCCAGCTCTTACTCCAGTTTCAGTGGGGGTGGATCTGAAGAAAAAGGGGCTGAACCTCCTTATAGCACCACCTCTTCACCTCAACACCATGGAATCTACATGGAATGGCGAGACGGTGTCGAGTACGAGCACAAAAGTGATGATTCCTGGGAAAGAGAAAGTCCGAGCGCCTTCAGTGCGTCTCACACTTACCAAAATGGCGGCTCTCCTCTCTACAGTGGTGCAATGTCGTGCTACAGCGAGCCGTATGAGCCCCTCCCACCGTCCACCTCGCCCAGCGTCAACTACGGTGACAGTCGGCGTGGCAGTGCGCTGGTCCCAGAAGAGGAGGAGGAGCCAGAAGAGGAGCAGGAGGTGCTTATTGGCCGATGGAGGCGGTTGAGTGTAGAGGATGTCAGCGCTCACTCGTTCTGTAGTGCTGGACGTGCTTCGCCCTATAGCTTCTCTGAGCAGCACTTCTCTGTTCGACCTGCCAAGATCCGGCTTGGTCCTCTCTACAGCAGCTTCCAGGAGGGAAGCGATGCCTATCGGCACCACGGCGCCACCATGTTGGATCCGTTCTCCAGCACTGATCTTCAGAATACACACTTGTACAGCACAGAGGATGAGAACCAGGAGGTGGAGCAGCAGGAGGCTGGACTCGAGCAAGAATATGAGGATGAGGAGGTGGATGTGAGTCCAAACAGCTCCAACGAGTCACTGGAAATCGGGTCCATGGAAATTGGTGCTGAGCTGCAATCCTTTCAGCCGGACCGGATTAGCACCTCTCCTCAGGAAACGAGTTCTCCTTCGACTCAGGCAGCATCACAGTACCAAACCTTCACCACTCTGGGCCTGACGAGGAAGGACAGCCTAACAAAAGCACAGCTCTATGGTACTCTGCTCAACTGAGGACTCTGTGAGGACATTGCTTTCTCCAGATTAATATTATTTAACACACAACAACACTTTTTCTTTATGAGGAGCGCCTCAGTAGACCTGAGCTCCACTTTACTCTGATCTTCTGAGGACCTGATTTTACTTTATCCAGTTCGGGCCACATGTCTGAGTGCGCTACTGAGAACTGTTCATTATTTGTGTTTCTAATGATTTCAACCAATCAGAACGCACTTTGGAACCTTGGAATTAGGTTATCAGAACTAGGGCTACACTGATTTATAAAAAAAAAAGATTTATAAATCTGTAATAAAGTTGTGTATTAATGGATTTGTGGCCAAACACAACAAAATTTTCCCACCAGACTTTACAGAAGTTATACTGTGTCTCGTTCGCATGTGTGTGTGTGTGTGTGTGTGTGTGTGTGTGTGTGTGTGTGTGTGTGTGTGTGTTAATAAACACAAATCAGCTGTACATTACTGAGCACGTTTACAAACACAGCTGATTCGCCATTCCCACAAAAACGACAACATGGCGACTAGGGTGAACGAGTGCCTCCTAAATGCAGCGGGAGCTACTGCAGCACTTCAGCTAACACACGTCTTCCTGTTTTAGGGTGCCATTACTTTTGGCCTAAATGAATGGCTTGTCTTTTTTATATTAGTTTCTACATACATTTTGGAATCGCTTCCTTTCAGGTCTCACCGTAAATTTATGAGATTTTTATTAGTTACCATAACAATAAAACCCTGTAACTCCACCCCCGTATTTCCACCCATAGAAACTGGACACGCCCAAAAGCATTACTTTAACAGTCCAGTGAGTGGCAGTGTTCCATCATTATTAATCAGACAGGTTTCTGGATCTGGCGCTTTAGGGAGGAGTCAATAGCCCTTGGGGGGCGTGGCTAAAGCAAATCCAAAACCAACCAATTGAAAGTCTTTTACTGATATTTTTCTCTGCTTTGGATTAGCTGTGAGTGAGTGCAGCACACGTTAGCGAAGGTTTCAGACCGACTTCAGTGTGAGATCCATTCAGAAGGTGTCTCGGTGGTGCACTCAGACTTCCCGCCGATCCGACTGTGCGTTCTCTCCGTCTTTATGCTCTGTGGTTTTTTTCTACAGTGGAGATGAAGTCATGATGATGTTCTGTGGTTGATATGAAGCTTAACGCTTGCTGCTTTTTTTTACAGGGGGTGGAGCCAGACCTGAGTTAGCTCCACCTACCAGGCTGAACTCAAAACTTGCATCCAGGGGTGGAGACATCGTTCAGGACGCAAAAATGTTTTATAACTCCATGATCCAGATCGTCTCATGGATTAGAGTTGAGTTCAGGGTTATGGGCGGGGTCATGTCAGGTCTAGCTCCACCCACTGCAATTTAGTTCTATTAATTTTTATTTATTTATTTTTGGAAGAAAATATTTTTTTTGGATTTTGGACCTTGTGATTTGATACTGTGTGTGTGTGTGTGTGTGTGTGAAAATCTTTACAGCACAGAGAAGGTTGGAGAGACACGCTAACTGTACACAGATTTTGAGAGTGAAACTTTTGGTTTATCCCCAGCTGTATATTTTGTTCAGTATATCAGTGATGAATGAGACTGACTGCAGAGAGCCTCAAACTCTTACACTTGTGACTGTGGAACAACTCCAAACCGCCAAACGCTAGCAATAAACCGGAAGAGGCTGCTAGTTAACTGGTAAATTAGCATTTAGCATATGAGATTAGCTTTAAGTCCTGACACACACACACACACACACACACACACACACACACACACACACACACACACCACTCACAGTGCAGTATACGAGTGTGTACTCAGTATGTGAGTGTGCTCTAGCGTTTGTGACAGAGCTCTAACAGGTTTCAGAGCCACGCCTCCTGCTCCTCTGATTGGTTGATGTACAGGTTTATTTTGGTGTTCTGAGATTGTGATTGGGTTCTTCTCTTGGTGTTTCAGCTCCTCTACCTCACTGATGCTTCCTTTTTTTGTTCCTCTGTAATCAGACCCACGTCATGCATGAGCCGCCTTCTCCTTCTTCTCTTCTACTCTACTGTTTACCTTCTAATAAAGCACAATTAACACCACTCTCCCTCTTCCTCTCCCTCTCCATGCCGATCTCTCTCTCTCTCTGTGTAGTGGAGTTTAGTATTATGGGATGTCACTGCAGATGCACCATCACAATTATTGTATTTATATTCAGTGATTCTTACAGATCTCTAGTCTCGCCCACTTACGCACACAGCCACCAGGGGGTGCTGATCACACTGCTGTTTGAATGGTCATCGCTCACAAAGCAGCATATGGAACCTCCAGAACTGATAGACCTGATGGAGAATGTTGACACGTCTATCTGTAGAAACCTTTCTGGTGACGGTATGAAAGATGTTCTGGAAGATGTTCTGGGAGATAGTTCATGTGGAAAACTGGATACAAGAACCTGCAATTTTATTTGTAAAGTCGGTCCAGATTAAATGCAGTGCAGCATCACACGATAAAACTTCAGAAGATCATGAACATCAGGCATGTGATTTTGCATGTTTAAGTTCCAGTTTATTACTAATCTTTAAACAGATTTACTAATAATTTACGATTTTTAGAAACACAAAAACATCAATTAACATATTCAATCAGAGAGATTCAGCTCAGCTCTTCATCCCAACCATGGTCTCACTCAGGTCCCACAGTCGCTTTGCTGTGTCATCGTCCAGGGCGCTAGGCAGGAGAACTTCCTCATGGCAGTTACTGAAGAACTTTCCGGTCACGTTGGCCACGTCGGGAGAACATGCAAGGAACACTGGGGTCTCAGCGCCCTCGTCTGGACTCTTGAAGAACAGCCATGACACCAGAAAGAGGAGGGGTTTCAGCAGGAGGGGGACACGGACATGGCGTCCCAGGTTGGTCCTGACCATCCCGGGGGAGAGGGAGTTCACGGTCACGCCCTGCCCCTCCAGCCTCCTCGCTAACTCACGTACGAACAGCAGGTTAGCGAGTTTACTCTGACTATAGCAGAAGGCGGGGTCGTACTCATTCTCGCTGTTCACATCGTCAAATCTGATGCTGCCGTGTTTGTAAAGTTTGGAGGAAACAACGAGGATGCGACTTGGAGCGGAACGTACCATCAGCTCTGTCAGCAGGTGTGTCAATAGGAAGTGAGACAGATGGTTCACACCAAACTGCATCTCAAAGCCGTCCTCTGTTTTCGTGTACGGGCAGCGGAACACACCCGCGTTATTAATCAACACGTCTAGCTTCAGCTCCTCCTACACACACACGCGCACACACACACACACACACACAGATGAATAGGCATGGTTATTCAGATTTCCAGGCATTCAAACACACCCTATCAGAAAGGCAGAATGAGTGGGAGTGGGCGGGGCCAGAGATCAGTGCCGATTACATTCTGTTCAAATCTACAGCAACAACACACTGCATTCAATACACACCAACACACTGCACTAAATACACACCAACACACTGCACTGAATACACACCAACTCACTGCATTAAATACACGCCAACACACTGCACTAAATACACACCAACACACTGCATTAAATACACACCAACACACTGCACTGAATACACACCAACACACTGCACTGAATACACACCAACACACTGCACTGAATACACACCAACACACTGCATTAAATACACACCAACACACTGCACTAAATACACACCAACACACTGCACTAAATACACACCAACACACTGCACTGAATACACACCAACACACTGCATTAAATACACACCAACACACTGCACTAAATACACACCAACACACTGCATTAAATACACACCAACACACTGCACTAAATACACATCAACACACTGCACTAAATACACACCAACACACTGCATTAAAGGACAAGCTCCGCCCACTGCTATGGAGAACACACTCAAATGGAAAATGGTGCGCAACACTGTTACTAGGCAACTGGAAAACATGAAAGCATTCACCATGATGCAGTGCGATGTGGGTGTAAGAAACAGACACAGAGATTAGGACAGAGACAAAACAGACACATAGTTGGGGACAGAACAAAGACAGAGATGGGGACATGGACAGGGACATAGACAGTGACAGAGATCACATCACGAGCTCTTGGAACATCTACACTGGAGATCAAAATTAGAGAACAATTTATAAACAATTGAACAACTCTAAAATAATGTGATCTTCACTGCTCAGCAGTTGAAGGAGTTTCTGTCGTGTCTATTCCGTGCTACCAGAACCGCTTTTCCACAAAATAACTAACATTTAAAAAAAAACATTATTTAGCAGAAAACACACTGATCAGAATTAGAGACTACTTTCAGAAACCTCCCAGTTATTGGTGTTAATCTCATACCTGGTGCTAATTTCCTTGATTATCTGTAAACCCCTATTTAACTGGCAGCCTAACTTCCAGTTTCGCTGACTCTGCAAGATGGTGGGCCGTTCTAAAGTAACTGAAAGCCTCCAGCAGCAGGATGTCCAGATGAAGGCTAAAGGGACGACCCTATCAGCCATAGCAAGAGAAGTTGGTCGTTCCAAATCTGTGATTTCAAGAATACTGAATCTTCACAACATCACAAACGTATTCAAGTCCACCAAGAAGGCTGGTGGTCCACGGAAGACAAATACAAGAGAGGACAGGATCCTGTGGAGGATCTCAGTGGGCTTCGTTTCCACACTGCAGCTGGAATTGCTCACCAGTTCAGCGCTGAACAGGGTAAGGATCTGTCTCGTCATACAGCGTCTCGACGTTTAAGAGCATTTGGACTGAAAGCCACTCTGCAGTGACCAAACATCTCATTAGCAGAAAGAATCTAAAGGCTAGACTGAGCTTTGCTGAGGAACATGTTGTGTGGACAGAGGAGAACTGGTCCAAAGTTCACTTCAGTGATGAAAGCAAGTTTAATTTATTTGGGTCCGATGGGAAACATTATGTTTGGCGACAAACTGGAGAAAGACTGAACCCAAAGTGTGTAAAGAAGTCAGTGAAAAGTGGAGGAGGAAGTGTGATGGTTTGGGGCATGTTTTCTGCAGCAGGAGTTTGGCCTCTTCTTCAGTTCCATGGCAGAGTGACTGCAAACGTTTATCAGAACCTTCTTTAACAACATATGGTTCCTTCCCTGCGTTCATCACCCAATCAGCCCGCAGTGTTCATGCAGGACAACGCTCCATGTCCCACAGCAAAACAGGTAAAGCCGTTCCTTCAAACTGAAAACATTGAAATAATGACATGGCCTGACCAGAGTCCTGATCTCAACCCAATACAGAACCTCTGGAAAATCCTTGGTCACAAAGTTATTGCCAAGAAACCCACTACAGTCACCGAACTGTGGAGGAGACTGGAAGAAGAGTGGACCATAATCCCACCAGAGCAGTGTGAGAGACTGGTGCTGTCCTGTGGCTGCAGATGTGCTGAAGATCATTCAGAGCAGACGCCTGGACACTTCCTACTAATTACTGACTGTTGTAACCTTCAGAACATTTAGTTGTGATCTTTTTCCTGCTACAGTCAGTGTTGTGTCTCATTTTCACCAGTGTGTTTTCTGCAAAATAAAGTTTTTTTATATATGTCTTAGTTATTTTGTGGAAAAGGGGTTCTGGTAGCATGG
>MU551691.1:0-68118 GCA_024362625.1 Silurus asotus | reverse complement strand
CACACACACACACACACACACACACACACACACACACACACACATATATATAAAATACAATCATACAATTAAATTGAGCTCAACAAATACAAATACGAATTCTTCTTTTATTTATTTACTTCTCGGAAATCTATTCTGAATGTGTACAAATTGCAGCATCAACACTTGTAAATGATTAACATAGGAACATTTTGGTCTACAGTATGAGTATTATAGTAATTGCTATGCAACACACGTATTAAAGATGGGATCCAATAAGCAAAAGGTTGTCAAAATATTCTTTGCTGCTTTTTGGGTATCTTCATTTACCATAGTCAAAAGTCAAGGTAAGCTGGCTATAAATTATATAATGTGTTACTTCTTCCTTTTGACCTAACAGTTGTTAGCAATAGAAATGTATAAAACAATAAGCTTAAGATTTGATGACTTATTAAGATTCTTCATTAAATATGACTAAAGAGTAGTTAATAATAAATAAATTAATTAGTTAATTAATTAGTATATTTCTCAGACTGCCATAAAAATACTGATTACAGAGGAACAAACAGTAAAACAGAACTATGCTGTACTGTTTATCCTGGTTTTCTAGGCTGGAGTATATTTTACTGTAGAAAATAATTAAGTTCCACAGTGTTAAAACAGTGAGTTTTTTGTTGTCACTGTTTCAGTGATAGCTAATAAAAAACAATTTATAAAATCATTATTTGTTTCTTCATTGTTGGTATCAATTACTATATAGAACAATACAAAATGTGCATTTTTTGAGATATAGATAGCAGGGCACTCAAAATACTACATGGATTTACTGACTTTAATTAAGTGTACAAAGAAAACGATATAATTCAATACACTTGTGACCCAGCGTACAATCCCATATCTTGAAAACATAAGTGCACAAAATATGGCTGGTGTATAAAACCTGAATCTGAAGGAAGCAACACAGTTTGTTTTACTGTGTTAAATTTACTCAAGATAATTACTGATATTTTATATATTTAAACTGACAGTTTTCAAGATCTCTGTATGAATTCCTTCTCACTGTTTTGTCTAACTTTGACACCATTAGACCCCATTCCCCGGGGGGGGGATCCATCGTAGGATTGTCCTTCTCCCCAAAAAATATAAAAAGAAAAATATCGGCCTCTCTATTGAAAAAATATATGTATGTATACCTAAATAATATTGTAAGTAGAAAAAATTAAAAATGCATTTAGAAACAGTTGAATTCCCCCTCTCCCCTTCCTCACAGTGGTTTGACCCACTGCCTGCTTTCCCAGTTCATCTCACCTACTACACGAGTCAGACTCTCTTTAATGTAGTTGATGCAGACTTATTCATAAATTAGTTGCGGAATGTAATTTTCCATGAATCTGCTATATTAGCGATAAAAATATGACTTATCTAGTGAACGTTAGCTTGTTTACAATAGCTTGTAGCATAATGCACTGACACTAACCTGCCAAAGCCGTTTCCCATGCAATGTTTTATTTGGAACGACTTGGCATAATGTTAACTTAACACTAACAGCCACAATTAGCATATTGTTTACTAAATTTACTAAAGGAGCACTGTGCTACGTCCGAACTGACGTCACTGTATTTTTTTTTTTAAATCCTTTTTTTTTAATTCCTTGTTTTTATTGTTGTGATTATTTTTTTAAGATGGTTTTACTTTCTTTATGTAAAGCACTTTGAATTACCATTGTGTATGAAATGTGCTACAGCATAAATAAACTTGCCGTGCAGTGTCATAGACTAGATAAAAAGATGGAGAAAAGGAAAATGGACGTAAGATCATTTTTAGTGCACATAAACCATATCTTTATAAGTACAATTTGACTGTATTATTTGTGTCCCCTTCAAAAATTGCTCATGAGAAATTTGTATATTTATTGTCCCCCCCTACTTTTAAATGAAATTTACACCCATGATTATATGCTTAGGAAAATACTGGGTTTTTGGAACAAATGAATACATTCAATCCCCTATAATATGTTTGAATAAGTTCAAAACGCACAGCTCGAAAAATTCGCAGGTTCTCATTTAGAACTCAACTAACCACAAGTTGCGAATTATCTTAAAATTTACAGAAATCCATAGCAGGACGAAATGTTCAGGAAGGTTAGGAACAACATTTTAAACTATGTTTTCACTAACAAATTTCATAACATTTTTTAAACCACATTATTGTATTAAAGTGACATAATGTCTAGATGAATTCACTAAGTTACCATAGGGGCTGCGGGGGTGCATCCAAAATTCGACGATTTCTGTAATTCGCAGGATCTTAGAATGTAACCTGAGTTCCAGGGGACCACTGTATTCAATAACAGCTCAATGCTAAAAAAAAAATGCTTGTGTAACACCATAGTTCTAGGATGCTGTAATAAAACAATTAATTTTGCAGAAAACACTTGTAAAAAAGCAGATGAGGGACATCTCGGAACATGTCGGTTCTACTACAACATTTCAAGCACATTTACAAATTAGGGGATCAAATATCGTATATATATGTGAAAATGGTTATAAAAGTAATGCTTCAGGTATTTGCACAGAGAATGGCTGGGCTCGATTAAAACTGTGTACTGGTATGTATACATTTTAGGGCAATAATTTTAAGTTTATATACAGTGCATGTTCAATACTATTTTTCAAGAAACTAACTGATAATTTCTCAAATAAAAATCTAAAGGAAGGAAGCTAGTTTTACCCAAAGCACATTTCACAAGAGTGTAGTTCTTTAATAATTCTTAGTTAGTTAGTTAGTGTCACAGATAGACCAGGCGTCGGGAACTGTACTATTTGGGAATTTAGATTTCAATAATCAATACAGCACCGGAGACCGCTGTCCTTCTTCTCTATAAAGAAGAAGCTGGAAGCTTCTGGAGAAGAGAATGGGACGATGAAGCCCTGTTTTAAAGCTTCTTGTATATAGGTCTCCATAGCCGTGCGCTCTGGGACAGACAACAGGTTACTGTCTAACCCTAGACTTGACCCTTAGACAACTTGGCACCTGCCATCAGGTCGTCCCAAAGGCGATGAGGGGGTAGGCGAATGGCAGCCTGCTTGCTGAATACATCCATGAAAGCCCGGTACTCAGGGGGGACCTCCACTTTCTTGTGGGTCTCCTGACTTTCGAATTGTGTTGATGCTAGGGTGATTATGGCTGGTTGTGGTTGGGTCAGGTGGTGCTGACAGCGGTTCTGGCACTGTTGGCTCCACTCGATGATGTCACATGGGCTCTAGGAGAACCTAGGGGAGGGTTGCGAGAGCCGAGCATGATGGAGCAGGGTGAAGTGTTCTAGGACCAGGAACCGTATCTCTTCTTGATGGAACGATTCCACTTGTAGGTTCTTTTTCGGTCTGATCTTCTGTCATGAATATACCAGGCATCAGGAACCAGGAGTAAAACAAGGTGTTGTTTATTGACAGGCAAAACACAAGAGAGTTAGAAAGAGGAGTGCAGAAAACTATAAACTTCACTGAGGCGTGCATCACAAGATGCGTAGCGAGGAGCATAGGCAACTCAGGAGGTTGTATGAGGGGTAGGTAGTCCGGATGATCTAAGGTAAGTTTACGGTAGATCGGATGGCAAATGAAGGGGAGGAGGGACCTATTTAAGGGGATGGGTAAATGGAAAACAGGTGTAGGTTATTTTATAGCCAACTAACTGTTGAACTATAAATTGTAGTAATGAATTAATTAATCATTGTCTTAATTTATCCCCTAAATGTTGACCTTAGCTATTGTCTATTTCGCTCATACAACCAAGCAACTTTGTGTTTCAGAAATTTTGTTTCTTGTGACCATAAAATCAAACATACATATCAAAAAGCCATTTAGTCCTGCGGCCACACAGTTCACTATGGTGAAAGAGTTGAGGCTGCTCTCTAGTATCTTTAGTGTCTTTTATCATTATTATTATTTTTATACTTCTTCATCTTCTTCTTATTATTATTACAGTAGAAAAATCAGTTTGTGCAGAGGCTTTGCAAAATGGGTTCATACTAAAATCGTCCAGAGGATTTTTTTACTCATGTGACCCAGACTATAAGCCATTTAATGAGAAATGGTGGGAAGAGGTAACTTGCCTTGATGGTCAGTGGAATAATGCGACACTGTGTATACGTAAGTGCGTTTTTTTCTTTATATATGTTATAATATTAAAATGAGACTGGTTTTACTGGTATTGTGTTTTCTTTTGTTTCTTCTTTACAGCTAATCATCAGTGTGGTCAAGTACCCACAGATCATCAAACAAATAATCAAACAATAAAGGGGTATGAGAATGAGTCAGTGGAGGAGTTTCAATGTGAATCAGGACCATGTTGTTTTAAGTGTGTAAATGGAAATTGGGAAAAGCGAAATTGTGAATGTAAGATGTTTGTTGATGACCTCACCAATTCAAGTGAATAAAAATATAATTTCTAATGTGGAAAATCTGTTGTGCCAAACTGAATAAAAAGAAGAAAAACAACCTCAGACAATTAATCCCAGCTTGATTACAACTAACCAGAAAACTGTACTTACTATACTTTCAATACATAGTGAGATAGTCAAGAGAGGAAACTGTACATTAATAACAGCTACCGAATTGTTTTCTTTTCATGTAAAATAGTTCAGGGATGCCCTAATCCTCCCTATGTTGAAAATGCTGTTATTACATCTCACAGTCAGCAGACAGTGATATATGAGTGTCGAGACAATTACAGCATTAATGGAAAGAAAACAATATCCTGCATCAACTCAGAGTGGGAAAAAACGCCAACATGTACATGTAAGTATATTAAAACCCTAAATGTGCTTTACTACTCTGATTTAAGGATAAATAAATGTGTGAAAAACAAAAGTAAGTGACAGTATAATAGACATCAACATTGGTTGGGGTACCTGCAGAGAAAAAAGCACAGGAGAGAAAACTCTTAAATATTGAGATATGAAAAGTAGGAATGATTCTTAATGAGTTAGGTAACTGTAATTGGAAGATGACGGGATATACTCTAGTTGTTGTTTTAAAGAGTCTAAGGTAGCATTGAGATTCCAGCTGCAGGGTCAGGTTCTTAGTAGATAGCCATACTATCTGTCCAACCAAGATAGGGATATGTGGTGGCAAGTGCTCTATTCCAGGTCAGGCAAAATTTCTGGGCAAATTGTTGTGCAGAAGGGGCAGCCACCTCAGACTCTTGAGCAGGAAAAAGGAGGGTGAAACCAAACTGACACTCAAAGGGGAAAATGCCCAGAGCAGAAGAGCAAAATTTGTTGTGGGCGTAATCAGCCCACATAAGGAGGTCAGTTAAGGAGGTCACCTCAGGGTAGTCTTTAAATCCTGGTTCAGTCTCTCTATTTGACTCAGGGTGGAACCATTAAAAAAGGCTGGAAGTGGCTCCCGGGAGTTGACAGAAAGCAATACAAAACCGTGAGGAGAACTCCCCCTGTCTCGGGGTTGACGTAATTAGTACTTAATTTTTCTGTGTATTCAGCGTAAGAACACGTATAAGCAGCATCAAGAATAAAGACATTATAATAAATGATAATAAATGATAAAGAGATTTTCATTGGGAGTGATGATGATGGACAGGATTAAAAAAACTGTTTATTGGAGTGACAGTGCATGTAGGACATTTTGGGGACAAAGAGAGAGAGGCCCAACTGATATTTACATTTACATTTACATTTACATTTGCGGCATTTAGCAGACGCCCTTATTCAGAGCGACGTACAAAAGTGCTTTGAGTCTCTGAGATGGTTTGGACATGTGCAGTAGAGGCTGCATCATGGATAATTACCATAACCATTTGTGACATCCATGCGCCCAGATGATTCTTCCTATACGTGTTCATATGCCAAATATCCATGATGATGCCTCTGGAACATGTTCTTAGGCCGGTTTAATATTTCACTGATTGTATATGTAACCCTATTGATGATTTGGCATTTTCATTATAGTGGGTGGAAACAATAGATGCTCAGACCCTGAGAGAGTAATAAATAATGGATTTCTAAGGAAAACAGATCTGAAGGAATATTATGAGGAAGGCAGCCAAGCAGAATACTGGTGTAAAGATGGATTTCAATTTGAAAATGAATCTCATGCCATTTGTTCTGCAGGACAATGGAACTACCCACAGTGCAAACCATGTAAGTACCAAATTATCTTCAATTAGCATAAGCTCCTTTGACATCTTGAAGTTTAACAATGCTTAACAAAACATATGTACATCATTTAATATTCATCCTGTAGTGATTTGGATTTGAGATTGGTCTACACTGACCATTAATGTTTGAATGGGCGCTATAAACCAAAAGTTGGCATGGCATTTTGACCATGTCTGCAGCACATTTGATAGAATTTCACTATATTCTCTTCGAATAGAAGTCAGCCTTCGAAGAAATCTATAACTGTTTTGTCTTTACTTGATTGGCTCCTTGTAAATACGTTTAAAATTGAAATAAAGATAAATGTAAGTATATGAAATTAAACTGAATTTGCTGGGAAGAGAGTCAACTGCCTTGAAGCAGTATGTAAACAATAATTCTCACATTAGAATGATGAACTTTTTTTTAATTTTTTGAAGATGGACATGATGAACAGCAACAATGACTTCTTTAAGCTCATGGCTGATACATTTTTATTAGCCATGATGTACTAAATATCTACTTTTATAAATATAGTAACAGTTCTTGACTACAAATTCATATTTTATTATTTAATAACACTTGGTTGCTAATTATTCTCAAATAATTGAACATTGGGTATATATATATATATAAAGGTAAAAGCAGAGGTGGAAATATTAATATTCCTACCTATTAAGTCGTTTTTTGTGTTCTATTTTTAAAGTAGTTTTTAAAATCTGTAATATTACATTTAATTAGGTAAGTTTTATATAAAGTATTGCATCTGTAACTGACTACACTGCTGTGTTGCATGCCCAGCTAAAAACTAAACCCCATCAAATTCTACTGAAGTTAAACCGGAAGGAAATGAAGTGGAACCACTTTGGCTTCAAGTGCAAGAAAGTAAACAGCTATATTATGCAGTGTGAGCTGTGTTTGTCCAAATAAACCAAAATAGCAGCTTATAAATACTGGAATTCAAACCAGTGCAACCATGTTTAGTTTATAAAATATCTGGGTGTTGCATTGGTAGTTAAAAATAAGTTTTTATATTTATTTATTTTTTTTTAAATAAGATTCTGTGCTCAAATGGGCCAAAAAGAATTAGCAGTTAGAGTTTAGTTTAAATCAAGGTGGGTTTAAGTGTCGACATTGGTCTACTAGCTCTAGTTTGTCATCCTTTTCTCTAGCCAATCATATTAGGGAGGTGACTCACTCTAGTGCGAGTCAAAGATGCTATGGTTGTATCTTACAGGTATAATTTCTAGAATGTTTGCAACATGTAAAAATTCAACTAATGACATAAATGTATGTACCCATTGTACCAGCATAGGTTACAAAACCGGTAAAAAAAGAAGGAACGGGGAGGAGTTTGTGGGCCTGTTGGATGTACCCCAGGTTCTTGTGGTCTGTAAACACCAGGAAGGGGTGCTGGGTCCCCCTCCAGCCAGTGTTTTCACTCCTGGAGTGCAAAGTGTCCTACCCAGTATTTCCACCCATTCAGGGACACAGAAAAAGCATAGCATTGAGCTATTATCACAAAAATGTGCATAATTTTAATTATGGTCTCTTTATTGATCCTAGCATGGCAATATGTGGCCACACGAGGTGCTAATTACTGCTTTGCAACTACTGCATATTGTTGAATTGTTATACTGCAACTATTATTATTATTATTATTATTATTATTATTATTATTATTATTATTATTATTAATTTAGCAAATCTACAAGCATTCATTTCAAATCAAGTAATAAAAGGTTCTTTCATGTACTCTATAGTTATTCAAACTGGTATATTTATTGTATGATATATTAACAAGAATAATCTAAAAAAAACTGGTATATTTATTGTATGATGTATTAACAAATATAATTGTAGAATTATGTAAAACCCTAAGAGAATATTATGTATTTCTATATAACATCCACAATGAGTATCCACAACGACTTAATAGATAAATTTTACTAAATAGACTTACAAGGTTCCACCATTTATGAGCAGTTTTTAGACTTACTTTTTATAGTTTGATTCATTACTTTAACGGAATATGTTTAATGGAATATTTGACGTCTGACATGATGTTTATTGTCATTGATTAGTACCATAATAATCTTTTTTTTTTTTCATAAAAATTTCACTGATTGTAAATTATTACCCTATTAATCATTTGATGTTTTGACTATAGTGGTCAGAAACCTTAGATGCCAGTTCCCTGAGAGAGAAATAAATAACGCAATTCTGAGAAGAGCAGTTCTGAAGGCATATTATGAGAATGGAAGCCTTGCGCAATACAGGTGTACTGAAGGATTTCACTTTGAAGATATGCCCTATGCTGAATGTTCTGAAGGACGATGGAAATACCCTCAATGTGTTTAATGTAAGTAACAAACCAATATTCTAGTACTGGGCTTTAGCAATGAAGTAACACAATCCATTGCACTCTACATTTTTCTTTTATTGGCGAAAATATTTGCTGCCTACAGTAATGGCAGCAATGGATGTATCCCAACGCTTGACAGTTGCCATTGTAACAAATTGAGTAATGCTATTCACTTTATCTCTAAGTGGTTTTGAGGTTATTTGTATAGGGTTTCCTGGTGGTCTAGTGGTTAGGATGCGGCGCTCTCACCGCTGCGGCCCGGGTTCGATCTCCGGTCAGGGAACCAACCCCAGCCTTAGTGCTGGTCCCAAGCACATATAAATGGGGAGGGTTGTGTTAGGAAGGGCATCCAGCATATAAACATGTGCCAAATCAAACATGTGGATGGTCTGCTGTGGCTACTCCATAATGGGAGAACCCGAACGAAGGTTTTTATATACCATATATCTTATACTCTGTTTGGTGATAAAAAAAAAAAAAGAAGATGGTAGGAAGTGTCAACTGAATTCCTAAGTATTTTTGTTTATATCAGTACTTGCATTTTTTTTAGGATTTAAATACACAAAATATGATTTTCCGTTGATTTGACAGAAAACTAAACGCCTTGCTGAATTTTATTTCAGAACCTGGAACCAGAAACCAGAGGACAGAACAGCTGAAACAACTCAATGGACAATGGAATCTTCATTAAACACAAATCTATATTATGAAAATATCAATCAGGAACCTCAAAATAAAACTTTCAGTAGTGTGCCATGTTCAAATATTTGACATGTTATTTTAGAGAAATAATTGCAGACCCATATCCATAAAAACAACAATTAAAGCTAGGCAGTATAAATTAATTTACATTTTCAACAAATTGTGCAATTAAATGCAGAATACTACCGTGTAATGTTTTTGTTCGATCGTTTTTACATGAATGAGTACTGTGTCTTTTCCACTGATGGACGAAGTACTGTACACAAAGCATGTACTTAAGATAAAGTAGAGATACAGTATGTAGGATATTACTCCAGTAAAAGTGTCCCTTTAAATTTTCACTCGAGTAAAAGTACAAAGGTATTTGCCTTCAAATGTACTTAAGTATCCAAAGTACTATAATTTACTATAGCTATATTATTCATATTATAATGTTTGTCACAAGACTCTTCACGTAATCAACTCATTTTAATTGAAAAGACAATCTATTAATAGAATGATATTAACGAGTCTAACACTGATTGGTATCTACAAAATGTATCATAAGCTTAAAAAGTTTTTGATTACTAAAATTAAAAACGTTTGCAAACTTTATGTAAAAAAAAAGTTTGCGAACCGTTTGTGTTGGTGAATAATGTTTTTCCCAATAAAATATGATAATATTAAAATTGTGCATATTGTTTTCCGGTCTTCAGAATGTGTCTGTATATGCATCATCATGTTCTTGGCCAGTTTCTGTTCACTGATTTAAGCTTGAGCAAAAAGCAGAACTAAAGACAAAGTTCAGCAACTGACCCTCACCATAATGCTGCAGGACTGAAACTACTGTATTTTCTCACTGAAATTCCCATTAGTAGCTACGGAAATAAATTAGATTGGAGATTTACTGCTGAAACAGTTAAAAGTATTTAGACAGGATGAGAATAGTATTGTCTAAATTAAGATCTGGTTTCACTGATTATATGTAAATCAGATCATTCCAAATATGATTCTAAAGGTAACAACAATTTTGCAAATGCATGCCCCCTTGCATGTTAATGAACAGGTTTACCTGCAGAAGTGGGTAGACAGTGTTTAGGCATCTTATCTATTTAGTATATATTGTCAAGTAGGCTTTTCCTGTCATTTCAGCCATATACAATACAGTGACTATTAACTAGGGCTGTCAAAATTAACGCGTTAATAACTCGTTAACGCAAATTAATTTCAATTTCTGTTTGTTAATTTTTATTAAAATATCGATAAATAAATATAAAACATTAAAAACTAAAACATTTAACGCAACACACATTTATTCATGGTGTTCTTATATAACTTTTCATAACTCAAATCAAGCACCAAAATCTGAATGTAATCCGGCAATTAAAACCATCCGTGTGGAAACCTAGCATTCCATTTGGTGTAATAAATAAATTACGGTGTACTGTAATATAAAACACCATATTCTAAAATCTTGAAAACAGTATTTTTACGAGCTGCCCTGTCATCTGAAAATGTAAACTGGCTTGTGTAAGTAAATTGCTTTAGTGCAAAGAAAGAGAAGTAATGGGAACCTGGTATTTCTACATTCTATTTTTTCATGTATCTAATAGACAAACAAGTTCTTTAATAAGGAAAAAAAAAAAACATCTTTGCAACATCTCTATTATTCATGTTGTATTTTCAGAGATGGCAAAGGTACACACATCCTTTACTCAAGTAGAAGTACAGATACTTAAAGACTCTTAACATAAGTACTGGCTTTTTCCTTGCCACAGTCGCCACGGCTTGCTCATCAGGGACAAATTCACACCATTCACCATCACTGTTGATTTGTGTAAAGCTGCTTTGAGACAATGTCTGTTGTGAAAAGCGCTATACAAATAAACTTGACTTGACTTGACTTATGGATATTTGTGTTCATCAGCTGCAAGGGTGTTACAAAAGGCAGGTACTGATGTAGGTGAGGCGGCCTGGGGTGCAGTCAGCATTCCAATTCATTCATGAGATCAGAGCGCTATGTTACAGGATTTAATGGATCATGCAATCGACGGTTGATTGCTCATGCCTAGTTGTTGGTTTGAGGCTAATTGAACTGCTCTGTTACAGATAAAAGTTGCTGAGTTACACTCTAGTGTCTGCCTTTTATTTATGCTTATACTGCTGCATAAACACTCTATAGCAGGCCACTCAAGATCTTCCTCTCCAAAGCATGTAAACCATATCTTTAAGCAGCTCACTTTGTGCCTGTGCTTTGGAGATCATGCTGGAACAGGCGCATCTAAAGGCATCCTCTACAATTAAGTGCCTCCAGCTTTGTGGTAACAGTTTGGAAAAAACGACATATAGCAGGAAAGGTCAGGTGACCCAATACTTTTGCCAATGTAGTGTATATTAGAAAAAAAATATTTTACATTTTCTTAACTAGTGAATGTATCCAGGCTGATCAACCACCATATACTGTAGAACACAAGCAGAGAAAAGATGATGATGATCAGGTGATCAGGAATGTCTCTGTTCTCGGTAATGTTTACATCGCTGACTACCTCATCCACATTAGCATCACACGTCTTGTCTTTGCAAACTAGCCTAAGTCTGTGGTGTGTGAGAGCCAGGTGGATTGAAAAAGCCATGCAATGACAAGAAATAGGTTGATGGGCTGAAAACGGTGCACAATGCACTGTAAAAAAAAATGAACTGTAGAATGAAACCTGTTATTTTATGGACCTGTTATCGAAGTCACTAAAAGCAAAAAGAGAACAGCATCAACAACAACAAAAATTTATCCATTCACTATACAAATGGAATAAAATTAAGTTATAAACATAACCTAAAAAAAAAAGTAACTATAATCAATGGACAGTTTCAGCATATTAACAGCTGCATTCTCATTCATGATTATTATTTTTTTTTATAATTCCAGTAGTGGCAGCTTCCTGTAGCTTTGATTTTACCTCGCAACCTTCTGAGCATAAGTCCAATAACTTATCCATCGAGTTGCTATTATTCACCATGCAAAGGTGTTGGTTTTCTCATCTGTACACATTTTCATAGATGTTCTGGAACATTTGTGTTTTATTTTTTAAAGTGCAGTGACTTTCCTTTGTGCAATGGCTTCATTGCATTAACACCATAGTTCTGTGTTTTTTTAAAGCATAAAATTCTAATACCTTCTAATATTTCTTCACCCCTTTCAGGATTGCCTACTGTGGCTCTGGGTGATTGAATTGGTAGTACGCTGCAGCAATTACAGAACTATCTATAAATGTCGATCAAGGATTAAAATAAAACTCGCAGTAACTTTTACCAAATGCAGAATTAATTGGCAAGATATCTTTTATTTAATGCGACTGGTTAAACACCATTAATTTATTTCAAATCAATTATAGTAGTCTATATTTGGGGAAAAGGTAATTTACAGTTAACTAGTCATATAATATTGTATTACATTTTTAGTTTTTACAAGTTTTGAGGTTTGTTACATCTCAGAAATATCAGACAATATTGCTAGACATGAGATCAGGATAATCCGTATGTGTGCATGCCAAAAAGCAGCTCAAAAGCAGGCCTCCTCCTTGGCGTTCCTCTTTTGCTCCTTCCCAGTGGATCCATCCTCAGCATCCTCCTACCGATATACCCCATGTCCCTCCTCTGCACATATCCAAACCATCTCAATCTCGCCTCCCTCACCTCCTCTCCAAAACGTCCTACATGCGCTATCCCTCTAATAAACTTATTTCTAATCCTGTCCACCATCGTCACTCCCAATAATCTCAGCATTGTCATTCAACTTTTTTTTTTTTTACTGACCACATTTTAATTCCAGATTTCAGCACAGTCATTTTAAGGTTTTAATAATAATAGTTTGGAAATTGCTTTTCCCAAAGCCACTCATTTTAGGCAATCACCTTTGGCCAATAAAAAATAAATAAATAAATAAATAAATAAAAAGACAGAAGTATTTTCCAGGACATTGTCAAGATGTACAAAACTACACACTACTTTATTTAAAATTAAAAGATTTGTAGAAACACATCAATCGAAGCAATAAATGTAAATCATATTAGCTTATTTAAAAAAACAGTAAATAAAATTGTGTTCATTTTTGGGCAGGCAGTTCATGTTGCAATGGTAACTGAGCAAAGCTTAAAGGACCGTTTGATGAAAAACCAGGACCCCCCTCTCTCCCAAAAAAAATTATTAAAAATTAAAAAATAAATAAGTACAAACACACACACATTGTACACAAGTACAATTTTATGAAAATTAGACAGGTTTATTTAAACATTTTTGTGCATGCAAACATGAAGTCTTATGAACGTCATCACAGCAAGCACCACACTTGAGTTCAGTTTCTAGGGGTCATATCATAATTACATATGGAAAAATACATTGATAGATATGGTGAAAAATGACAAATTACTGTGTATGTGTTCTTGCTACTTTGCTTCTTGGATCTTTTTGGCACTTTGCTTTTCTTTAGCCTGATGGAGAAAAAAAGAAAAGAAATAAAAGTCACTTAGGGTGCAAACATTCTGTAAATGAAAGACCAAATGACAGGAAAAATGTTTGCATCCAGTCGAAACAACTGTAATAATGCATAAATTCAAAAAGCTATTACAGATTTTTTTTTTTTTAACAGATATTCTAGTATGAAGGATCAGGCAACATATCCTGTATCAAACGCTAATGATAATTCATTTAATAAACGTACCTTTTCAACCAATGGCATCAACTGCTGATATTCAGCAAGTGTCTTCAGTAATTCCATGATAAAAGGTAGGTAGTTGTGCTTTCTTCTAATGTTTTCAATCTATAATAATGACAGATATAAGAAAAAAAATAATAAGATGTTGGGTCCAAGCACAGTTATTCACATTAATAGGGTGATGTTTCCATTTTGTGGTGAATCAGAATATTGTGCATCATAATGTAGCAAAATTTTTCATTTAAAGGTCCTAAGATGCAAAAACTTGAACATACCTTATACTTTTTTAATTTCTGGTTCTCCTCCTCAATCAGGAGCTGGTACTTGGCGATCTCTGATTGGATGGAACTTAGGAGATTAGCACTTTGGTCCGTGTCCATTGGTTCTTCCTGTGATCACAATGACAATGTAGTTTATATATATATATATATATATATATAAAATCAGCCAAATTCCTACCTCAGTTAGGTGAGTCTGCAGCTCAGCAATTTTACGCTCATAAATCATCTTGCGATCAGATACAATCGCCATTAAGTTGAAACGAATTTCTCCCTCACTGTATCTGGGTAACAAAGGTACAAGCAAAAATAAGCACACGTCCCCACTTTTATAAAAACATAGACTTATAATTTAAGTACAAGACTTACTTTTGTATTCTTTTCTCAATTACTGGCCGAACTGCACTGATCCAATCATCTTGGTTGCAAGTGCCTGAATGAAAAAAAATTAACACACTTTGAAACTCACTGTTATACAAAAAAAATAATATTGAGAAAACACACTGGACCAGACATTCAATTCAATTCTTCTATTGTCTAGCACTTTTAATAATGGACATCGTCCAAAATTTGAGAGAAACCTTGAGAGACACCAGACACGAAAGAGAACCCATTCTCATGGGATTCCCATGAACCCATGAGAACCCATTCTCATGGGTTCATGGGATATTCAGTGTCTGGGTGACACTGAATATCCTTTTATTAATGTTCGATCATTGTTGAAGTTATCAACTATTCCCTGATGGACCCCTAAAGGCAAAATGGTTAATGGCATTTGCTGCCCTAAGCCATTGGAGCAGTTTATAGTCATTACAATTTATATTAATGTTTATTCATCAAAAATGTACAGAAATAAAAGAGGTCTGATTAGACTGCACTGCACACGAAATTAAATAAATAAATAAATAAAAAGTGGAAAATCTCAGGCGCTTGAGAGTCTGAATCATGATGTTGCACCCATTTAAGGCCTGCTGTATGGATGAGAGTGGTGATATCCTCTCTTTCCCAAATCAGTAGTGGGATACTAGCCAATATCCGATAGCTCATGTGTGCCAGGACACTTTCCTTTGACAGTCCTTTGAAAGAGCATTAGCTGCACAATTGTCTCGAAGAATGAAATATTGTTAAGAATTTGAAATATCAAATAAAACAAGATATAAGAAATAATTAAATGGTAGTGTATATAGGAAATAGGGTTACACCCCAATGGCCAACTATTTCTGTCCATTTTATACATTCCAAACTTATTGGATTTTCTTTATTGTCTGGATGGTCACCCAGACAAGGACAGGTTCCCTTCCGAACCTAGTTCCTCTCAAGGTTTCTTCCACCATCTCAGGAAGTTTTTTTCTCTTTCCACATGTTGCCACTGGTTTGCTAATTAGGTAAAAACATACAGGCCCAAATTTATGGCGATTTATGTTCGTAATCTATTTCATTCTGTAAAGCTGCTTTGATGCAATGTCTGTTGTTAAAAGGGTGTTTCATTTTGATTGTAAAACCAAATGCTGCTGTCAGAGCAATTTTTTCATCCCTTCCAAATTAACTTTGGAGAAACATTGCTATCTAGGATTAATTAGGGTGTCTTTGTGTGTCACTTTGCAACCATCTCCAGTGCACTGAACAGGAAGTGGCTTATTCAACCTAAAAAATTGTAATTAATTACAGAAAGTAATCTAACCATAAGCAATTTTATTTTATTTTTTTATAATGATACAACTGCCCATTATTTTGCAAGCGTGTGCCTTAAACATGATGTACTTTTGAACAATCTATAAGCGCAAACCTGCGATTATAATCCCCTTCCCAAAATCTGATTTACCCCCGGAACTGTTAAATAACACTTTCATAATCACTCTGGGGAACACTTTTCTTTTTGAGTGCTGCATAAAAAAAAAAAAAAAAAGCCCTTAAGAAAGGAATGAAAGAAGGAAATATCCTGAAAGAATAAAGACGGATGGGATGGAAGGTTTAATGAATGGAACAAGGATACAGAAATGAGTCTTTACCGAGGTCGATAGGTCCTTCACGAAGTCCGTCTAATTCATACAGGCGACCGTTCACAGGCACATAGCTCACAAAATGAAATGCATCTTCATCTTTCGCTGATGACTTTGCATCAAATTCAAACATCTGCTGCCTGAAAGGAAATTGAAATGATTCATATTTGAGAAATAACTGGATTTAACATGAAAAATGTATTACAAATTACTGTTATACTGCATCAGCGAGGTCTCTCTCAGGCAATCGGTTAAAATCAGACAATATGTGCTGTTCATGCTATTTTTAACAAGCACAATAAAATAGGCAATGTTGAGGAAGGAAACGTAAAGCAGCAGATGGAAGACACATCATGCTTTCTTCCCTACCAGTGGTAGCCTTCAGCAAAGAACTTGCGAAATTCTATTCGATTCATTTTTATAGCGCTTTTTACAATGTACATTGTCTCAAAGCAGCTTTACACAAAAATGTGGTGATAAAAATAAATTAGATTCTCTTTATAAGTGCAAGTCTGTGCGTCCAGTGGGACTCAGGTACACCCATCTACTTTCCGGAGAAATCTAGCCAGAAGTAGTCTTCATGGAAGAATTGTTGCCAAAAAGCCATAATTCTTATGTGGAAACAAGGCTGAAGGCCTTAACTATGCACAAAATACCATAGGAAATTCAAATTTATTTAATTAAAATGTCAAATATTTGGATACAAATGGATATAAAGATTTGTAACAGGTGGCAAGTTGTTTGTCAAAGGGCTGGAGAACAATACAAAAATAGATGTCTGCATGCAAAAGTGAAGCATGGTGGAGGTTTCTTGCATGTTCGAGGCTGCATTTATGCAACTGGAGTGGACGATTTGGTCAAGAATAATGGTGGCCTAAATGCTGGCACCTACAGGCAGATGCTTAAATGTATTCTGCAGCAATACAGCAACCCCAAACATACAGGACATACTATTAAGAAATATCCAAAGTCCTGAAATTGATAATTTGTCCAGATCATTGAGTCTATCTGGGATAACATGAATAGACAGAAGCATTTGAGGCAGCCCATATCCACAAAAACGATCTGTGGCTGGTTCTTCAAGGTGTTTGGAACAACCAACCCACTGCGTTCCTTTATAAACTGTGTGCGAGTGTATACCTAAAGGAATTGGTGCTGTTTTGCATCCATAAAATAAAGAAGATCAGCACTTCTTTTTAAAAGCATTTTTTTTCACCCTCCTAAAACCTTTGCACAGTACTGTGTTTTTAGGAGACATTTATATAATATTATAAAAGGAGTCTCCAGTGTCAGTGCTTTGCATTAGTCATGGTTATTTGGGGCATATGTTAAGGAGAGAAGAGTGTAAGCTTTCTGGTTTCTCTGCGACAGGCTGTATTTCCTATCTTATTAATTGGGATAGAAAAAATATGATCCTAGATAAACTTGACTTGCACACACTAAGGATGACCATGTCTCATCCATAAACCAATTAATTGCATGTTTATTTTCTCTTTGAGGTAAGTGATACAGTGAGGTTGCTAAAATGACAGAAGAAGAATCTACACAAATGGCCATGGTGGGTGGTTACAACTGGGATTATGGTGTAACTAAGTAAATTGAGGTGCTTTACCTGGCAAAGCTGTTGTGAACTTGTCGAATCACTTCTGAGTTACTGAGTGCAAGGCCTTTCATCTGGCAAAGGACAGGACAAAAACAGAAAAAACAAACAACCATGTATTTAGACGAAAACTATCTATTTTCAAGAGATTACTATTTAACCACCACCCAAAGAGAACCTACCTTATTATTCAGCACATATTCCACAGCCTTGTTTCAGAACTATGCCTATATAAGACAAAACACTAGCCTTGCAGCACCCTTGTATATGTCTGACAACGGTATGTCTCAAGTCACACAAATCTCTGCAGTCCTTTTTTCTTTATACCGAGTAGATTACGCAGTAACTCACGTTTGACTATGTAAAGCTGTTTTAAAGAAGCACAAGAGGACAGAGAAATACAATGTGTGTCTTTGTCCACGTAACATCAATATATTAGTGGAAGCTAGTATACCAGTATATTTGCAAGACCCTTAACCCTCCACTGGTAATCAGTCTCATCGGGTTTAAATTGTAATTTTCCAAGGATAAATTATTATAATATTTTATATATATTTCTAAATAAAATAAATATAACTGTGTCACTCTGAATATCAGAGATGTCTGGATATACTGAAGATATACAATATACTAGTGGCTATCAAAAGACTTTTTGAACGTCCATGTGGAAAATTGGAAATAAAGATGATCACACTTACTGCAGCATCAAAGCTGTGTGAGAACTCCCGGAACTCGGTCAGGGTTTCTCCGAGGTGCATGTCAGGATGGGAGCAGTTCAATAGCACACTGACTATCGCTTGGGTCGCGCAAGCATTGTTGATTACCTAAAACCTCAAGAATATGAAGCTGGATCAATTCCCCGGCACAAGCATAAACCATACGCTATACATGAGCAGCTCTATATATACAGTGCAATGCAAAAGTTTACATACCCCTTGAATATTTCCACATTTTTAAATGTATTTTATACGGATTTTATGAGATGGACCAACACAAAGTATCGCATTATTGTGAAGTGAAAGGAAAATGATACAGGCTGTTAAAGTTTTTTTTACAAATCTGAAAAGTGTGGCGTGCATATGTATTTGGCCCCTTTTACTCCGATACCCCTAAATAAAATCCAGTGCAATTAACTGCCTTCCGAAGTCACCTAATTATAGTAATTAGAGTCTACCTGTGTGTACTTAAATCCCAGTATAATTACAGCTGTTCTGTGAAGGCCTCAGAGCTTTGTTAGAGAACATTGGTGAGACTAAGGAACACACCAGACAAGTCAGGGATAAAGTTGTGGAGAAGTTTAAAACAGGGTCAGGTTATAAAAACATATCCCAGGTTTAGAACATCTCACGAATCATTGTTCAATCAATCATCCGAAAATGGAAAAGGTATGGCACAACTCCTAACCTACCAAGACAAGGCTGACCACCTAAACTGACAGACCGGGCAAAAAGAGCATTGATCGAAGGCCCATGGTAACTCTGGAGGAGCTGCAGAAAGCCACAGCTCAGGTGGGAGAGTGTCCACGACAACTATTATTCGTGCACTCCACCAATCTGGCTATTATGTAAGAGTGGCAAGAAGAAAGCCATTGTTGACAAAAAAGAATAAAAAGTCCCGTGCCACAAGCCATGTAGGGAACACGGCAAACATGTGGAAGAAGGTGCTGTGGGACCAAAATGAATTGAACTTTTTGGCCTACACGCAAAACGCTATGTGTGGCGGAAACCTAACACTGCACATCAGCCAGTACACACCATCCCCACTGTGAAACATGGTGGTGGCAGCATCATTCTGTGCGGATGAATACAGGGCAATCCTGGAAGAAAACCTATTAGAGGCTGCATAAGACTTGAGACTGGGGCAAAGGTTTACTAGGACAATGACCCTAAACATCGTTTTACATCAGATCAAAGCAAATTCATGTGTTAGAATGGGCCAGTCAAAGTCCAGACCCAAATCCTATTGAGAATATTTGGCAAGACTTGAAAATTGCTGTTCACAGACATTCTCCATCCAATCGGATACAACTGGAGCTGTTTCGCAAAGAAGAATGGGCAACAAATGATAGTCTCTAGATGTGAAAAGGTGGTAAAAACATACCCAAAAGGATTTGCAGCAAAAGGTGTTTCAACTAAGTATTGACTCAGGGGGGCTGAATACTCATGCACGCCACACTTTTCAGATTTGTATTTGTGAAAAAAAACTAACACAATGTATCTTTTTGTTTCCACTTCACAATTATGCGATACTTTGTGTTGGTCCGTCACATAAAAGCTAGATAAATAAACATATAAATAAATAATAAATAAATCTAGAAACAATACAACGTACACCATAGTAAGTACATACATATTAGCATGATTTAGCTTCAAGCCAAACTACAGAATAATGCTTTTAAATAAAATGAATACACACTTTCTAACCACTTAGAATTAACTAGCTTGGGGTTATAAACGTATGCAATAATATACCTGCTTGGCAAAAAAGATTTGATCGAGTCTTGAGTCCTGTACAATGGAGCCAGCTGGTTCCTCACCGGGTTGCCATTTAAAGAGAAATATTAAGCCATGAACTGGTCTGGAATACAAAACCAAGAGGTAATGTTTATTAAAATCACACTGTGCTAGATTTGCTTAAACCTGAATAGAAACAATGTGAAGTCCCGGGAGGGAAAAACCTCTTATCAAAGTAACACTATTGTGAGTATGGACAAGCTTGACTGTGCTGAATGAACGTTTCTTTGTTGACAACTGCAGGACAGAAAGCAGTTTTTAATTACTTCCTAATTAGCATTGGCATTACAATGCCAGTTTTGTAATCCTTTTTATAATAGTTTTCTCGTGAAACTATTTCAGTGGCGTAAATATAGCAAGATTTGATACATACACATGCATGCATACATATATACATACATTTCATTAATATTTTATTTGCTGATTATTTTATTATATAAAATAAAAACATCTATGGATATACACTACTGTTTTAAAAAGCTGAAACACCTTCATTTATGCAGTTTTTATTTAGATTTATGAATTTTAATATGTCGAGGTACTTAGATATTAAAAAGTCAAAGGACATACAAAAGAATTCATGGAATCGTTGCGTTAAACACTTTTTTTTCTACATTTTTAACTCGTCAAAGTAGCCACCTTTTGCAGACATAATAGCTGAATCCATCCAACAAATCAGATTTAAGTATTCAGAAAGACCATGGTATGAATAGAAGTAATATATGTGATAACTTACTTGAGGTTTTGGAAGTTCTCTGGCTCCATGCTCCATATTTCTTCAACTTGTGCTCCTTTGCAACCTGGAATTATTGGGGGAAAACTCTTTAATCTGAAGCTTAATTCAGGATAAATTACAACACACATTATGGCACACAAAGTATGTAGAGAAAGAGAACCAAGTGTATTTTAATTGGTAGCCTGTGTTAAAAATAAAAGATTGTCCTAAAAGTACCCCCCCTCTTTTTTTTTTTTTTTTTTAACAATCAGTGTTCTGAGAATATATTACACACACACACACACACACACACACACACACACTGGAGATCAAAATTAGAGAACAATTTATAACCAATTGAACAATTCTGAAATAATGTCATCTTCACTGCTCAACAGTTAAAGGAGTTTTTGTCCTGTCTACACCATGCTACTATTACAACAATTACTGTAGCATGGAAAAAGATTACAACAAAATGTTCTGAAGGTTACAACAGCCAGCAATTAGTAAGAAGTGTCCAGGCCTCTGCTCTGAATGACTTCAGCACATCTGCGGCCACAGGACAGCACCAGTCTCTCACACTGCTCTGGTGTGATTTTGGTCCACTCTTCTTCCAGTCTCCTCCAGAGTTTGGTGACTGTAGTGGGTTTCTTGCCCATATCTTTGTTGCCAAGGATTTTCCAGAGGTTATCTACTGGGTTGAGATCAGGACTTGTCAGGCCATGTCATTATTTCAATGTTTTCAGTTTCAAGGAACTGCTTTACCTGTTTTGCTGTGTGACATGGAGCGTTGTCCTGCATGAACACTGTGGGCTGATTGGGTGATGAACGCAGGGAAGAAACCATATGTTGTTGAAGAAGGTTCTGATAAACATTTGCATTCACTCTGCCATGTAGCTGTATAAGAGGCCCAACTCCTGCTGCAGAAAACATGCCCCAAACCATGACACGTCCTCCTCCACTTTTCACTGAATTCTTTACACACTTTGGGTTCAGTCTTTCTCCAGTTTGTTGCTGAGCATAATGTTTCACATCGGACCCAAATAAATTAAACTTGCTTTCATCACTGAAGTGAACTTTGGATCAGTTCTCCTCTGTCCACACAACATGCTTAGTCTAGCCTTTTCATTCTTTCTGCTAATAAGTGGTTTGGTCACTGCAGAGTGGGATTTCAGTCCAAATGCCCTGAAACTTCGGGACACTGTAGACAAGACAGATCCTTACCGTGTTCAGCACTGAACTGGTGAGCAATTCCAGGGAGGTATCTGAAAAAGTGTTCTCTAATTTTGATCAGTGTGTTTTCTGCAAAATATATATATTTTTTAAATGCCTTAGTTATTTTGTGGAAAGGGTGTTCTGGTAGCATGGTATAGACAGAACAAAAACTCCTTTAACTGTTGAGCAGTGAAGACGACATTATTTCAGAATTCAACATTACGTGTGTGTATATACATATACACACACATACTTATGTAATGTGTATTTTATATATATATATATATATAAAAAAACACACACACACACACACTTCTTTTTATATGAGACCCCTATTTTAACATTAAACATTTTTAATGTTTAAAAATGTTTATTGCGTTTTTAATGCAAAAGCAGCATTAGCTGCGACTTGCAAATACTCCTAAGGAATTTTCACAACAAAAGGTTCCTCTTTTTTTCATAATCTGATGAACGAATAAAAACCGCCCATTTTAATGTCCTTGGAAATACTAAACAAATCTCTTCATTGCACTTATCTGTTACCTTAAAAACGACATGCAAGGGTTCAAAAGGACAGACTTTCATTTCAGGCTCTGCTTTTTACCTGATAAATAAACAGGAGCAAACTAAAATCTATTAACATGAATATCAGAATTAATATTTTATTTATTTGATTATTTATCATGTTATAAATTTAATAATTGTATTTTTTTAATCAAGAGTGCACTTGGCGACCCCTCGAAAATCTTTAGCGACCCCTAGTGGTGGTCGCGACCCACGTTTGGGAACCAGTGATCTATATAACTGTTCTAATTATTTCAGCTTACTTAAAAACCGTTTTATTCCCTTCCACCATTCATTCGTTCACTCCCTCAATATGTAGAATTGTCAGAATGTTTCCCTTTTAAATAAACAATTATTGAAGCTGGACGCTAAAGAATCCATAGCACTAGCATTAGCCGCTAGCCACTTCATTCTTTAGCTCTTTTACGCATGCGCAAAACAAATCTTATTTCCACTAAGGAGTGAGTAGCCACAGGGACGCTAACTAGTTTCTTTTATATACGAGCATTGTTGTGTAGGATTTTAAGTTTAAAATCATTTTTTTTATGTGCTCAAAGTGCGAGACGGATATTAAATCAAACTTGTGGTCCGCTGCTTAATTCGTTCCCGAGGGAATTCAGATTTTAAATATGTTCCGCAAGTAAAAGGGATTGCATTCGGTACACATGTGCACCGAACCGAACGCACTGTACCGAAATGTCGGTACTAATGGGTGTACCGTTACACCACTAATATATAAATATATAGTTTTTCCCTTCCCCTCAGATTCTGGTCCGTTAATGAGTGAATGGACAATGAATCCGCACACGCGTGGACCAAATCTGGAAGCATCATCGTGCAGGGATGATGCGAATCAGGTAACTACCAGTCCCGCTCAACATGAATCAACTAGAAGAAATATATGAAAGTCTAACAGTCACAACCCCCTAACAAAACTGTAATAATAAGCTAATATTTTAAAACGAAGAAAAACAGGCCACTAATTTAGCAGCATCTCCATTTGGATGAGGATTTAGCGGTTATGCTAGTAGAAATGGAATTGATTAGCGGAATCGCTCAACACACACCGCCATTTATTAGCTGATTTCCCTGCATTGTAATACAAAGAAATGCCTTCTCTGCATCCTGTACTAATCAGTATACTGAAGTCTGAATTTCTTTCTCTCTGTGTTTTAAACCAAAAGCAGCTCAGGGCTTACCAAAGCCTTTTATCAGTTCTGTGAAGACTCCGGGGTCACTTTCCATGAGACACCACTCTCCAGCACTTCCGGCCATTTTTTTCTATTTAATGTATGCAAAAGAAAAAAGACGATTTCGTGCAATAAATAAGAGAACGATCATGCAGATCTAATTAAAATATTCCAAAACTGCCAAGCATTCGCGTAGGAACCCGCTAGCGTCCTCTTCTTTTGTGGAGGGCAAAACGGCGAAAAGTGCTTTATCACCATCTGGTGGACGGGAGTATAGGTATCTGGAGTCTGGACCAGGAATAATAATG
This sequence comes from Silurus asotus, assembly GCA_024362625.1. Classification (NCBI taxonomy): domain Eukaryota; kingdom Metazoa; phylum Chordata; class Actinopteri; order Siluriformes; family Siluridae; genus Silurus; species Silurus asotus. Next base: position 43,848 of record MU551691.1, on the reverse strand, counting down.
ACCATCGATCAGGCATAACATTATGACCACTTGTCTAATATTGTGTTGCTGCCAAAACACTCCTGACCTGTCGAGCATCAACAGCATTAACGTCTTCACCAATTTGAGTTACAGGAGCTCGTCTGTTGAATCGGACCACACGCGCCAGCCTTCGCTGACTACGTGCAACGATGAATGTTGGCCGCCCGTGACCCAGAACCACTTCCTTGAACCACTTTTGAGAGATACTAACCAATGCAGACTGGAAACACATCACAAGAGCTGCAGTTTTGGAGATGCTCCAACCCAGTCTTCTAGCCATCACTATTTCGCCCTTGTCAGACTCACTCAAATCCTTACGCTGGCCCATTTTTCCTGTTTTGAACACATCATCTTTGAGGACAAAATATTCACTTGTTGCCTAATATATCCCACCCACTAACAGGTGGCATGATGAAGAGATAATCAGTGTTATTCACTTACCGGGCACAATGTTATAATGTCATGATGTTGTGTCTGATCGGTGTATATCTAGAATGTATAATGTATTTCTTTACAATGAGTTTCTATCATGTTGTACATGTACGTTATAAAAAGAAGAAAGAATCACTATTGTCATGCAGATATTTTATTATGCTGTGAACATGCATGTTACCTTTGGGATGCATCATTTCGCAACACCGTATTTTATAAACAGTTTCCTTGCACATTTTGGATAAATCTTATGCAACTAAACATCTTGACTTCATGTTGTTTAAACTCACTAAACATCCCTACCAGTTAAAATGATTCAAGTGTTATTTAAGCAGCACAGATTACACTTCTCAATAAGTGGCAAAAGTTTGCCCTGTTCATGAAGCTGTCGGGTATCAGAGCTTCCTCCGATGCACTGTCCATTGATAAACACTCTTGGGACCTGAAACAACCCAAACCACAATTTTAAAGCCAACATAGATATAAAAGTACTGGGTGATTTGCTTTATGTTCCATTGTTCTGTAATGCACTGCAACCAGCCTTAAGTGAGTAAGATACTGCTGTGATTCATAAAGCAAAATGGAAAAGTTCTTACCGTTCTGGCACCGGATATTTGTTCTAAAACGTCTTGAATCTGTTGTCCGTTATTATGTTCGTCCAGTTCAATCACCCTATATGTGGCTCCGATTTGGTTAAACACATTCTTGGCCATTTTGCAATAAGGGCATGTCGTCTTGGAGAATATAACAATGCAGTTATGAGACACAGTTTCCTGAATGAGAAAAAGAATGTGAAGTATAAAATGCAGAAAAAGCGCAGCTAATCACCAAACATTTGTTTTACTGGTGTCTCAAAACTCGCACCAAAACTCGCCATGATGCACACATACGGCAATTAAAACCGTCCGTGTGGAAACATAGCAAAAGTTCAGTTTGGTGTGCTGATAATTTTACGGCATTTAAAACACTACAAATACTTTAAAACATTGATAAGAATATTTTGTCTACATGCTCTATGTTGGGTTTGATTTCATTTACATTTACTATTGCGGAATTTAACAGACGCCCGTGTCCAGAGAGACGTACAAAAGTGCTTTGAGTCTCTAGCAAGGGAAAAATTACCACTAGTACAATAGATTACCAACTTAAGATAAATCAGACTACAATTCTTGATTTTAACCATCGCTTAAAGATTTGTTCAGACATCTAGGGGTAGTTTATTCCACCACCTCGGTGCCAGAAAAGACAAGAGACTCAAAGAGCCTGGTAAGATTCACCTATTCACATCAGTGCATCGGCATTAAAGTTAACAGAGTGATTGCTGCATTTCGTTGCTGTGTACCTGTACAATTGCTGCATTTCGTTGCTGTGTACCTGTACAATGCAATAACAATAACGTTCTATCTATCTATCTATCTATCTATCTATCTATCTATCTATCTATCTATCTATCTATCTATCAGACTACAATTCTTGATTTTAACCATCGCTTAAAGATTTAGATAGATAGATCTATCTATCTATTTGAAAAAGTGTGCGTTGGATTCAAGTTGGCATTTGTATCACGGGACATCGTTTTTATTAACATATTTGCATGGGGGGGGTGATTTATTTATATAGAAATTTTAGGAGATGCGCTATACTTTTATTATTTAAAAAATGACTGTGATATGTAGATTGATTTCTTTTGATTCTCGAGCGCCTTCTAAGCACCACTCCCACTACGTGAATACGACGTATCACAACACAATCTTTCAGTCAGCTGTCCTCATAGCGTGTGTATGATAATAATTGTTTTTTTGAATTTCAGTGTTGTAAATGAAAAAGTGGGAGGAACCAGACTCAAAAAGGGGAACCCATCCTCATTTGGGTGATATCAAGAATGTGATTATAGTATTTTAAACAATACAGGCATTGGAGAGTGAGAACTAACATGAGCACTGGAGTGTAAAATTATGAGTAATGTTCTTTCTACAGTCTTTTACTGTCATTTGTGTTTTTACAATAGGCATTGTCCCAATTCAGGTTTTCAGAGATCAATAGATTACAAATATATCTTTTACATTTATGATGTAGTCTCTCCCTAATAATCGAGGTGACCGTAACGAGGAAAAACTCCCCAAGATGTCATGAGGAACAAACCATGAGAGGAACCAAACACGAAACAAAACCCTCATCCAGATGGCACCGTATGTCCATTCATTACAGTTCCATTATTGTTAAGGTTTACTGTTCGGCGATGGTTAACGCAAGATGCGATCCTAAACCATTGTAGAAGACTGTTGATGATAATTACAGTCCAAACCGATCCTTATAGTCAATGTAGACAAATAATCAGCATCTCCTGATATCAGAAATGAGATGTCAACAAGAAAAGCGAAGCTTACCTGAATAAACTGAGAACACGCCTGGTCTGAAACCCTTCCAGAAGTAGTGGATGTGGAATTCCCCATCCTGGACCTGTAACACAGATTAGATTAGGATTAGTTCAAAAAGGCACAAAGTTGAAACCAGTTTTATGAAGCAAGATGGAATTGGACCTTGCTGGAAGAGAGAAGCATGCGGTAAAGAAAAAGGACAAAAACAGTGTAAAAAGAATCAACTGGCTGTTCATTTGGACCATGTTTTCTTGCAGTGGTTGAATAAGATGCAGAAGAGTGAAGAGGATTTTCTACAGCTCATCTGATTATAAGGAGAGATTAGCGTTAAAGGATCCCTGCGATCTGAGATCGTTACTGGCCATTTCATGATCTTTTACCAGTTATATACAATTAATACCACTGTAAGACAAAAAAGACCCCAATAAACTGTGACACACTATTAAACAGACGTTATGATCAATTCCGTTATACATCGATAATGACCTTTGAATCAAGCTGTAAACATTTCCAGACTTGTACACAACTGAAAATCTCAATAGCATATTGTAAGTAAGTAATATATTTTTTTTTTATTTCGATTTCAATTTTGACAGATCACAAGAAGCATGCAAACATCGCCATCATCCGCCCCCTCGCATGCCTTTTATGTGACATTTACTTACTTCCGGTTCAACGGAAGCGGAAGTAGTTTTTTTTATCCACACACGCCTGTTTATATATATATATATATACCAGATTTAGCCAATGAAAGTAAAGAATGCGGTGACGTGTGTCTTTAACTCAGCCTCTTTCTGACGTCAGTGGACACTTCAACCAATAAACAAGCAGAGAAACTACTCGGCTACGCCACTACAGAACTGTATACTGTACAGTACATGTACTCAAATCAAATAAAAATTTAATTAAAGTTTTACAATACTTAAATAAAATTTCACATACAGAGTATGACATATAGTAGAATGTTTTTTTTTTCGACTGTCCAACTTGTAAATAATAAAGAAATACAATATAACATAAAACATTAAACAGTAAGGTAATGTAAAACTAAATAAAATAACTATAAAAGTATATTAAAATATAATCTATGTATAGTAAAAAAATATGTTATATATATATATATACACACTTTATATTTTAATATACTTTTATATATTTTATTTACTTTCTTTTATTTACTTTTACGTTACCTCACTCTTTTATTTTTTATCTATCTATCTATCTATCTATCTATCTATCTATCTATCTATCTATCTATCTATCTATCTATCTTTCTATCTATCTATCAACACTAGCAAAAAAAGTGTATATATGTATATTAACATAAATAAATTAACAGAAGGGATAGATAGATATATATGACAGAAGTACAAATTAAAGTGAGTCAGTGTGATGTAATTATCATTATCATTAAAGAGTCCATTTGCTTGCATTAAAAAAATAATGGAAGTGACGTTGTGCTAGTCCAGTCCAGTCCGAGTTCCTCTAGTGCAAGTGTTGCAAATAATAGTGACTATTGTAATTCACTGTATTGTACTCACTATAAATTTGATACAGTGTACTATATTTCTATAAATGTATACAACATTCATTTTGCTATATTCTTGCAAATGTTTTCTGTGTGTGTTTAAAGTGTGTGGGAGGATGATTTCCGGCTTTAACAATAAAAATATTTTTTGGGTGGCATCCGTTTATCGCAGGGTTTTATTTCCGTTAATTGGGGGCGGTTTTGGAACATAACCGCCCCTATAAACGTAGGAATTACTGTATACACCAGGGGCCACCTACCTGAACTGGGTTTCAGTTTGATCTTAAATGACAAATTTGCTAAATTTACCTTTTATTATATGTTATTATTAATAATTAATGATATTCATCTATGCGAAGGCACTGATCATGTTAATGATTTCTCATAATAATTATCAACAATGATTTAACATAGTAGGAAACAGCTATTTTTAGAAAAGTGCCGCGGGCTACTCACGTGGTACTCACCACATTGGTGACCCCTGGTATACACTATACCGATCAGGCATAACATTATGACCACCTGCCTGGTCCTATATGCAACAAACTGCATTTTACTGTGTGTAGACCATTTCAAAGATGTAAACAATAACAAACATGTTACGATGATACTGCACATGTCCAGTCCTAAAGCATATCCGGTGGCATATCCGCTTTTAAACCAGGGAGCTTTCAAAACTAAATTATTAACAGATACTCTTTAAGTTTGAAACAGAACAGAACAGAAAGCTAAGCTCTTAAATCAGACAATAAGGTGACAAATGTCATTTAGAACATTAAATGCTTACCTGAAATACTGTATCCAGGCAATCTAGTTAAGACTACAAGAGAGAAAACAGTGATTTGAAATTGTGTAAACAAAGAGTCTGTGCGGAATTGTGACTTTGTGTGCACACCTTAACATTGTTTATATGTAATAAATGGACATTCAGTGCAACCCCAATGAGGATGGGTTTCCTCTTGAGTTTGGTTCCTCTTAAGGTTTCTTCCTTCTGCCATCTCGGGGAGTCCTTCCTTACCACAGTCACAAACTTACACTTATAAAGAATATATTTATTCTTTATCACCACATTATCTGTGTAAAGCTGCTTTAAGACAAGGTTCATTGTTAAAAATACTATACAAAAAAATGAATTGCATTGAATTGAAGCCCCTACACAAAAGATGACGTAAATGCAAAACAAAACAAGAAATCATTATCCACTACAAAGTGATGCCCTCCTGTATTCCATCCGAATGACCTCACAAAGTCCCTACCAATTGTTTTAAAAGGAACCATGATTAATGAAAGAGGGCTCAATGGTTAATGTGGTGGCTGGCAGGTTCACCAGCTGACCTATGCAAAATGTTTCACATCATGTATGATCATAATTGAAATGCCCAGCCAAAAGAGAGTTTATTGTTTTACATACCTTGCTCAGTCATGGGATTATGATGAGTCACATGGACCATGAGTTCAGTTCCAATAACTGGGTATTCTCTTTCATGGTTTGTGTGTCCTTTTTTTTAATGATTGATATAATGATAATATCATAATATATAATTTTTTATAACTAAAAAGAATTACTCAATATTAGTCCAAATCTAATGCCCATTAGCTACTTTTATTTGCTGGGTGGCTCATGGTTTGGTCCGATGACCACTCTGCTATAAAAGGAAATTCCTAAAGGGAATCCCCACAAAAGTTGGATTGAGCTTGAACCACATTTGCCCAGGTTTTCTGCCACACCACCAAAGCTGCCCAGGCTTTGACCCAGTCCTGAAAGGCATGGAAGGTTCTGAAATGGGGGAAAAGCATGGTGGGCATTGAGAAAAATTATTTTGGGTGTCTATTGGGGGTTTGATGTGTGTGACTTAGAACTCCTTACACCATAGGTTCTAGAGAGCTGGTGCCAGGAGAGGGTAAGAAAATAAAGAGGCTATTCCTTTCAGAAGTGTAATTGCTTCAGCACCACCAACTTTTTGTGGTAGCATCCAAACCCCCTAATCCTTGGTTTTAATACCACTGTAGAACTTGGTGGGTACGACTGTGGTGGCTGACTTTGGATGCAGGTTGTATATCAATATAGTGCAATGATCGAATTTAACAGTGAACATACACCAACCAGGTATAATATCATGGCATAATAACATGACCAGTGAAGTGAATAACACTGATTCCTTCATCATGGCACCTGTTAGTGTGTGGGATATATTTGGCAGCAAGTGAGAATTTTGTCCCCAAATTTGATGTGTTAGAAGTAGGTTAAATAGGCAACTGTAAAGATTTGAACGAGTCTGACAAAGGCCAAATTGTGATGGCTAGACGACTGGGTCAGAGCATCTCCAAAATGACAGGATTATGAGTCAGAACTGTTTTGGCAGTAAAAGGGAACCAAAACAATATTAGGCAGGTGGTCATTATGTCATGCCTGATCTGTGGCCATTAAATTATGCCTGGTTGGTGTATTGTACAGATGATACCCTAAGCAGTGATTTAAACACATTCAATGAATATTCTATGACATAAAAATGAGGATGGGTTTCTTTTTGAGTTTGGATCCTATTAAGGTTACAGCATCATATCATCTCATAGACTTTTCTTTGCCACCACCACTAGTGATCTTTTATCAGGGATAAACCGATTCATAAATATATATTCAAAATCTATTTATAATCTTTGGAACAAGTTCAGTATTTAAAGCACTATACAAATAAAATGGAACTGAAATACCCAAACCAATCCTTTTCTGGTAGACAAACTATTAGTGTTTCTGGGTCTTCATTATGTGTGATTTTTAGGCCATTGACCAAAATTCAATATCAGTTCTGGTTTGCTTATTATACCAGTTCTGGTTTGCTTATTTGAGGTATATCAAGTTCCAGCTTGTCACAGTGATTACTGATTATAATAAAATACAAATAGAAGTTAGGCTGTGCAAAAACAATACATTTGCGGTCAATATTTCTATAGCATATGCATAGTATGATGAGGGAGTTCCTAAATAAACTGTAATTCATCCTTTAGAAATCTCATGTTCATTATGCATTGTGAATAAATCATGAATTGAGCCATTCATTTTAAAAGCAACTGAATTACTGACAGCTGCTATCTGACTGTGGTCAGACAAGGTGTACATCATTGTTTCTTTTTCTCTTTAGCTGCTTCTTAATTTCCTCATCTTAGTCACCCCTTTACCAATATTTGTTCCTGTTTCATCTATTTTTTTATGCTTTGTGTTTGTTCTCCTCTCACAGTGACACAGGCTGTTTTCTCCGTGACTACCCAACCCCCCTTCACCCCTTCACACACACACACACACACACACACACACACACACGTACCGAAATTGTACACACTTGTACAGATCAATAGCCAGTTGCCATGGCAATGAAACATCCAGTCATTTCGCTGCCTGCTGCTTCTCAGTAAATGAAATCTCCCTGGAGAAGAGACAGCACTGGAGGGTTGATCAACTTTTCTTTGAAATACACTTTAGAGGCAAATTATAACAAAACAAACATTGTGTTTGAAATGAATCAATAATTCATATTCCCTAAAGTATAAAAAAATTGAAACACTATATGGATTATTATCATAATGAACAAAATTTATGATTAAATTATTTTCTACAGATAACTAACCACATAATCAGCTAAACACAGAACACATTTGCTTTTAAACACACACACACACACACACACACACACACACACACACACACACACACACATATATATATATATATATATATATATATACAGTGCCCTCCACAATTATTGGCACCCCTGTTTAAGATGTGGTCGTGGACTTCTAAAAATTCTCCTTTTTTTTAAAACAACATAGAACCCAAATGCAAAAAAAGAGAAAAACCCAACCTTTCATTTAGGTACATAACTTTGGTGGTAAAAAAAATCATACATTTAAAAAAAATAATAATAATTGAAATCATGTGTCCCACAATTATTGCCACCCCTAACAATTACTCTGAAAAATTTAATTTAATTTTTTTTTTTTTATATATTTTTCTGTAGTTGCTAAGGTTGGTCAGGGTATCTAGGGACTTTTAATTAGTAATTCATGATTTCCTGTTTCCCTGGGGTATAAATATGACGTGACACAGAGGCCTAATTCTCTTACCCATTTGTCAACATGGCAAAGACAAGAGAACACCACATTCATGTAAGGCAGATGTGTGTCGACCGTCATAAGTCAGGCAATGGCTACAAGAAAATAGCCACTCGCCTTAACTTGCCGGTATCTACAGTCAGAGGAATCATTAAGAAGTTTAAAACAACTGGAACAGTGACAAACAAGGCTGGAAGAGGTCCCAAGTTTATCTTGCCACAACGCACAGTGAGGAGGATGGTAAGAGAAGTAAAAAAATTTCCCAAGCTCACCGTCACAGAATTGCATCAAAGAGTGGCATCTTGGGATCACAGAGTCTCCAAAACAACCATTTTCTCACTAACATAACGTAAAACTCTGGAGTTTGCTAAGCGGTACTGGGATTGTGTGCTTTGGTCAGATAGACTAAGATTGAGCTTTTTGGCAACAAACACTCTAAGTGGGTCTGGCGTAAAACAAAAGATGAGTATGCCGAAAAGCACCTCATGCCCACCGTGAAGTATGGTGGAGGATCTGTGATGCTGTGGGCCTGTTTCTCTTCCAAAGGCCCTGGGAACCTTGTTAGGGTGCATGGCATTATGAACGCTTTGAAGTACCAGGATATTTTAAATAAAAACCTGATGGCCTCTGCCAGAAAGCTGAAGATGGGTCGTCATTGGGTCTTTCAGCAGGATAATGATCCAAAACATGTGGCAAAATCTACACAAAAGTGGTTCAGCAGTCACAAACTCAAGGTCCTCCCATGGCCATCTTAGTCCCCAGACCTCAACCCAAACGAAAATCTGTGGGGTGAGCTAAAGAGAAGAGTGCATAAGAGAGGACCCAGAACACTGGATGATCTAGAAAGATTGTGCAAAGAAGAATGGTCAAAAATCCCTCTCTCTGTGATCTCCAATCTTGTGAAATGTTATAGGAGGAGATTAAGTGCTGTCTTGTTGGCAAAAGGAGGTTGTATATATATATATATATATATATAGCGACGTACAAAAGTGCTTTCAGCCTCTATCAATGAATAAATATACAGCAGAACACTAAATTACGAGGAAAAGTTTATATATACAATATAATAGAAGTTGAATTCACAATTGTTGGACAAATGTGTAACCAAATTCAGACCACCTCTTACACTTAATCTATGGCTTTTTACTGTACACTACCCATGATTTCTTCTACTTCAAAATGATAGACCCTAAAAAAAAACATTTATCTAAGAGGCATATTCGAAAGTAGTGGTTGTGGTCGAGTGCTGGTTTCCCTGTGCTGGAAAAAGTTAGTGTTAGGAACATTTTGGTAATGAATGTTCTGTGTTTCAGTGAGCGACAGCAAAGATAAAAAAGGGTAGAGATGAGAGTCATGGGAGAGAAAACTTAGCAGCATAGAGCAGAGTGCTTTTGTGTCATAAAAATTAAACGTAAAAGAGAAGAATCCATTTGAGCATTTCTTCTCAGGAAAGTGTAAATGCATAGAAAAAGTATTAAGTGCAAAATTCAAGAATGATTTAGTTGAAGTGTAAAGTTGATTCCAATTCCTCTAAAAACAGTTTCCCTAATTATGTAGCAAAACAAAAAATAAATGAAACACTGGCAAGGCAGAACTCATTGCAGTTTTATTTATATAGTGCTTTAACAATAAACATTGTTACAAAGTGATTTTTAAAGAAGTTTGGACCAGTGGTGAACAGTTATGTTCTGAAGTTTCTCCAGAGTCTAAAATAGACACAAATGTGAGATACATTAGAGAACACCAGGGAATTTCTTTTGAACATTAAAGTCGGATTACCTTTAAAGGATGCTTGCAAATTATGCACAAATTCAAAACACAGATCCGGTGGCCTATAAATATTAATTAATTTATCTGAATGAGTGAAATTATTTGTTTAGTAATTTTTTTGTTTTGTAAATTTAAAACTGTATTTTGCTTAAATAAAGTTTGTTCTTCATCTGTAACCATGGCAAAAATTATTTGACAGATTTAAGAGGAATTGGTTATGGAATTGGATGGTCATGAAATATTTTTAATCAAGAAATGAAAGCAACCAATGCAAGAGCACCTATTTTAGCATGTTTGGGCTCTTTTTAATGAGTCTGTAGCAAATAGGTTTTTTATGTATTTTAATATGATCTTCATAAGACTGAAATGCAAGCTAAAAAAGTGTCCAACATTCAGTTTTAAAGCCACACTTTCTATTTTTGTTTATCTTTTTTTTAATTATTATTCTTGTGCCATTTACATTTATCAAAATTGGCAGACACTCTTATCCAGAGCAACTTACATTTATATCATTTCTACAAATAAGAACCTGTGGGGTTAAGGGCCTTGCTTAATGGCCCAGGAGGGGGAGTTTGTTGTGGGTGGGATTTGGGATCTCATAACCTTCAGATCCAAAGTCCAAGGCCTTATGCCAATGCCTTACCCACTAATCTACCACCTCCCCATGTGCCATGTATGCCAGTATACAATAAATGCTCACCTGTGATATAATCATAAGTGTTTTGTGTTCATAAGTAGCATAGAAATTGTAACATCTGCAAAGTCCATATTATTTTCAGAGCAGGACCTGGATATTCATGCAGGTCGGTGCTGTAATCTGTAGCTCTATGCTGCACTGGGACATGGCCAGAACCTATTGCAACATTACTACTTTGCCGTTGCTACATTCACGTGTGCAAAACTTTTAGCCTACATGAGTAGGATAGTTCAGTAAACCTGTGTTTGCTTAAGACACCTGCAATGTATGACACCTCTACACATGATATACAGCAAGTACATATAATAGACTGGCTGTCTATTGGTTTAGTTACATTTCAGCAGCATTTTGAGATATAATTTTAGGTGAACATTTTCTTTTAATTCCCAAAGACAACATGCTGTGATTGTAAGTAACAAACACATAAACAAGACCAATTAGAAGGAAAAACATTTAATAAATATTTTTCTTTAGTCCCAAGGAAGGTAAACATATGCAAAGCTCTTAAAAAGTACAATCTCTCTTTCTTTGTCTTTATATTGAAACATTTGTACACCTGCACATTCATTCAATTCTCTAATCAGCCAATCATCTAGCAACAGAACAATGGGTAGAATTATGCAGGTAGAGGTCAAGAGCTTTAATCAACGTTAAGATCAAACATCCAAAATTTGGGAGACTGTGACTACATGATTGTCTGATTGAATAATTGCCCAAACAAGCAGGGGTTCAGCTGTTTCCATGGCAGACCGGTGATATAGACAAAATTCATCACTATAATCCGTTGTTGTAAATCTTTTTGTTAAATAAATATTTGTAAAGATTCAGAGAGAAATTGTTGCATTGTAATTCTTCTTGGCACCTGAATGAGGTGATCTCACCTATGCGTTTTTGTGCATGCTATATATTGCACGTAACATTTACCCCCACATCCCTTTTAAAAATAGCTAAACGGATTTACAATACGTAACATCTATCAAATTTAAAAAATAGTTTTAATTGACTTTACATAATGACAGAAACTGTGCTCTTTCCTATATTAGTGTACTGATTGATTTCCCACATGCTTTAAAATATATTGTCATGCTTGTGGTCATCGCCGAATCCGTTCCCATTCCAACTTCCTATGACGCAATTTGATACTCTTTTCCTTTGTCATGTTGAGGCAAGCATTGTGCTTGTTGCTCTGCAAGTGGTTCCAGTACTTGATGAGTTCACTGGGCTGAAACTGGTGGGATGTGATAAGGTGGCTGTATTTGCAGCTTGAGTAGGAAACTCTCCAGTGGTTGAAGAGAAACTCGTTCGGTGGTGGAACGGGATCAATGTGCAGCTTTGCTAAGCAGATCCCGACATAAACATCCTCGAGATGTAGACGACGTATACTTAAAGATGCCTGATAGATCTTGCCTGCCATGTCTCCAGAGAACACGTAGCCTGTGCCAGAACAGAAGATGGGGTACCTCTCACTGGAATAGAGCTCTGGAGGCATGTACCACTTGCTGTCTTTGTTGCGATTAGGTGCGTAACCTCGCATTAGGTAGCCAGTGAAGTAGTTGTGCTGAGGTGGTACCTCTGGCTTCAGCAACTTTCGGATTAAATACTCTGTATTGACAAACATGTCGCTGTCAGTCTTCATGATATACCTGGCATGAGGACAGTACTCAGCCACCCAGTTCATGCCCATTAGTGTCTTGATGGTAAGATTGTAATAAGTGTCCATGAAGTCCTGCTGTATAATATCATGCTGCTGGAAGCTTTCGTCCACAATGGCACTCTGAAGGTGGCCATCAGGACTGCTTTTCATGCCCATGAGAAACAGACGCACAAACTCAACACCCATTAACATGCTCTCATTTCCCCATGTTTGCCTGATGGCATTCCTGGCCTCCACATGCCCTGGCTCTACGGCAATAAGTAGAATGAGAAAGGGGCTGCTGTCTTGACATTTGTAGGGCTCATTTAACATATACTGGTATGGATTAGGTGCTAGCTGCTCTCCTACACCCATTTCTCTGTGCAAGGTATTGCCATTTGTTTTGTTAGTACTGAGAGATGCTTCCATTCCTGAGATACTTTGGACTGCAAATTCTGATTGATGAGAACTAAAGTTCATAGGTAGCTTTGAAGGAACAAAAAGGGACCCCCTCCAGAGGCTTTGCATGGAGCTTTGGTTGCCTTCAGCATGTTCCCTTACTGGATTTAAGCCATGCATTGTGTAAACCACAGCATTTTCTCGTTGTTCTGGTTGACTGGGTAGCCAGTCTTTGCAGCCGAGAAAAAGTGTAACAAGTAAACCCAGCACAAGCAGGCCCATCATGTGTACACGGAAGAGTGACCGCTTGATATTCCATGTCATCTTCATTGGACAGCAGTGTCGCCGTCGCCACGGCATGTTAATGATATGTGAAAGTGTGGTGGTGCAATTTATTGAGGTCGAACATATGTTATTAAAAGCCTGAGGGTTATCTGATGGTAGAAGGTTTACAGATGGATATTTGTGGACCCCAGGTGGGGCTAGTGAAAGGACGACATGTTGCCAATGATGATTCCTCTGACTCACTGCTCCAGGGTTTTCAATAACAGCAATGCTTCATCCTAATTTAGACCAATGCTTGTGTACTCTAAGAAGAGAAGGAAAGAACAACAACATAAATTTAAAAGAATTAATTATATAATTTTATATCACTAATCTCTGACACAGTAAAAAGGTAAGCTTTTATTGATCACTGTCCCTTTTTAGTCACATTATTTGCAGTACAATAGGTCTCATACTCCTACAGGTATATCTAAGGCTTAGATATAGCCAATAGTGGCAGCCTTCAAAGAACATTTTAAACCTGAGAGCAAAACTTCACACCTTGATGTTATCTAAACTGTGATCTGCCTTGCACTATGCAGAGTTGCTAATCTACAACACACTATTTTGATAAAGTAGCACTGCTTGACCTATAACCTATGAAACAAATACAACTTTTTAATCAATATTAAATACAATTTAAACAGCTGTCTATGTGCATAAATTTAACACTACTTTTTTGATACTATTAGTCTTTTTGTGTTTTCTTGCCCAAACCATCTGTCTTTTATTAGCATTCATAGCTTTTCAGTATGTTTGTTATTTAAAAAAAACTATTTGTATGGGAAGCTTTTAAAAGTTGGGTAGCTTTTAAAAGTTACTGCTATAAATCAGCTCAGAAACTATAAACTTATACATAAATATAAAACAATATTAAAAAGGTATGACTGTGTAGAATTATTTTTGAATACTAGTGATATCTGGTGTATTTTTAGAAATATTTCCCTTTTCAGGTGGTAGTTTGAGAAATGTTTTTGGATAGGCTTTGCAGTAGTCAGGCCTGGTTTGAAGTGTGCATGGTGCTGGCTGGGTAGGCAGTGCCAGGGTGGTCAAAATCCATTGAGACATGGAGAGTGGGGGGAGACCTGCCCTTTCACCATTGAGGATTTCTATGTGGAGCTGTCCTGTGACCAAACCCTTTGGTAGTTCTTTGACCAAAAGGGATTAAGAGAAGGTGAAATTTTTTCAATTCCACAAATATCCCACACAAATCAAGTGTTGCAAGCCACTCAGACTATGGGAGAGGTGACCCAGTTGGCTGTACTGAGAAACCATAGGTCAGAGCATAGGGGTAGCCATTATACGGCGTCTCTGAAGCAGAGCAGGTCAAGGGCCTTGCTCCAGAACTTGATATTGGTTTCTTGGCACTGCTGGGTTGGTACTGACATTCTAACCAGTAACCCACAGCCAACATTTTTAAACCACCACTCCAACTAAGAAAATTGGGAGAAGGGACTATATAACAGCCAATAAAAAAATGTAAGGACAAAAACCCTTACATAAACTGATGCATTGGGGAGCATTCGGAGGGCTGTTGCATCATCATAATTTATTATGAAAACTCTGGGACTGTAGTGGTTGGCGGACTACTGTATTTTAGAGAGCTCAATGGTGCAAAGCCATTAGATGGCATCATATAAGAATGGAAGCTGTAATAGAGATGAAAATTAGTCTAATCAGCTCTGAAGTTTGGAGAGCTACTTGAACCCAAGTTTCAGAAAACTAGGAAAATTAACAGAATAAATGAACAGAAATTCTAAACTACCTGTATTCAAAGTCAAAACCGCTGAGTCAAGAAGTGAATATGTACACAGACCAGTTGTGTTCCTGTTTTGCTCGCTTTAGTGATAATTTAATTACCAAGAATGCCTGGCCCCCAACATCATAAATACTTTCCACATGAGTGAGTTGATATAAAAAGTAAGGGTAGGGATGCAGCCTCCAAACAGAGCCAGACCATTGGGAGGCATCAACCTTTAACACAAAGGAGAGCTTGGGGTCAGAGGTTATGGACTGAATTTCTGCTGGGCTTCTCTCGTTCACTGAAGCCACCCTGCGGACTTCTAGGTAAGAGATGTTAACAGTTAGCTGTATGAAAGCCAAGGTCTCCATATTGTAGTCCATTATGGCATACAGCATATGGAATGATAAATGTTGTTATTCTATTTTTCTCTTGGAAATCCAATACTGATAGGGGATCAAAGACTGCCTGGATGGACGAGCAAAGTATTCTTATCAGGGGAGCATTAAGACAGGTACTCTGACCCTGGAGTTTACTGACTGCGATTGACCATGTCAGCTTGTCTGAGAGTGAGGAAACCCACAAGTAAATGTTCAGTCTGATCAAAATGCTGCACAATCTGGAATGTGAAAGGTTGGGTCTGTTGATAAACCAGCCCAAAAAAACTGCTCATCGAAAAACTTAGGGTAGCTTAAGCATTCTGGCCAGCCATTAAATAAATTCCATGATGCACCTGAATTTATGAATGTTCTTAAGCATTCCACTTGCACCTGTCAAGTAAAAGTACTGAGCTTGAGAAACACAAGAGTCAACAGCTTGGAAAGGTGACAGTTTGAATAAAGATAAAAGATGAAATTATGATTAGAGATTGTAAGGGGCCAAATACTCTTTGAGTTCCCTCCCTTCTCTGGTGGAAGGAGACCTGACCTTCAGACTTTAACTCAAACTCCAGGTTGAGATGCAACCATGTTACCAGTATGCCTCAGGAGGGGCTGCAAACAAAAGGGGAGATATATTTAAAAGTTATGTGCCTGACTTGTGCCCTATGGCAAACAAATCCAAAAATCAGAGGGATTTGTTGAACACTTTCGAAAATTGATTTTTAAATTTAGGAGCATCCATAATTAACATGTCTTGTGCTTCCCTCCGGTGGAGAAATATAGCAAAGCCAAAAACACAGCTGCAAGCTGGGGGTCGGCTTATAACTTCACAGACAAACACAATGAAGACCAACTAAAAATCCATTCAGCTTTTTTTGCCAACTACAGAGAATTCAGCTCATTGATGGGATCCAAATAGAAGCATGAGCCATGACTCAATGCACACATTCTGCACACCATGAGCTACTTGCATTCATATTCATTCTGGAGGAGTGGAGACACTGTAGAGGAGGCTACCCATTTATTTACACTGCCAAAAAAAAAAACTCTCTGAACCCACGTCCAAATTACTGGTCCCTGTTTTTTACTCATTTTTTAATTTACTCTCTTTTACAACCCACTCTATAAGAACAACAAGGCCATTATACTTACATGTATTCACATCACAGAACACAGTGTGAACAATGGAGAATTCAATTTCCTTGTCATCAAATGTTATTGAGGCCATCAAGAAAAACTGGATCAAGCAAATCGCCAGTATATTTTCCAGAGTAAATAGAACAACAACTAATGGTAATTCACCCATTTTCTAAGTCACTATGTCAGATACCACTGCCTAGCGTTCCCTCTGCTTTTTCCAATGCAGAACTCCTATTGTGTCATGTGTTTCACTACTGACTTCTGGATACCACCTCAAACCTTAGGCTTAAGGCAACTTAAGGTGGAAAGAGCAAACAAAAGATTTTGATGGGCTCTCTGTACCTTCTATGCTGATAGCCATGAGGACTGGGTCCAGGGTTTACTATTAGCAGAGTATGCCTTACAATCGATTCAACATTCAGGGATGATACCCCTTTCACTGCATGCTAGGTTACCAACTTTTACCTCCTTTTACCCTGGACTTAATTTTTTTTTAATAAAAATAGCCAGCCATACTTGTATGATAAAACCTTGTGTGGTTTTCATGTTTTATTGTTAACACATTAAACATAGTATGTTGCCTTAGAAAGTAGGCAGTTTAACAGATTCTGTGGTAACAACCTTCCAAACTAAATGAATGAATGAATGAATGAATGACTTTCACTTGACCTTTATCAATCAGAAGGACATTCGCCAATCATGGACATCCGTAAGCTCATTTATATAAAAGAGCACATATTCCTACAAATCTTTTAAAACCGATTCCTGATAACAAGCCAGGTCCCTTTTCTCTTAAGTTCGAAGGACATAGTGTCAATGGTTTCCAATGTTCGAATCTCAATTGCATTTGCCACATAACTAATTGGTTTAGCTGATTTTTCCGGTCTCTCTTGTATAGCACAATAGACCAAAAACCTAATAGGCAATTGTTTTTATGGAGGTCTATGTTAAAATAATGAAATTTATTATTATTATATATGTTAAAATTAATTACATTTATTAATAAAAATATAACTATTGATCATAAAATAAAGTGAAATGTTAATACAGTACAGTACTGTATACATAAAATAGAGATGTATTAATAAAAATATAACTATTGATCATAACATTAAGTAAAATGTTAATACAGTACAGTACTGTATACATAAAATATAATTTTTGGGGTGGTGTTTTTGGACCAATCCGTCTGAAAATTGAAAAGTTTTCCACTTGGTTGGAAATGGCAACATTTTTTAATCATGTTTATGCATGCCTTCTTCTATGCATGATAGAGATTTAACCAGCATTTGTGGATGACATGGCAAATTGTGTTCACAATGACTTCTCGAGGGTGTTAATGAGCCCATGCAGTGATTTCCATTACAGAATCATTACTGTTTTAAATCGGATGGAGAGAACTAGCTAAGTAATGGCAGGTTACCAAATTGGGGAGAAAATAAGGAAAGAATTGCAGAATGTAAAGGGTTTTTATTGGCATTCAATTCATTAAAGCATTAAATAAAAACATAAATACACCCATATATTGTACATAGGGACATACAAAGCTTATCACCATTTATATAATTTTGTCTAATGTAGATCAAATCCCTTATGGGTTTACTTGCCCTGACTTTGACTCTTTATTGTAAGTTTCAGCATCCTAGGGCCTCAACAAATGTTTTTTTTTTTTTTTCCTAAAACAAAACCAAAGATGTACAACCATTCTGCCTGGCATGCCATCTGTTTATATGTTGTGCTTTACAATTTACATTCTTGTTTAATTTGCAAGTGGCAGAAATTCATTAAATCCTGAAGAAAAAAAGCCAAGCTTGAGAAATGTGAAGCTTGAAAACACAAAATTCTAGAAGAATTTTTCCAAATGTGAGTCATTAAAAATAAGAGCAAAGCAAAAGGCCAGTGTGATGCTACGTAATAAATGGCATCAGCATGGTTGGACCTCTGAGTAACCAAATTTGCATGTTGCTGCTTGTGAAATGACTGGAATATATTTTATTTATTTACATATATACATATAGTGTATTCATAGACATATAAATCCTAAGTTTTATACATGGTGAAAGTGTTTGTGATGTGCTTTCCAACACTGTGAACTAGTAAACTAGTAGACTCAACTGAGTAGAGGACGGCTGTAAAATGCTTTAATCATTTTCTATGTTTAAGGGCATACATCTAAATTTCAGACAGAAAATGATTAAAGCTTTTTCAGAGGTCACAGTATCAAGAGCGGCATATTATTACCTGCTCCTCGACAGCAACAGGCAAACTGCATCTGTGCTATGTCACATTTAGGCAATAATAAGACTTTAGAGTAAACAAGGTGCTCGTTGTCTATAGAAGGAGCATTGTACTATATATCTGTTCCTAATCAATAATATGATTTTGTCAAATACACAGAATATCATAAATGAATCTACCATCACACTACTGAACTCTACACTACACCGCTAGATTATACAATTATACATGCAATGTACATATTACATAGTATACATAGTTTTTTACTGACATTACATCTGCACTATTTGTATTATTATTATTACATACATGTGTACTGCTATAGCCTTTATATTTATTTACTGTACATATGCTTACATATATATCACATGCTGTAAATATGCCACATATTTATCTGCACTATCTATCTATCTATCTATCTATCTATCTATCTATCTATCTATCTATCTATAAACAAACAAACAAATAATGTCTAATTTTTTTATGTAATTGTCATAATTAATTTTATAATTAATTAAACCTCCGATGAGCAATGTTTTTCTGAGGTTATCTGATTATTTGTTTAAATTTAGTGGCAATAGCTAGTTATAAAAGTCTCATCAGCTTTTACCTATCTAAAATGTTTTAACCACTGTGTTGCCCAATGTTGGAAGAGTTTTAACAGAATTCCTAAGCAAATATGAAAAGAAAGAAAAAAAATCTGAATGAATTATACACAACTATGACCATTTGAAAAGAAATTCTAGCTATAAGAAGACATCTGTTCCTGTCACAAGTGGAGCTTAGGTTTTTAAACCTCTTTATAAATTCACTTCCATATTATGGTTGTCTTTTCCCCATTTGAAGCTGTCCATCTGTTAGGTTAGTTAAAAAAATTGAGTCTTGGCTCACTTTAGAGAAGAAATCACATCCAAACCTTTAAAAATGTTTAAATGCTGGTAGTTTTAAGCATTTCTCTGTTCGGTCAACAAGATCCTGGCACTGATTTTAACCAGGTCCATTGCATCTATATAAGCCAACCAAGCAATTGCAATGGTAGTAGCACTGAAAATCTTTTTATAAACAATCTTTGCTTTGCTTTTAGATTTCACCACACTCACTGTAAGTGCACTGGAAGCACACCAAAAGCCGAGAAATGTGTTAATCATTGGTCGCACCTCCCGGCTACAGCAACAGGAGCAAACTGTTGAAAAAGCAAACCTTTCCTAAAATTAGCATCTACACTCTCACTAACATTACAAGGTGAAAAAAAAATTGATGATCTTTAAAATATGGTCAACAAGAAGAGAGCGAGGAAAGCATATGGGACAGCAGGCACACAATATTTTAACGAATAAAGTGCTATAGAAAATTGGGAGTTACCGAAAAGCCCAGAATGCTACATTCTGTTTTGGTTGCAAAGTTTTCAGCCAAAGTAACAAACAATCAATTCATTTATATTATAAAGTCATATCACATAAGCTGAAATGTGGCAGGTGAGGTAATGGTTTACTGGGAGTCTGCAGCAGTAGTGTGGGGAAGGAAATTAATTTCATTGGCACACCTGCCTCTCATTTGTAAATGCTTATTTAACATGCTGTTTTCTTTCTCTTTCTCTCTCTGTCAGTGAGTGGGACTGTGTGTATAATTGTATGAGTGACCGTGAAGCTGCAATTGAATTGAGCTTCTGGAATGCTGTTGAATTTCTGTTTAATGCGTGTTTTTGGTTGGTTTCACTTGTTTTTGTTGGATTCCCAAAAATCTTGCACACTTTACATAAGTGGAACAAAATCAATGACAATATAGATTTTGTTACAATACACTATGGAGATTAGAGAGCATTTGTGCAAATTCACAGTGCCAAACAATTCTAGATGTGATAAAATGATTGAGCACTGATCTGAAAACTTAGAGAGCTGGCAATTAAAAATATGAAATAGAGATGTCCGGTCACACGAGTGGAAAACAAAGTGATGTACAAAAGTGGGTGCGAGACAAAAGTCTGAGGAAGAATTTTCTGTCATGTGCTCATTTTAAGTTTGATAATTAAGACTTTACTGATATTACTGGAAAGATTTGGAACATCATATAAGATCACACACTTACAGTAAAACCCCAAAGGGACATGCTCAAGTCTATCTAACACCCATTAATGGATATATATGACACCCTATCACTAGCAAATGGATCACAGTGAATCTAACAGTGGTTGTGAAGTAGAAGGCGATGCAGCTAAGATCAAATCTATGTTCGTAGTTTGACTTTATGGCAGAGTCACATGACTTACTTTTAGCTTTGAGCAGGTTAGGCTCCAGAGCTATATTTTTTCTATTATGTCTGCTGAACTGTGCAAAAAAGACTCTTTCTCTGCAATTTCTCACTGATGCAGTGATTGACTAAACTGAAGTCACTTTATAGATCAGAAAGGACCACTTTCAGACCACAACCACTCTACACAGCATTTCAATCACAGTTTACCTACAATAAGCAGACATATGCTTTCGCTCAATTTTTTTAATACTTTTTTTTATTTTCACATTCTGTTAATGTCTGTCATTAAGTTTCATTCAGCTGGTTCTTCAACTGGAACTTAGAACTGTGGCAGCAGTTTTAGGGAGTGCTACATATGAGTGTGATGATTAGGTGTCCAAATGTCCCATTTGGCCATAAAGGGGGAACAAAAATCCCTAAAGTATAAGTGCATTGTCAGTATTTCAACACTGTTTAATTTCAGCAGAATCATAAAGTTGTTTTGTTTTCAAAGAATGTTGCACCCATTTGGATATAGGTAAAAGTATTGAGTTATACAAATTCTGGACCATTTTCTTAAATACAGTATTTGATTCAGCTATAATATTTGTCATCTATTCATACATTAAAACCGCACTCTGCGGTTTTAATGTAGTATCTAAAAACTCCAACATAAACTGACACTCCTACAAGCAGTGCAACCGAGTGGGTGAAGAGACTATTGGAAATAATTTAACACATATTCATGAAAAAAATATTAAAATGTAAGCTAGTGATTCTGATGATTAGAGTGTTTAGGACAGTGGAGAAGGCCTTGCTGGCCCTAATGGTCCACCAATGTTTAACTCAAACCATTTGACATTTTATAGTAGCTTACATTAGTCTACAGCATTTCCTGTTGCTATGCATTGCTAGGCATAGAAATTATTCAGCTTCACCACTTTCTCTTAATAAGTAATACCATTTCATTTTAAAGTACTTTTTAGTAACCACTAATCAGGTCATGATCAGGTAATGGATGTACAATCATGGGGCAATGTATTAGGCTTAATATAGTTTGGCCTGGATCGGTCTAAAACAGTGGCAATTCGTTTCAAAGTCAATAGATTCCATAAGGTGTTGTAAACACTAATATAAGATTGGCTGTCAAATATGGCTATAATTATATGTCATTTACCAAAAGTTGTCTAGCAACTGGGCCACTGTTGCCTTAGTTTTCTGTAATGAGACTATTGCTGTTGAAGTCCATCTGCATCAAAGTTTGATCTGTTTTGCATTCCGAGATGCCGTTCTGCTTACAGCTATTGTATAGAGTGATTATCTAAATTACTGTAGCCTTTCTTCAGCTTGATTACATCTGACCATTTTAATTTTTGGAACTATCACTATCTGGGTGATTATTGAACCATTGCTAAATAAAAATACTGTTTTGTTGGTCATGAATCACATTTTGATTGACTAATTGTATTGCATTGTATTGCTGCCACACAGTTAGTTAACTACATAATTGCATGATTTTTAGACCTTAGGTGTTCCTAATTAAGTGTAATAGACCTATCTTATGTTAAGATATAAGATAGACTTGATAATATAGAGGATATTTAAATTAAGGACATTATTAATTCAAAGACAATAAAAAAGCAATTGTACTAAAAAAAAAAAAAAGAGAGAGAGAGCAAGGAACATAATCACATAATGAGACAGACAGTGATTCATTGTTTATGTGGGGTTGTAGCATATTAGTCAATTGCCCAAAAGTAAAAAAATTAAATTAATAGAAAAAAAATATATATATATATTTTAACTTTTTTTCTGTAGGTCTAAACAGTTTTTGTTGTTGTTTAAGTAGTAATATAGCTTGTAACAAATCATGTCAAATTTAAATGTAATATGGTATTTTTTTTATGCATTGCCCCATTGGTTTCACCCTTCTTTAATAAATAATTAGATATTAAACTGAAGGGGACATGATGAAGAAAGATGAATGCTTATTAAAAAACAAAGCTAGGAGTAATCTGACTATTTTTCACCTTCTCCACATTATCGGCTTCTACCATTAAAGCTGCGAGTACTGGGTGGTGGCCAGAGTTATGTATCAGTCCTTTGCAGAATAGCTGAGAATATTTCATACTTCAGTGCTCAAACATGTACAAATTCTTAGTATTGTGCAGCACATCATTTGCTCACACTGCACTGCAAGCAACATTTAATTTTTCTGGTGAATCAGTGAGAGTATACATGAATATTTAAACAGGGTTATTCTCTTAAGCTATGACCAAAGGCTAAGGCTAGGATTTGCCTTAGATGCTACAGTGCTAGAGGACTGTCAAGCTACAGTGCTGTGGTTAATATATGTTAATATATGTCAGCTTGGTGTCTATTTAGTATAGACAAAAATGTCAGTGAGAATGTCACTGTCAGGCACCATAATGCTGAGCAATATTAAAAAAAAGACATGGGAGGGACGTACCCGATAACAGATGTTGATGTTGGGCTGTAATCCTCTTTAATGTCATTGTAAATCCCTCTACAAAATCAAAGATGAAATTTCCCAATGTCCCCTTAGATAGTTCTTTGTTTTCCATATTGCGTTCATGATGCAAATCCGTACTTCCATCTGTCACATTCTATCTGTCATTTTTCCTGGGCTGCTGAACTGCTTTTATGTCTCCCACAATAATTTATTAGTGCAGCATTTCCATGCTAGAAATTCTCTGAAAGATAAAATCGATGTGTTAAAGAAACAGGCCAAACAATGGCTTCAATTTCCATTACACGTACCTGCAAGGGATTGGAGGTGAGTCCAGCTGATGCTTGTGTGGAAGGCGGTAGCTAGTTCATCACACTAAAAGCCAGGGAAACAGCAACAAAAGACACACTCTGTGCCTTTCCTCAAAGCACCTCCCGTGGAGAATCATTATACACAGGAGTGGTAAAAAGAGGGTAAGACTGTTCTCCTTCTTCCATTCCTCTGCTGCCTCTATGTGATGGCAAAATGCACCCGCATGCACGTGTGTGGGAGGGGGTCTGCTGCTCCAGTCTGCTGTGAATGCATTGATGGTGTCCCTCTGACATAATCACGTACTTAGAGGAGGATCCCACGTGACCATTTTAGAGTTGCAACCCCCCACCTATGTCTATCTCCCTTCCTCTCTCTCTGAATGATGGTAAGCAGAGAGAACGGAAGATCCTTTTCGATATAGGACAAGATGTCTGACCCTGTTCTTCACACTATTGAACCTGCTCCATATTTACTGGAGCAGGAATGATGTTTAAGTAGTGCTAAAGCCTTATCTTATGTGCAAAATAAATAAAATATCAAGATATTTACTGATTATTAATGTATGGTTAAACACACTATAAATTCCATAACCAATCAATTATAGATTTGATCTAAATAATTTTTTTTATTGCTAGCTCATAAAATAATATTATAATTAAAATAAAAAAGTGTGTCATAAAACTAATAAAAAAAATAGTACAAGATGCACAAGATTGTAAGATGCATTAACAAATTATCCCAACAGACATCATTTTATGATACACCCCCTTTTGAGTAAGTGCAGACCTATGTATCTAGGAAAGTAAAGGAGACATAAGCCTGCAATTATAGATGCAAATATAAAGTAGACTAATAAAATCAATGTGACGTGGTATTTTACCATGCTTTTGGCATACTGCAAGCTACAATTCAAATTGTGAAACAATTTGCAAAGGGGGCCAGATTTGCAAATTGTTCCACAATTTGAATTGTGGAGACCGGGTTACTCTCTGGGTAGAGTTTCTGTGCATGGTCTGCCCGAATGTTTTTTTTTTTTTTCCAGTTTCTCTCACATTTCAAAACTAGTAGGTAGATTTGAATAAATCAGGTGGGTTGGCTAAGATCGGTTGGCTCTACTCTGACCTTTTGTTAATGTTCACCTCAATGATCAATCAGGAGACAACATTTTCTTTGTGACTTTGGAAGTTGTGGCATGGAAGTTACTACTAAATGGGTTAGTTTGAATATTTAATAGACTGCTGATCACCTGGTAATTTCATATATAACAATCTCCAGACTTTATACAGAATGGTGTAAATACAAAAGAGAACATTGCCTAAGCAAAAGTGGCTGGAAATGGATTGTTATAGGTTAGAAGAAAATGGCCAAATTGGTTTGAGCTGCTAGGAAGTATACTGTATAGTAACTCATTTAATCAATTTTAACATTCTTGGTGATGCACCAAGGAGTTTCACTCCTGTCAGCTAAAAACAGCAACCTGTGGCTATCATTGACACAGTCTCACCCAAACTGGACACTATTATTTAGAAAATAAAACATTGTAGATTCTTTAACCAGGATTGCCTCAGATTCCTCTCTAAGCTCCTGTGGTATTCTGCTGTTCCATCCTTCCTTGTAGACCATCTACCTCAATGTCTGATGTATTCTGATGTATTCTAAAATGTAGCTCTGAATATTTGGTTTTACTATTTAAAATTATTTACTTACATTTTATTTGTGATTTCTTTAGTACTTTTTGCTTGTCTTTTTTTTTAACGACTTGTTTCATCTTTGTTTCACTTTGCCATATTGAAGAGCCTGTTGTGTTGATCTCGGTTAATGCGGTGTTGAGGTGTATGATTTGATTTTAGAAATTAAAACCTTACAAATCAACTGGTTTTTTTTTTGTTTTGTTTTGTTTTTTCACTTTTTGCAAACATGTTTCTTGGTGTTGAGGACTAGAGGAGCTAGTGTCTTGCTGTTGAGGACTAGCGGAGCCTGTGTTTGTAAATGAGTAAAATACTTAAGACTTTTTACTCAATTCATATTGAAATTAGTGACTTTAAACTTGTAACTTGTGAACTTGTACATTTGTGCAGTAAAGTATCTTTTTTTTTTCTCAAGTATAATTTAATTCACATCAATCCATTTAAAAAAATTTTATTTGTACAATGGACATTGGGTTCAAAAAGCATGTATGTGGATTGTCCATTTATTACAGTTGCATTATTTGTTGCCGTTTGCCATTAATGATGCACTTAAATGCAGAACTGTTCATGTAAACTGTGTTCCCAAGCCATTGTAGAAGACTGTTGATGCTAATTACAGTCCAAATCCAGCCCTATAGTTCTTCACTTGCTCTGTAACTTCATGTATCTCTAGGCTGTTGAGGTGAAACTGTCAGGGTTTTTTGGGCTTGTGACACTCAGTTACTTTCAGGTTGGCGGCCATCTTGCCGTTTTTCCTGTGCCACCTGGTATTTAAGGACAACAAGACTTTATCTCATAGCCAGATTATGTCACCGGCTTTTCATGGCTTTGGGATATTTCCTGTCACCCTGCCCATCTGACCCTGACCCCGAACCCTGCTCTGCCTCTGCACTTGTTTGGACAAACTGGGCTTGGTACTTGTTTTTTGGTTTGTGTGTCTGCTCTGCCCTTTGTTGCTCTGTTTGCCGGCTTGTGGATTTTTTTTTTTGGACTGTTTTTGATTTTCTTATTTTTGTCTTCTCTGCATCGCACTGTTTTTGGATTAAAGGCTGATTTTTTTTGGGATGTGTTTTTGTTTTTGCCACCATTGCTCTGTCTGTCGGCTGTTTTTGAACTTTGTAGTCTCTGCTTGCTCACTTTATTAAAGATGGTTTAATTATACTTCAGTCTGTCTCCTGCATTTGGGTCCTTCCACTCACCATTACTGACAGAATAATCTGGCCATAAACATGGATCCAGCGGATGCACCAAAGTGTTGGGCTGGCCCTGCCCTAAACTGGCAGGTTAAGATGGGTGATATCTTGAAGCTCAGCCCCCAGCAGACTAAGAGTAAGAGACTAAGAGTAAGATACTCTGTTGTCTGCTGGGGGCTGAGCTTCAAGATTTCACCCATCTTAACCTGCCAAATAATGCCCAAGCTTTGGAATTCTAAGCACTCATTAATGACCTCTGCAGAGGGGGTCGCTCGGCCTCAGACCTCCACAGAGGGCGTTGCTCGGCCTCAGACCTCCGCATAGGGCATCGCTTTCTCGCGTGGGTGAGATTGTTGTCTGTGTAAATTCCAGCAGATCAGCAGATTCTGAAATATTTAAACCAGCTCATCTGGCACCAACGTCATGGTAAAAATAAAAAAACCAAAACAAAATGACTATTCAACTTTAACAAGTTTACCATTAGAAAGAGAAAGTTCATTATAGAAAATGTTGACAAATACAGCATGGAGGGGGAACACTATGGCTCACTAAAATAAATAAATAAATAAATAAATAAATAAATATATTATGTATACACACTGAAGGCATCAAAACTATGAATTAACACGTGGAATAATGTATGGAATTATATACAGTGAGGAAAAAAAACAAGTTCTTCCACTTAGAAATCATGGAGGGGTCTGAAATTGTCATCGTAGGTGCATGTCCACTGTGAGAGACATAATCTAAAAAAATAAAATTCAGAAATCACGATGTATGATTTTTAAAAATATTTATTTGTATGATACAGCTGAAAATAAGTATTTGAACACCTGAGAAAGTCAATGTTAATATTTGGTACAGGAGCCTTTGTTTGCAATTACAGAGGTCAAACGTTTCCTGTAGTTTTTTACCAGGTTTGCACACACTGCAGGAGGGATTTTGGCCCACTCCTCCACACAGATCTTCTCTAGATAAGTCAGGTTTCTGGCCTGTCACTGAGAAACATGGAGTTTAAGCTCCCTCCAAAGATTCTCTATTGGATTTAGGTCTGGAGACTAGCTAGGCTATGCCAGAACCTTGATATGCTTCTTACAGAGCCACTCCTTGGTTATCCTGGCTGTGTGCCTCAGGTCATTGTCATGTTGGAAGACCCAGCCTCGACCCATCTTCAATGCTCTAACTGGGGGAAGGAGGTTGTTCCCCAAAATCTCGCAATACATGGCCCCGGTCATCCTCTCCTTAATACAGTGCAGTCGCCCGGTCCCATGTGCAGAAAAACACCCCCAAAGCATTATGCTACCACCTACATGCTTCACAGAAGGGATGGTGTTCTTGGGATGGTACTCATCATTCTTCTTCCTCCAAACACGTTTAGTGGAATTATGACCCAAAGGTTATATTTTGGTCTCATCTGACCACATGACTTTCTCCCATGACTCCTCTGGATCATCCAAATGGTCATTTGCAAACTTAAGACATGCCTGGACATGTGCTGGCTTAAGCAGGGGAACCTTCCGTGCCAAGCATGATTTCAAACCATGATGTCTTAGTGTATTACCAACAGTAACCTTGGAAACGGTGGTCCCAGCTCTTTTCAGGTCATTGACCAGCTCCTCCCGTGTAGTTCTGGGCTGATTTCTCACCTTCCTTAGGATCATTGAGACCCCACGAGGTGAGATCTTGCATGGAGCCCCAGTCCGAGGGAGATTGACAGTCATGTTTAGCTTCTTCCATTTTCTAATGATTGCTCCAACAATGGACCTTTTTTCACCAAGCTGCTTGGCAATTTCCCCGTAGCCCTTTTCAGCCTTGTGGAGGTGTACACTTTTGTCTCTAGTGTCTTTGGACAGCTCTTTGGTCTTGGCTATGTTAGTAGTTGGATTCTTACTGATTGTATGAGGTGGACAGGTGTCTTTATGCAGCTAACGACCTCTAACAGGTGCATCTAATTTAGGATTATAAATGTAGTGGAGGTGGACATTTTAAAGGCAGACTAAGAGGTCTTTGAGGGTCAGAATTCTAGCTGCTAGACAGGTGTTCAAATACTTATTTGCAGCTGTATCATACTAATAAGTAGTTTAAAAATCATATATTGTGATTTCTGGATGTTTTTTCTGTGTCTCTCACAGTGGACATGCACCTACAATGACAATTTCAGACCTCTCCATGATTTCTAAGTGGGAGAACTTGCAAAATAGCAGCGTGTTCAAATACTTATTTTTCTCACTGTACATAACAAAAAAGTGTGAAACAACTGAAAAATGTCATATTCTAGGTTCTTCAAAGTAGCCACCTTTTGCTTTGATTACTGCTTTGCACATTCTTGGCATTCTCTTGATGAGCTTCAAGAGGTAGTCACCTGAAATGGTCTTCCAACAGTCTTGAAGGAGTTCCCCGAGAGATGCTTGGCACTTGTTGGCCCTTTTGCCTTCACTCTTCGCTCCAGCTCACCCCTAAACCATCTCAATTGGGTTCAGGTCCGGTGACTTTGGAGGCCAGGTCATCTGGCGCAGCACCCCATCACTTTCCTTCTTAGTCAAATAGCCCTTGATGCCTTCAGTGTGACTCTGCAATTTTCATAGTCATGAAAATAAAGAAAACTCTTTGAATGAGAAGGTGTGTCCCAACTTTTGCTCTGTACTGTAGCTTATGGAACCATTTTATCCAAAATCACTCACTGTAATTTCCTTTGACATTTTCAAGATCTTAGGCTAATATATATCTCATATATGGATGAAATTAGCCCTTTGGGCTCTGCAGTCTACTGCTGTCTGTAGAGACCAAGAATAGCTGTCTCTAAAATCGATGGACTTCACCTGAGGGGTTAGAGCTTTTAAAGCACTCGTAAAAATTATTTGCCACTCTTGTCACCAATTGGTGTTTCTATGGATCTGTCACGGTTTCAGAGTGACTGAAGCAAAACCCGAAGATAAAACAGGTTTTAATGAAGAAACGATACAACGGGAAATAAACTGAAATGCTAAATGAAAGGTAAAGAGTTCTTCATAGAGGAAGAACAGAGCGGTCTCTGGCAGTATAGAGATTGCGGCAGTATCAACTGGAACGTAAAACGTTGTTTGCTGGTCAATGGTGTTCATCTAAGTGAATTAGTAAAACTGACAGTGAATGAGAGAAAGCGAGGGGTTTATGTTAATGAGCTGCAGGTGCCGGGACTTAGTATGATGGGGACAGTCTATGTGTGTGTGTGTGTGTGTGTGTGTGTAGAGCTGAGGGATTGCGTGGCAGGCTGTCCCCTGACAGGATCCTCTCGCATTTTTGTATATCTTAAGTTTATGTAGAAAATATATGTTTCTCGCATAGATCTCGGTCAAAAAGGGATAATCATTAGTGAATTATTATTATTACTGGATATGACTTCATGCCACATTTATATATAAATTTTATAACCTGTTTGTACTGTATATACAGTACATAACAGGCAGCTTTTTTAATGTTGATTTCATTTTCTTGGGATGGTGTCACCACTATAATCAATGCTTTTTCCATTTTGTTTATCTAAAGAGGTCAGACATTAGTTCTACTGGTATCATGTCTTCATGTGATTAAAAATAACTGCAGATCAGAGTTCACAAAATGAACTTTAGAATGCAAAGAAATGTGAAACATTGAGCTTGCATTTTCAGTCTCCAGCTTTTGCATGTGTTTTAAGGGTTAAGTCAACTGCATAAAATGTTGTAACCGTAGCCCAGGAAAGGTTGATGTCTTTTTATAAAGTGTGAATAATTCCTCATTACTTTTTACCGAGATCTATATGGAAACTCTGGCACATCCCCTGCTCAAAGCAAAGTCATGAGAAAATGCAGCTTGAGGAAAGTGTGAGGAAAGTAGGTAGAAATTGCATGACACAGGCCATAATACATTGAACATCATGCCCCAGGATAATTCCCTGCTAAAATCCTACAGAGTGATTGCATCATTCATCTCTCTTCCATTAGCGATCATCTCCCAATCACTGGACAGCAATAAAGCTCTCAACAGCATGGACCAAATGCAGAGTGAAATGTCTCAGCTACTAAGGAAATGCATGTCAGATGTGTCAGAGACGACAATTTTTTATCTTTTCCAGGAACACCTGGAGATCTGCTTACTCTCTAATAGAACTAAAGGAATATTGTTGTCAAATGTCCAGCAATGCTTTAAAAGTTATTATTTCACAAGACAATATAGACAGGATAAACTGATATGAACTGCAACACTGCTTATGGTTGCAATTGCTAAAAACAGCTTTGCATTTGTGTCAATCAGTGAACAGCTGATAACCTTGATATAGGAACTATAATGAATAGACATTCGGTGTTATATAGATGAGGACGAGTTCCTTTCTGAGTCTGGTTCCTCTCAATGTTTTTTCTCATAACATCTCGGGGAGGATTTCCTTGCCACTGTTGCCATTGGCTTATCAATATATTTATAAGGGATAAATGTATGAAGACTAATTTTCAATGCTGAAATTTATACCTGTAATCTATTTGTTTTTAAAGACTGCTTTGGGACAATGTCCATTGTTACAATAGGATTGAATTGATATCGATTAGCTAATAACACTACATATGGTCTCTTCCCATGTCTGGGCATGTTCTTCATATTTCAAATGCAATACTATGGTACCACTTGATAATAAAACTCATGCTGCTGATACATTAACAAGTCATTCATTGATGTTCGAATATAATAAGCTAACAATGAGTATGAAATAATGTAGTAAAATAAATTGCATGTCAATATTTAATATTTGTACATATAAAATGCATTTAAACTATTATTCAGATTGTTTTTTATTCATTTATTCTCTTTATTATATCCATGCACAGTACAATGTTTAGTAAAAAAAATTATATTGCATTACAAACACAAAATGTGACGAATAAATTATCATAAATAAACAAAATTTGAATTTACAATAAAATAATATAATATAAATAAACATAGACAAACGTGGTGTTTTTTCCTATGTTTTTACGATTTCAGCTGATAGGAAAATGTATACCCAGGATGTTACAAAGGCAAAAAAATTAAATTGTACAAATGCAATAAAACACAGTAAAACACCTTATATCAGCGTGTTTATGAATGTCTCTTACAAGTACCTGTTATTTCTTTAAAAAAGTATTTATAAAACATCAACAATCGCAGCAGTCTTCTCCACCTATACACTGTAATTTGAAGTAACTTGCACTGCCTGATTGTTCAAGTTCTGTTACCTACTGTAAGGATCTTACTTTATCTAAACATCAAAAGAGGGCACCGGTGTCTTTTAAATTCCTTATCAGGTCCACATTAGAAGCTCCAAGCAGTTTTAGACTATTAGGATAAATCAGGCAGATTGGAGCGGCAAAAGGACCCTAATATGTAGGGTTCCGTTTATAAAAAGAAGTAATGATGTGTGTGACCTTTGTACTTCGTAAGCTAAAAATCCAAATACTGTCAGAAAGAGGACTTTTTGAGATATTTTGAGAACATTCCTATTGCCTTACACTTAATAATAATAAGGAAATACCTTTATCATTAACCTAATTTTGCTAAGATGAATTAATTGTTAATTAGTTAAAATGTTAATGTTGGTGATTATTAAATTAGTCTTAAAGGTATTGATAGAAAAACAGTACTAAAGGATTTTATTTATCCAAACAAAGCAAAGTGTGCCTTCTCATTTGTCCCAGATCACAACATGTCCGAATGTCTGTAGTCTATTTATGCTTATCTCTTCCTAAAAAAAAACAAAAAAAAAAAAAATTTTTTTTTTTTGTGTAAATCATGTGACCATTTACTGGACTGTGCTGATACACTGCCCATAGGGTCAGTGAAAGGATATTGACCCTTTATGTACATATTAGCTTTTGTGACATCTGTGCTCATATTAAAAAAAAAAAATTAGATTCACAATGTTTTTAATTACAACCCCTTGTTTTATAAATTTTTTATTTTTTTAGAAACAAAAAAATACATGGTATGGAACTCTCCAGAAAGTATAAAATAGTACATTACATATACTATTCATTTATAAAACCTGTAATATAATCCTTTGCTTTATCTATAACAGTTCTCTATCGTAATTAAGAATGTAAACTGATCTATTTTGTCTGCAAGATGACAAACCATCCCTTGTTGAAGACAATATCTGTATATATTGGCTTTCTTCTTACTTAAAAAGAAAAGGCGGGTCATTTAGAACATATAGTAATATATGCCTGCCTTGCACACACAGACCTGAAACATTCAAAACACTCTTCTCAAAACTTCAATATTATACAATTAAAGTATAACAATCTACAAATAGAATTTTTTTTTAAACACTACTCTCAATGGGTACAAAGAGCTGCGTCAGGTCTGATAAATGATTAACAAAGGACCTTTACTGATCCACTGTCAAAAAGGAGTATCACAGTAATCCCTATGTTACAAATCTCTTAGGTATGGGATCCACTATGCAAGAGGTTTCCAAAATCTTCTTTGTTGCTTTTTGGGTCTTTTCATTTGCCCATGTCAAAAGTCAAGGTGAGGCTGCATATACATTTTTATAAAAATGTATTATTTCCTACATTTCTTTCATGTAACAGCAATTAGTGCTAAAAATTATGATTAAGACAATAAGCCTCACAAAGTTTGTCTAACCAAAATATATATTTTATAGAATGCAGTCCAGAAATGATTCAATATGAGTATGTGCAGAAAAGCGATCTTCTTAAAACCTATGAAAATGGAGCGACAGTGAAAGTTAACTGTGCTACTGGATACATTGGATCTTATAGGCTGCAGTGTGAAAATGGCAATTGGAGAACAATTAATGAAAGAGAATGTAAAAGTAAGCATATCTTGAGCAACAGCAAATTTATACCAAATTTATCATGATGCACCCAGTAGGAGGATATTGTACATTGCATAAAATAATGAAAACTCTCTGGTTCTTGTAGAAAAACCTTGTGGTCACCCAGGAGACACACCAAATGGAGACTTTAAACTAACACTAGTTTCAGAGTTTGTATTTGGAGCGAGAGTGAAATACACATGCAGACCAGGGTAAGAGGCTGCTACGTTAAATAATGTCCTTACTTTTCCTCTTTTGCTTTATTGACCCACTATATACATCATTTCGAATAATAGCAATTTCAAATAACAAATAAAAAATACAAATTTCATGATTTATTTGTAACCAAGCTCAAATGGAGGTTGACTTGTTTGCCTTTTAAGATTCCAATATTCAGTATGATTCTTTTTTCTTTAATTATTAAAGGTATAAAATGGCCAGCAGAATAGATTATCGTGACTGTCGTTTACAAGGGTGGGATAATGCTGTTCCTGTTTGTGAAGGTAAAGAAATTAATACTGCTCTAGTTGATTTATTTATATG
Organism: Silurus asotus; assembly: GCA_024362625.1. Lineage (NCBI taxonomy): Eukaryota > Metazoa > Chordata > Actinopteri > Siluriformes > Siluridae > Silurus > Silurus asotus. Next base: position 9,796 of record MU551691.1, on the reverse strand, counting down.
TATGTATGTATATGTATGTATATGTATGTATGTATGTATGTATGTATGTATATATATATATATATATATATATATATGTAGACAGACAGACAGATGGCAGAAGTGTGAATAGTATAAATTGTGCAAACTGACAAGTGCATAAAAAGATGTAAAAAAATATCTACAACATGTAATGTATATACAGTATGTACATATATGTACAGAAAATAAATATAAAGGCTATGGCAGTGGAAAATGTGCAGGAGCTGTTGAGTAACTATGTAAAGGCTTTTACTATTATTTAAAATAATTTAACTATTCAAGAAAATCCAATTATCTGGTATGCAACAGGACCTCTGAGTAGTTTTGAAGTCTAGAAATGTTATATGCAATTTGTCACAGTTAAGTACAGGTAGATTTAAAAATGTGCCCATTTTTTCAAGTACTAAAAAAAAATGTTTTTATACATTTACACTCTTCATTCAAATATGTGACTCCTATTAACATTTTACACATATTTTTATATAGTAAATACGAAATATCAGATACATATTTTTCTTATATAAATCTGAAAATAAATGAATAATACAAAACATGGATATTCTGTGGGATCTCTTTTTGTAAATATAGAAATGTCAAGAATTTTAAGTTTGAGAACCCCAGGCCTAATGGGCAGGGCAGTGGTGGTTCTGTGGTAAAGGCTCTGGTTTAATGGTCATAAATTCGGAGATTCAAGCCCTATCTGCTTGTCAGGCCGGGAAAAACACAGGCGGAAACCAAAGTCCATCTTACGAGTTTAATGAAGTAGAACAGCACAAAACCAAACCAGGGTAAAGTTCGGGGTTAATATCCGTATGGTGATCGGGAAGGCAGGAGTTAGATTTCAAACTTGGGGAGTCACAAGAAACCAGGAAGTCCTGTAGGAAGGTAGAGTCCTTGGTTGTTCTGCTCATATAATCTGAGAGAACAAAAGGAAGGGAGAGGGGCCTTAAATAGGCCTTGGGCTGATGAGCACCAGGTGCCGATATTTAGTATGAGGGAGACTCACTCCGTGCGGGCGGGCTGTTGAGAAGAGGCGAGGCTGGTGGATCCCTGACACTGATCCAGTGTTTAAGGCTCTGGGTTACTGATCAGAAGGTAGGATTTTCGAACCCCATTATTGCTAAGCTGCCACTCTTGGGCCCTTGTGCATGGCTCTTAGCCCTCCATGCTTTAGTGGTGCTGTATTATGGCTGACCCTGTGCTTTGATACCCCAGCTTCTTAAAAAAACTGCTGGGATATGCGAAGAAAATCATTCATAATACATATACATGGCAAATAAAGTTTCTTTATCTTCTTCTAATGATGTCTGTGAACCTTCCACATGACACAACATGAAAAATCAGTAACAAATTACATTTACAGAACAATTCTTAAAAAAAAAAAAGGTAAAGAAAAGAGTGCAGTTTCTGAAGAATCATTTATTAAGGTTTTTCCTTCTCCACAGTGGTAAAATGCAGTCCAATTAGCAATTCAGATGATGTGATCGCATCAGGCAACATTGAAGAACCCAGCTTTGGAGATGTCGTCCACTTTGAGTGCGCATCTTTTAACAAGATGTTGGATGCACCAGAAGACATACACTGCTTGGAGAATGGACAATGGAGTGGCAAAGTACCGAAGTGTAAAGGTAAATCCAGTGCTTCAAGAAAGTTAATGTAATATTTATGTTTCTCGAGGCTAATCAACTGGACCGGTGCAATTATAACATTTAAAATATATGTTTAATATGCTAATGTTATGTATAGAGGATGCATTTTTATTTAGTTTATCTTCCTGGCGGTTTGCTTATTTTACTGCAAAAAAATGGTCATTATTGCAGATATAGAATGCGTGGCCCCTGAAATCCCGCATGGAAATACAAATCCTGCTTTAAAGTACAGAGAAAATGATATAATACAATATAAATGTGACGAAAATTATCAACCCAGACCTGGAAGACCTAAATGCACAAAATACGGCTGGAGTATGAAACCCGAATGTGAAGGTGATAACCCAGTGTTTGTTTTCCTGTGTTCAACTTACTCAAGTTGAATATTTATATTTTACAGTTTCGACGATCTCTGTAAACCTTAATCCTTCTCATTGTATTTTATCTCCACCAATAGAAATTGTATGTATACTTGGTTTCCTCACGGTTGGTGTTTATAGTACAGAACCAAAAGGGGTATCTGTATTTCATGTTGGTGAACGTGTGAAGATTACATGCTCAAAAACATACTGGTTTTCTGGAACAAAGCAAGTGTCAAGAAGTGTTGTTTGCCAAAATGATGGAACATGGTCATCCAGACCAGTGTGTGAGGGTAAAAATGTAAAACTAAATATAATAAAAAATACCAGTACAATATTTTTGGCACCATAATTCTAGGACAATGTAATAAAAACTAATAATTTTGCAGAAATGACATGTGAAAAACCAGAAGAGAATCATCTGGTTCTTTCGTACTACTATAGAAACAAGCAAACTTATCGATTAAATGAGAATATACCATATACCTGTAGAGCTGGTTATAAAGGTGGTCCAAGTTCTAGATGTACAGAGAACGGCTGGGTTCCAAAACCAGAGTGTATTGGTATGTATACATTTTAAAGAAATAATTAGTTTATTAACTTGTGTATAATGGTTGAATGAATCCCACCAAATATGTTGCCTGTATTACAGAGATTACCTGTTCAAAACCAAATATTGATTATGGAACAGTGGAGAACCCACAGAATACTTACAGGATTAATACATATGCATTGATCCAATGTGATGATGGACATCAATTTTATGCCATCTGTACAATAAATGGAGTATGGCAGAGTACAGAAAAGTGCAAAGGTAAGAATCAATTTATTAATATATTAATAAATAGCTGTCTAATAGCTAATAGTTAGCTTTGGTCTGCTAATTTGAATGAGCAGTTCTCGAAAAGTGTTCAGAGGTGTTTCATTGTTTCTATTGCTCCCTTTGTGCTCACTACATAAACCATAATGATATAATTAAACATTATAATAATACATTACTATACTCTGCATTAAATACATAAAGTTCTGAAATTATTAGCATGTGTTGTCTCTCTACACAGCTTAAGCAACAGCAACCAAAAAAAAATTATAGTTTCTGATTTTTTATATTATCCATATATTTTAATTATGGGTGTATGTATTTTTGTTATAATTATTTTCTTCTTCCTCTTCTTCTTCTTCTTATTATTATTACAGGAAAAACATCAGCTTGTGCACGGTTCTCCTTGACACATGGGTTCACACGTAAATCAGATAGAGGATATTTGTACACATGTGACTCAGACTATAAAACATTTGATGGGAAATGGTGGGGAGAGGTAACCTGCCAGGGTGGTCAATGGAGTGATACACCACTGTGTATACGTAAGTGGTTGTAATTTTCAGGGGGCGCGTTATAATGTTAATGTGAGACTGGTTTTACTCATACTGTGTTTTTTTTTTTACAGCTGAAAAGCAATGCGGTCAAATACCCACTGTTTTTAAAGTAATAAATCAAGGAAATCAAGTTTTTGATGACAGGGTACGGCATGAATTTGAATGTGAAGTAGGACCATGTTGTTTTCATTGTGACAAGGGGAAATGGCAGAAACAGAATTGTACATGTAAGACCTTTTTGTTGATGACCTCACCAATTTAAATGAATGGAAATGTAATTTCTAAAGTTGAAAATCGATCAGAATTGTGTCAAACTCGATCAAAATTGAATCAGAACCTACTTGAATATTACAGCATTCACTAGAAAATGCTAGATAAAATACAAAACAAATAGATACGCAACCCAGCTTGATTATGATTTGAGAGTAAATTACAAAAACCGTAATAACACCCTCCTGCTATACTTTCATTACATAGTGATCAGTTCCTTTGTTTCTTTTTATGCAAATAGATCAGAACTGTCCTACTCCTCCCTATGTTGAAAACGCCGTTATTACTTCACATGAAGCGGGAACTTCTCACCAATCAGTGACATATGAGTGCCGTGAAAATTATAGCATAACAGGTCAACAGAAAATCAACTGCAAAGAATCAGAGTGGGGAAAAGCACCAACGTGTACATGTAAGTAGATTTAGACCTGAAATATGCTGTACACATACAACTACTCTGTTTTCCTCAATGACATGTATTTACAATCCACTTTTCTCTTTTTTTAAATGCTATCTTTGTTTTTATATTGTCTACGTGTCTATACTGTCATGTATATGACTGTACGTTACTGCAAAACCCAACCTCCCAAACAACACAAGAATTCACATTCCAAATATACAAATGAGAGGCAATTAGATTTTTTAATCAATGAATCAATGATGAATCAGAGACCTGGCATGTTTGTTTGTTCCAGATCTGTTGGTTTGAGTGTTTCATATACTGTTCATGTTGGGTGCTGCCCCTTTAAGGATGCTGATTTAGAGGCACATGTGATGGTTTAGAAAAAAGGTGGCAGATAAAAAAACACAGAGATAAATGCATGTTGTTAAAACCTCGCTGAACTTCTATAACGATTCCAGTTTAAAATTATAATTTAAAATGATATTCCCAGCATGGTGAGAGATTCACATGTTGTTTAAGTGAATTGTTAGTTTCTGATATGTATGTAGCTATTTGTGATTAGGACCATTGTTTAATGTTTGTGTAGACATTTACTGTTTTTTATATTGCTTGTTGAAATATTCAAGCAGTATATTTTGCATTTAGTTGTTAAACATAGTTTAGCATGCATTTGTAACACAGAGACTGTTCTAAAAACATGTGATAATGCTTGATGCATATACGTCATTTTTCATGAAAATTTGTGATATTAGCATAATAGGGAACATTATATTTTAATTTATAAGCATATAATTTAATGCTCAATATCTAAAGCTGATGTTTAAATGTTTGTAGAAATTTAATTGGTGATGTAAACAAGACTAGACAGTATTTGTGAATTGTTTTGTTTTTACAGTTTGACCACATCTATACACACGAATGTGCAAAAAATACTCAACTAAAATTAAACAACAACAACAACAACAACAACAACAACCAAATGTGTACATTGTGAGTTCAGCACAAGAGGAATAAAAGACAAAATCAAGATTAAAGTTAATTTTACTATTTAATGGGTAACAGTTCATGTACTGAAATCTTCACATACAATAAACAAACAATTCATCAAATGAGTGACAGTAAACATTTAGCTGCAATAAATAGACAATCGGTGCCACCCAGATGAGGATAGGTTCCCTCATGAGTCTGGTTCCTCTCAAGGTTTCTTCTCAAGGTGCTATACAATTAAAAATTAATTGAATTGAAAAGTACAGTAGGCACTGAACGTGGACAGTGAAAGCTTGAAAAATTATTGCCTGAACTAATTAATTTTGATTTCAGCTACAACATTTTGGTACTAATTTCAGAATTAAGCATCAGTAGCATGACTCCATGGAGTCATTCTACCTTGTGTCAACAAAATAAGGCCAATTAAAATGCGAGTCATATAAAAGTTGAAACAATGTCCTTTAAAAAATCCAGTACATAAAAGTCCACCTTTAAATAACTGTAAATGATTAATCTTCTTCTTATTTCATTGCTTACTAATAATTGCAAAATGATATTTTTTTTGCCTGTGTGCAGATGCAGTCATAATTTTTTATAGATTTTTGATTTACCATATATAAGATTAATGATTATTTCTGACAGGGAAAAAACTAAGCATTCTGCTGTTGTAGTTATAGATTGTTCAATAAAGCATGAACACTAGACTTTGTAGGGTTTACAATACTCAGTAAAAAAAGAAAAAAAAAATTAAGAAAATAGTAAATAAAAAATGCAATTATTTTGTAATAATAACAATAATATTGAAAATATATTGAATGTTTAAGTAAAGTTAAGGTATAATTTTAAGGAAAATAAATGTAATTTTTAATTTGATAGCTGCAACACGTTGGGTCGGGCAACAAAAGTCTTGAGTAAGATTAGCAGAGATTCATTGTCTGTGAAAGACTCTTTCTACAAATTGTGGAACAATTTCAGAAAAATATTCCTCAACATAAAATTCTAAAACAGTTGAATATCTCATCGTTTGCAGTAAAAAATAATCAAAATTTTAAAATATTCTGAAGAAATCAAAAATCAATACTCAATTCCTTAAATATTCAATCCATCAGGTGACACTGCATTTTAAACGGGCATAATTCTGTAATGAAAATCACTGCATGGACTCATTAGCTCCTCCAGAAATCATTGTCTGTAAATACAGTTTGCCATGTCACTCACATCTAAAAAAAATGCTGGATAAATGCATGAACATGATCTTGAAATGCCACAATCCTCTCTGGGGCCAAAGCTAATTTAAAATCTAATGAGGCAAATTAGAAAACAGTTCTGTGGTCAGACAAATAAAAATTTAAATTTCTTTGTCTGTGGAATGGGCAGCTTGCACATTTGGAAAGGCCCCATCAATGCTGACTGGTTTATACAGGTTTTAGGGCAACAAGCTTCCATACTGAAAACATCTTTTTTAGGTAAGGCCTTGCATATTTTATGCAAGACGATGCTAAATGCCTACTGCATCTATTATAATAGCATGACTTTGTAGTGGAAGAGTGCAAAATGCTGTACTGGCCTGTCTGTGGTCTAGACCTTTCACAATTTCAAAACATCAGAATATATAGCAAAACACACTCAGAACTGTTGAGCAGCTAAAGTTCTGTATCAGACACATATGGGACAACATTCCTCTTTCAAAATTTTAGCAACTGGTCTCCTGACTTCCCAGATGTATAAAGACAGAAGAATATGTTTTTTTGAGATCCTCATCCTGTCCATCCTCATCACTCCCAATGAAAACCTCAGCATCTTCAACTCTGATAGCGCCACCTCTAGTCTTTTTGACACTGTCTTTAAACCATACAACATACCAGGTCTCACCACAGTCCTATAAACATTCCCTTTTAATCTGGAAGATACCCCTCTATCACAGATAGATAGATAGATAGATAGATAGATAGATAGATAGATAGATAGATAGATAGGTAGATAGGTAGATAGATAGGTAGATAGATAGATAGATAGATAGATAGGTAGATTTATCTTTGGGAATGCTTCCGCATTGCTCACTCTCTGAATCATGTGTGAAATCCGGCCAACGGCAGGCGCGACATGTGGTGACGGACTCTACAAAAATGCGCATGCAGTGGAGCCAACGCTAGCTTGTGAAAAATGAGAAGGGAAGCATGGCAGAGATGCAGGGAATATGGCTTGGAGACTCAGGGAACTAAGTGACGTTCCCTTTTGGGAACTCGAGGTGCATCACAACGCTTTGGAAATGAGTGTCTAATCACGCCACAGTGACCAGTCCTTGCCTAGTGTGTGTGAGCACAACCAGAGCGCAGGACAGAGTACTTGGGAGTGGCTCTAAGGTCGAGGTCGTAGAACCTGATGAAGGTCAGCGGGTGAACCAGGCCGCAGCATTGCAAATGTCCTGGAATGGGACTCCAGCAAACCTGGCCGTAGAGGCCACCACACTCCGAGTGGAGTGAGACCCCGAAAGGAGCGGGGAGACTAGAGGACTCATTTGAGAACGAGATAGCATCCAGAATCCACCTAGTGAGAATCTGCTTGTTTTTCCAGAAACCTTTCCTATAGGGGCCTTAGCAGACAAACAGCAGCTCCAACTTCCTCCACGGCCTCGTCCTGTGGACGTACGTGTCCAGTGGTCGCACTTGACAAGTGTGGATTTCGATCCTCAGGTCAGCCGGCTCCTTGGGCTTGGGCCTGGGCCTAGAGCATTGCCGGGGGCCCTTGGGCTCGTCTGGAGGGGTCTGGGTGGCAACGCTCTGTTTTTTGGCTTCGTGGTGCCCGACAATCCCGGGCTGGGCCAACCAAGCGGCCCCATGGGAGCAACGGGGAAGATATTGCTGAAACGCAGATGAATGCTTTTTCTTGTTACATTTAAAAAAAAAGTGCCCTATGCCACATGTTCTGCAGGCCATTGGTATTACACACAATGTGTTCCATGTTAGTAGCAAACCATCATTCACCATTTACAGAACAACAACATCAAAAGATAGAAATAGTTTTTATCAGTAATCACGCCATTCATCACACTCAGCACTTAAGTTCTTTTATTGCTTTAAAATGATTTTTAATGATCATTTAACATACATTGTACAATCCAAGTCTAATTTAGATTTAATTTTGTTCTACACTCACCAATATTTTTTTAACACCAGAAAAAAGAGATTGAGATGTTTTCTGTTGATGTCAAGATGTATCTATACACCAGTCCATAAATATTGGCACATTGACAGTTTTTCATTATTCTAGCATTATTCTAAATTCTGTTTGTCAGAGCAAATAAGAAAACATTTTAATTGAAAGATTTTAATTGAATGTGCAGATTTTACTCTAAGGGCACTGGCAAGCAGGTCATCTTGCATGTTTTTAATTCTGAGTACAGGTAGACCCCAACTTACGACGTAGATAGGGACCAAAAAAATGGTCCATCAGATCGTAAGTCAAGAAGACTTTATCTGCTTGGTTTGGTTTATCTGCTTTCCCGTATTTCATTAAAGTACTTCCGTTCTGTCGAAATTCAGCTTCCGCTTGTTCTTCCAGCCTAACAGATATCCAAAATAACACTGTTATAATGTTTAATAATTATTTTTATTATTCGTATTGCTCCTATTATTATTTTTGTTAACATTTTATTGCCTGTAAATGTCAACTTTTTACTAACAGTGGATAAAACCAAAAAATGCCTGAACCCTGACCAAGAAATAAAAAATGCACATCTGGATGAAGTAATATTGAAGGCACAATATCTGGACCGCAGCCAAGCAAAATACAAGTGTAACGATGGCTTTCAGTTTAAAGATGGGCCCTATGCCACATGTTCTGCAGGACATTGGAATTACCCACAATGTATTCCAGGTAAGTAGCAAAAAATCAGTCACTCTTTACAAAAAACAACAGCAAAATCAAAGTCTTGTATTATTAGTAATAACCAAGCACTGGGCTTCATTGGAATCATGCCATCCATCATGCTCAGCACTTGAGTTATTTTATTGCCTAGAAATACTATTATTTTTAATGATCATTCAATATAACTTATACATTATACAGCTAAGTCCTAATTTAGATTCAATTGTGTTCTAAACTCAGCAATATTTTTCAAGCAGAATTAGAGATTATTTTCTGCAAGTGTCAAAATGTATCTATACCCCCAGGTATTACAAACATGACAAACTTACAAACATGACAAAGTTGTTATTAGTTTTAGCTGTTTATCACAACATTTAAAACATTGTTAAGCTGAAAAATAAACTAATCTATTGCAAAAACATTAGGTGTGGTCAAACCAACCACAGTGGTACCTTAACATACAAGTTTAATTCGTTCCATAACCTTGCTCGTATTTCAAAGCAAATTTCCCCATTAAAATTAATTAAAATGCCATTAATCCATTCCAGCCCCCAAAATGCACCCCAGTTGTTTTTGTTACGTGTTTTTGAATAAGAAAAATTTGTTTATGAATGAAAAATATTGTATGAAAACAGAATGTAAAGATATAATAAGGTGGTAGAGGCGATAAGCGGAGGTTGAGGAAAAATTTGTATTTTTACTATCACTCCTGCACCTAAACTTTAAAATTTTTACTTTTTCTTCTTTGCTTATCTTAATTAATGTCACAATCTTCGCTTTCTAGCTTCGATTCGCCATCTAGCAGCGGCGTCTCAAGCTCGTAGCTCAAGTTTTTGCTCGCGTATCAAAGCAAAAAAAAATGA
>MU551690.1:32710-74591 GCA_024362625.1 Silurus asotus | reverse complement strand
TACACCTGTATTCATTTACAATATACATCAATTCCGGTTTAATACCCAATCAATTGACATTCTAGAAAAATAGCAGTTTTTAAGACAATGCGTTTTGACTTTTGAATAAATAACATGTGCATTATAAATACCAATGTTTAGCTAGAGCTATAACGACCCATAATGCATCACTACAGAGCTCCACATACCACATGAACAGAACCACACAAAAAACAAATATGGCAAAAACAAAGAGCACAGCAGACTCAGAAGCAAAATAAAATCATAGTCATCATCATCATCATCATCATCATCATTATAATTATCATCATCTTATTGTCTGAAAGTATCACCATCATAAATAACAAATCGAAAAGAAAGATGAAGCGGTTCTCTCTCTTCTCACCGCCTTTATTCCCAACTCACTCCATCAAACCCTGGAAGACTAAAGTAAGGGGAAAAGAGTCAATGTGTATAAACAGGTTTTGTGTGTGTGTGTGTGTGTGTGTGTGTGTGTGTGTGTGTGTGTGTGTGTGTGTGTGTGTGTGTGTGTGTGCTTAAATGTGTGAAATTCTGTGCAAATGAGCAAATGATTATTAAATTGTGATATAATTGCAAATAATCATTTTACAAAACACACGATTTTTATCTCCAAAATAATTGTGCTATCAATAATAATTTAACAATATTTATGAGTTTTTTTTATCAGAACTGTAATTGTTTTTGTAGCAACACTGGAGATGTGGCATTACATCTGTTACAAAATTGTAGTGGGACTCAATCCCACTGTACTGTAGTAAGAAAGCAGATTTAAAAATGGAGATTGTTGGCCTCTTAACCCCTTTGTGCCATCCCTAAAAGTATGAGGGACAATTTCAGAGAGGAGTGAAGGGCAGAGGCTAGGATCAGGAGAGAGAACTTTAAAGACATAATAAAGGTATCAAGAGAAATTCACCCCACCCCAATTCATTCAGAGTTTCTTTGTTAATGTTTTTTTGTTGCTGTTTCATTCATGCAAGGGATTTTTTTATTCTAGGAGTTCAAACAAAGCTGAGCAGTGCAACAGAAGAATCAAGCTTCAATGTCTCTAACAAGAAGCAGAAGAAGAAGGAGAAAGAGAAGTCATAGCAGAAGATTGAAGACTGGTTCTTTTTTTAATCCCCTCATTCCAGGAGCTGTCCATAGAGTCAGGGTGTGTGACCCAAACCTACTGTTTAAGCATTCATATACTGTTTTGTCTCTCTTACACACACACACACACACACACACACACACACACACACACACACACACACACACACACACACACACAGGGCCAGTGGCCTCCTTACTCCTTAATGGAAATAATTATTAACAGTAAACACAGATGATAAAACTCATCAATATTACCCAAAATGTGGGTGGATTTTTGCAATAAACGGCTCCAGTCCAGTCGAGTAAAGCGTGTGTTAAATCTCCATTTTCTAGACAGTGAAGTTGTCAGCTTTTCTGAGGTCCTTTCACCAAAACTTTTGTCATTTTGTCATTTTGTCTGCAGACAACATAATCCCCAAAGTAGACATTCCTCCTGTTGATAATTGCATTCTGCATGTTCATTTTCCTTACAAAAGAGTAACTGTCATTTATATGATTTTCTTGTCCCCCACCCATACCCACCTCCTCTTTCAGATCACTGGAATCATTCAGACAAAAAGCAGGCAGTAGACAGAAAGAAAACGAAACATAATGAAAAGAAGGATTAGGGTTTTCATGCCTCAATTTCCCCCTGAACCTCCCAGTACACTTCTGCTGGTTTTTTTTTTTTTTTTTTTGGAACATGCACAATGTCACTGCCTTTCCTTCAACTGACTCTTGCCAGCAACTTATGGTATGTTCCCTCTCTCTCTCTCTCTTTCTTCTGCCTCCCTTTTTGCCTTTCTCCTGCCTCCCATATGCTCTCTCCAGCCTCCATCTCCTCCTCTCTCCTGCCGCTCTCTCTCCTGCCTCCCTCTTTCTCCGTCTCTCTGCCTCTCTCTCGTGTCACGCTCCCCCGCCTCTACTGATGTTTTATTTCTTTGATGTTCCCAAAACTAATGATTCTACCATTATTCACTCAGTCCCTCCATTTTCTTAGAAGCTTCCAGGATCCAAGGAAAAACTGCCTCCCATGGTAGAACATCTAGTCTTTAATTGGGTCTAACTCCAGGAAATGCCAGTTTCATCTATTCCTTTTCTTGTGTCCTTGCTCCCTCCTTCCCTCCCTCCCCTCTCCCAGAGGCTAGCACCAGTCATCCTCATCTGTCTCACTGTAGGGTTCATGCAGTCCTTTCCTGGGCCCTCTGGGATGTGGAGGCTTGTGAGGTGCACTGTGAGGGGTTCTTTGTGGTGAGGGTGAGGAGGAACGGTACCCGTTAGGCATGCGACGAGCACCAGCGGGGTGAGCAGTCCTAGGTGATCGAGGATGTGGTGCTGGGTTATGTGGGTGTGGGTTTCCCTGTCCTGGGTTTGGCTCATAGGCAGGTGGCTCGCACCGTTCATAATCATAAAAGTTGTCACCTGGCGCAGTTTCAGACGAACCTGGGCACCAGCGGGCACGGCGGCCAGAGCCATGATGAGGGGGTACAGATGGTTCAGGCACAGGTGGAGAAAAGCGCCTCTGGGTTGGAGTGGGTAAGCGGCTCTGTGGACCTGAAGGCGGTGTACCAACTGGTTTACGAATCACAGGTGAGTAGGTAATGTGTGGGCGCGGGGTGGCAGGTGTCTGGGGCAGTTGCCGTCGACCTCGCCGAGGTGTGCTCGTCCCAGATGTTGAGGGCACGGGACTGCCGCTCACCGAACTACTGCCCTACATGAAAATGGGACAAGGCAAATAAAAAAAAAAGAACGACAAAATTTATCCACAAAACAACAGCGAGAGAGAGAGAGAGAGAGAGAGAGAGAGAGAGAGAGAGAGAGAGAGAGAAAAAGAGAGAGAGGAATAAAAAAGTAAAAGAGATGATTGTAAAACAACAACAGTAAGGAGGGAAAAAGTACAGTTGTGAAAAAGTAAAAGAAAACACAGAGAAGCAGGAGAGATGTGTGGGCAAACGCAAAACAATAAAAAAAAAAACGTCCAATGTGGGAGAAGCAACATTACACAGAGGACAAAGACAAAAAAAGACCAAAAGAGGAGAAAACAATGAAAAGTAGTTGAATTCCATTGGAACGGTGATAAATAACTAGAACCAGTCATCATGTCATCCTTCCTACATAATAAAGTTTATGTAAGTTTTCACCTCTAATTTCAGTCTTATTCTGTCTGGTACAATTCTACAGACCTTTACTACAAACATACACTTGTTCCAGTGGACAGTGGAAAAAAACACAGCACAGTGCAAAGAGAGCTTCTAAATCCATCAGTATTGATGGATTCACTGTGGAGCCAGGTGAGCATGTGATTTTCATGCAAGCCCACCTGTCGGTGAGTGAGGCACTCTCGGCCCTCACTGGGTGACCGGGACCAGCGACGCTGCCGTTGCCCGTAGTCTCCTCTCTCTCTCTCAGGTGTGTAGCGCTCCTTCTCCACTGAGCTGTGATGGTGATGGTGGTGGTGGTGGTGGTGGTGACGCCGCTCTTTAGCACGGCCACGTTCACGCTCTTTATCTTTGGGTGGCATGTCGCCCGACTGTGTGGTGGTGCTTAGATCTGTGCCGAGACCTACAGCATTACCGTGGGAGTCATCTTACTGATATCATTCTTTAAACAAATTAAATTAAAATCTAGGAGCAGATGTTTACAGAAATAATTAAAATACAGGGAGGGAAGACTTGCGGCAGCCTGACAATCTACATAAATACTTTTCATTTTAGGCCATTTGAATAGCTGGGTATAACAGCATCATTTTTAAGAGACAAAGCACCACTTATTACTTATTACTTATTCTTTTCTTCCGATGAGAGTGTCTACAAGAGCTCAAAGAACTATCTGTTGAATATTAGAGAAACGTTGTTTAGTGGTTGCTAAAAGTCTACAGATTATTCTGACCAAGTTCCTGGACTAATGAGATTTTCTGCCTTCTTGGAATGTGAAACAGTTTTGTCCCTACAAATTTTATTAAATTCCCAAAAGTAATTTTTAGTATCCAAAGAACTTGGAATAATTCAAATGGATCAACTGAAGTAGGCAGAAATCTCTTTGTGATCTGAAGTAAAACTTCAAAATGATCTACCCACTAAAAAAATGTGTAAATAAGTATCTATTTTTTTATGTAGACCAAAACACTTATAGGGAATTGTTTTTATGGAGTTTTTTGTTCAAATAATAAAATGTATTAATAAAAATATAATAATCAATTATAAAATGAAGTTAAATGTTAATACAGTACAGAATGCGGTGACATGTAGCTTTAAGCTTTTTGATGTCATAGGACACAAGCAGAGAAACTACACCGAGGCTTCACTACTACAGAACTGTACACTGTACGGTACATGTACTCACTATAAATGTGATACAGTGAACTGTTTTTCTACCAATTCACCAACTTATCTTACTGTATTCCCGCAAATGTTTTCTGTGTGTGTTTAAAGTGTGTGGGAGGAGGATTTACGACTTAAACAAATAAAAAGCATTTTTCAGGAGGCGTCTGTTTATCATGGGTGGTTTTGGAACATAACCACCGCGATAAACAGGGGATTACTGTATAGTCAAATCTTTAGATCATTTTTTTGTTTTGTTTTTATAATCGACCAAATAAAGATTATTAAACTTATTTCAAGCCTTCTTCATTTTCAGATCATTTTGCTCACTTTAAGCATTTATATCTAAAAAATAGTCAAAATAATCTGCCAGTTGAAAGAAATTTACAAGTCTGCAATTAGGAATATTGTTTATAATAATTTTATACTAAGGTTATTACAAACATACAGTAAAAATATTAAATGCATTTAGAAAAGTTTAATAAACTATAACAAGATTTTAATTTCTTTTTCTGCATTGTAATTCAGCAACTAATGAACCCTGTCTCGTGTTACAAACAGATTACTAGCTAAGGAATCTATTCATCATCATCATCATCATCATCATCATCATCATCATCATCACTAAAACAAGTGTTGGTTCTGACCTCTATCGTCCATAAAATCTGCAACAGTTGTGTCTGTCTAACCTGTGTCAGCATCAGTGTAGCGGCTGAGTGATCTCTCAGAAGCTCGATGACTGCGATCTCTGTGCCGGTGTCCATGCCTTGGTCCTTCCTCTGGCATCACTCTCTCCATGGCATAATCATCAGCCCGTGGCCCCCGTCCCAAACGCCCATGACCAAGTGACGAGACTGATCTTTTCATAGGGCTGTTGTCTGTTATAGTCTGTTAGGACAATAAAAAAGGAGATAACAAAACACAAACTGAGATGTTTGAGCAATGAACCAAGAGAAGTTGGAGGAAAATAAATAAGAGTGTGTGGGCTGAGTGATCTCTCAGAAGCTCGATGACTGCGATCTCTGCGCCGGTGTCCATGCCTTGGTCCTTCCTCTGGCATCACTCTCTCCATGGCATAATCATCAGCCCGTGGCCCCCGTCCCAAACGCCCATGACCAAGTGACGAGACTGATCTTTTCATAGGGCTGTTGTCTGTTATAGTCTGTTAGGACAATAAAGAGGGAGATAACAAAACACAAACTGAGATGTTTGAGCAATGAACCAAGAGAAGTTGGAGGAAAATAATTAAGAGTGCGTGTGTGTGTGTGTGTGTGTGTGTGTGTGTGTGTGTGTGTGTGTGTATGAGTGTGTGTGTGTGCATGTGCGTGCGTGCGTGCGTGCATACAAGACAGCTGGTAGCTTGTTTCACTGAACACAATATCCACAAGCAAATCAAAGCAGCCCCACACCCAACATGCAATCTCCAAGATGTTCTAAGAGCAAAAGATACACAACTAGATAATGAAACCCAACATAAGGTAAGTCTTAGACTCACAAATTTGCAAGTATAAGCTAATGTCATAACTGCTAATAAACTACATTCATATAAAAAGTTTCCTCTAAGAACCCTTATCTTGGAGGAGTCATTTATCGGTTAGATGCTACTGTAATTTAAATGCTAGTTAATTGCACAATTTTATAGATATTCTGTCTATAAAAAGCTGCAGGACTCACAGTCTCAGTGCCTCGTGTTTCTCTAATAAGTGCTGTGAGATGCTGATATCACACATGTGAGATGCTTATACTCCTGTATACTACAGTGCTTAGCCATAAAGACCATCACTAATAGGTGAAATGAACTCCTTGGATTTACTCAATATAATGGCACACGTCAGGAGGTGAAATATATTTGGTTGCAAATTAAATGGAAATTCTAGAAACTGATGTGCCAGAAGCAAGTAAAATGTGCAAGTAAAGTCAAGAAGCTTTTATTGTACACAGAACGTTGTGTAGGGATCTGAGTAACAAACACCAAACTGTAATCCCTATACAACTTGGTCAGTACATCTCTAAAACAGCATGTGTTGTGGGGTTTTTGCAGTATGCAGGGGTAAGTACCTGCTCAAAGTGTTCGAAGAAAAAACAAGCAGTGAACTGGTGACAGAGTTACGGTGGCTCAAGTCTCATTCAGTAGATGAGAGGAGTGATGGCTAGTCCATCCGGCCCAGTCCCACAGAAGAAAACAGGTGATGAACACAAAGAATATCACAGCTTGTGTATGTATTTTTGCAGCTGCAGAGCAGCCAGACTTATCGTGCTGCACCTGTACACCACCAAATGCTCTAACAATGGACATGTGGGCATCGGAACTGGGCCATGGAGCAGTGGAAGAACATGGCCAGGTCTAATAAATCATGTTTTCTTTTCCATCATGTGCACAGAAAACATGTGAAAAAGAAAGAAAAGAGATAACACCAGGATGGACTATGGGTAAAAGGTAAGCTGGTGGAGGCAGCATGATGCACTGGGTGATGTTCTGCTGGAAAACCTAGGTCCTGGTGTTCACCTGGGTGTAACAGTACTTTAATGTAATGTACCCCCTACATAAACATAGTTCCATATCTCCTGCATTTACACCTTTTCACTTGTTCCCTAACAGCGGTGTGAACTTGTGTTATCAGGTGGCTGTGTGTTGAATTTTGTTGGTTGTAAAATCACAGTAAAAGTAGAAAAGATATTAAAACATTTTTTTGTGTACTTCTGTTTATACTACATGTCCTTGTATGTTAATTATTTTATTGTGCCCTCTTTTATTTTTGAAGCACTTTTTTTCACTTGACTAAAATCCTTATCTCAGTTTCATGACACTTTCATGTGTGCTTCAAAAAGTAAATCTTATTCAATCAAACAAAAATTCAGGCACTGCCTTGTGCAGGACAGAAAAGACTGCTTTTACCTTCAGACGTGACCTTATGCAGGTGTATATAAATGGTCTTTTAAGGACACTAAACCTTGCATTTTAAAAGAGTTCAAATTTGATATTATTCTGAAAGGCAAAGCCTGGTTCAAAATAATACAAATAATGTTGAAGGTTTTAGGGTGAACTGTAGAATCTTTTTTTACAATGCAGAAGAAGTGGAAAATAAAGTGAGGGATAATGTGCACATTAAATGTAGCTGTTTATTATTTAACTGAGAATAAGCTCATGCAGACTGCCACAGCCAGACACACAAAGCAACAGAGAGAAGACAGACAGAAATATATAGAATTAAACTTAGGCAGCTATGTAGATACGTGGAAGATGAAAGCATACATTTAAAAAAAATGCCTGTTTTTTAAGCAAAATCCTGCACTTTGTCCCATTGTTTCATTATCGATTAAAAGCCCGAGACAGACGGGAGGAACAGAGGAAGAGTTACACAGATGTAATTAGAGAACATACACTGAGGTTATTCCCTCGATGCTTTCCTCTCCTCCTCGGCTGCTGGTAAAGCCATAAGCACACACAACCACATTGGCAGCACAAAGATGTTAAAACCGCACACACACACACACACACACACACACACACACACACATATACACACACACACACATACACACACACACACACACACACATATACACACACACACACACACACACACACACACACACACATATACACACACACACACACACACATATACACACACACACACACACATACACACACACACATATACACACACACACACATATATACACACAGTCACCAGGATAAGGACAGAAAGACGCAGGATTAGAGTGAATGATTACATATAAGGGAAAAGGGAACGTGGGAATAGAAAAAGAGAGAGAGAGAGAGAAAGATGGGTTAGAACCAAATAGTTATAACAGGGAGAGACACTAACCACAGTAACACACACACAAACTAAGAGCCAGAAGCAGTGTTAGAGACACCATGATCACTTCAACACCATAAAACACAACATAGCACACATTTACATTAACAAGTGCAGAAACAGTAACACCTTCACTTTCACACCAAACATCTATTTAAACATAAAACATCTCTCACACATACCAAAACACACACACACACACACACATTTTGCTACACACTGCACTAATAAGTATGGTTCTAGACATAAAGGGGAATCCATTGTTGTGTGTGTGTGTGTGTGTGTGTGTGTGTGCACATGTGTGTGCACATGTGTGTGTCTTCACCAGAGCTGAACTTCTGGTGAAGAGGAGAGGGGTAAAATATATTTTAAACAAAAGAATGATTCTTTTGTGAGCTTCACTGCTAAATGACTTCTTCCATATAAAGATCCCGTGTGTTACTGAGTGCACGTGTGCTGCATGTGTTACTGAACAACATGGAATTCACTGGGGCACACAGTCAAAGTGGAATCAGTGGTATTAATGAAATGAGAGTTGAAAAAAAATCTATTCTGGTAAAATGCATTTGGGTTCCGCCACTGTGTAAAATGTAAATAAAGACAGAATGTAACGATTTGCAAATGTCATAATCCCATATTTGATTCACAACAGAACACAGGCAATAAAAGTCTGGAAAAGTGAGTGTAACTATAAAGAAACAGCCGAAGGAACATTTTGCAACTAACTCAGTTAAATCCCAACCAATCAGTAACCTGAAGTAAAGACTTTGGGACAAATGTTTAAAATGGGATTTAAAATGTACTGAGGCAAATTTCTTTTCAGAAACCATGGACACCACGTCCCCGTACTGAAGAGGAGAGGGACCATCAGGCTTGTTCTCAGCACTCAGTTCAGAAGTTGCACCTCTGATGGTATGGGGAACATAGCTGTGTAGAAAATGGGCAGCTTGCACATCTGGAAATGTCTATCAGTGCTGAATGCTATATATATGTTTTAAAGAAACAAATGATTCCATACAGAAAACCTCTTTCTAAGTGAAGATCTTTGAGCAAGACAATACTGCATCTATGACAACAGCATGACTTCGTAGTAGAAGAGTACGGGTGCTGAACTGACTTGTCTGTCTAGACCAGGGGTGTCAAACTCAGGTGTAATTATATTTGGCCCGCAAGTTCATATCAAATGTGTATTAGTGCTGGACCGCCAGTATATAGTGCATACACCGCTAATACTACAATCCCAGAATGCTTTGTTAGTGCATTGGCACATCAGTCGAGACCGCTGAAAAACTCTGCATATTCAGCGCTGAATTTACGCAGAGATTTACGGACTTTGAAGCCCAGAAATGCAGATTTAATCTGCTCAGTAATCCGTTTGTGGTTGATTTGGAAAGCGCATTAAACAACCTCCAAATGGAGCTGATTGAACTCCAGTGTAGAGACACATCAAGTCACGCTCAAGTACGACTCTGTGTGTGCTGCACAGTTTCCATGTTTCCTCCCCGACACACTGCTCCAACTCCGTGCCCAAGCTGCTCAAATCCTCTCTGTGTTCACCAGCACATATCTGTGTGTGTAACTGTGCTCTTTAATGAAGATGAACAAAACACCACTCAGGAGTCTCATTGATGAACATCTTCACTCTATCCTGAGGATCTTCTCAGCTCAGAGACTAAACCCAGACATGATGCACTTGTATCTAAGAAGAGATGCAGGAATCTGACTTCAACCAATGAATGAATGTTGTCTTCATGCACTTTTCTTACTCCAAGGCATGGACTGTTCATGGCTGAAAGATTGCTTTTTTTTAATTGAAGGAAATTATTATTATTTTTGGTTGTTGTTGTCCTGTGAAAAATAATTTACATTATAAAGGAATATAAAAGTCTATAGAGCGAGAGAGAGAGAGACATAATTAAAAAAACGAATACCACTGATTTGTGTTTTATTTCAAATGTAATTTCTCATGTGTTTAGAATATTAAACTTTGGTTGTTCCAGATTTAATGTTTATGCAAAACTATGAGAGACGGAAAACATGCTCAATTGCAGTCGTTTTTTCAATAAATATTGAGTTTGGCCCACGAATTCGTCCCAGTTTTTAATTTTGGCCCACTGTAAATTTGAGTTTGACCCCCCTGGTCTAGACCCTTCACCATATAAAAATATTTGGTGCATCATGAAATGTATTAGACATGAATGGAACAACATTACTCTCACAACATTTCAGCAACAACTCACCTGAGTTTCCAGACATTTACAGACAGTTGCTACAAGAAGAATGGAGGCTACACGCAGGTAAACACAGCCCTGTCCAAACTTTTATGATTAATGTTTCAGCCATCAAAATCTTAAACAAATATTTTTTTTTTATTGAAATTGTACATTTTATCAATTTGAACATGTCATATGTTTTATTGTGAATTAATTATGGATTTTTGAGATTTGCAAATCTTTGCATTGTTCTGTTTTTATTACAATTTTAAAGAGCACCCATAACATACTGGAATTGGTCATTTATGAACGCTTTTCACTCAGGCAAAGAGGTAAAGATCCACTCAAAGTTAACTCTGTACATTAATTATTAAATAAAAACCTATTATAATGTTTATTATTTAGACACTTACTTTCAGAAACAGTAAATTCATCTTATATTTCTGCATTTGTATTTAACACCACAGTATTTTAATATGGTCTTTTCATTTGAGAGAATGTTTTATGATCATTTGGAAATTAAATTCTCATTCACAAAGGTCACAGGAAAATTTTTTTTATAAAATAAAAAAATAAAAAAGTGTGACAAAATGAAGGGGAAAAAAGACCAAAGTGACATTGATGAGGGACAGGCAAAAGTGAGGGATGACGTGACAATGTGCTCACTTGGTTGTCTGCTGGGAGTCGAGGCATAGAAGCTGCCCTGCTGTGGCCTTCCATTGGAAGGAAGGGCTCAGTGTCGGAGAACCCGTCCCGCCCCATCTCTCTCATCTCTACTGTCTGCGGAAAACAGAGTGAGAGAGCAGGCGTGACCCCGCAGAGAGAACGACAGCTTTCTAAAGAGACGAGTGATAAAATAATCCCGTCTCAGCTATGCCTCAGTGCTCATTATAAATGGCCTTCTAGATAATTACGTTAAGAATACCTGTACACCTGCACATTCCTGCAGTTATCCAATCAGCCAATCAGGTGGCAGCAGCACAAACCATACACTTACGCAAATACAGATCAGAAACTTTACTTAATTATAACATAACACATCAGAATAAATGGAAAAGTCTGGTTTCTGTGACTTCAACTCTGACAGGGTTGAAATATTTCACAGACTGCTGAGTGCCTGAAAGGCTGCAAGGAAGATCATAGTAACTCAAATAACCCTTTACAACTGCAATGACCTGAAAAAACATCTTAAAATGCACCACAGATTAAACCAACACATCTAACATTATCCTCAAGATGACCTACATCAGCAAAAATAGTTCCAGTTAGAGTGAGGATTTGCCCATTATACACTCAGATTCCTGTCTAGGAGAATTTGAGGGCCTGTTGTTGCTCATTCAGCTCAGTAACATGGTTGTTTAATGTGTTCTACATGAAGAGATGCTTTTCTGCTCAACACAGTTGTAAGGAGTGATTATTTAAGTTTCTGTTCCTTCCCCTCTGAGCTCTCTTGCTAACAAGATATTTTTACCTCCTGGCAGCTACATGCATGTCAGAGTCGAAGTTACAGATAAATATTTTCCCCCCATTCTGATTCAATTCAACGTTATTTGTGTAGAACATACACATTGTCTCAAAGCAGCTTTCCACAGATAAAGTGGTAATACGGTTTCATAAAAGAATGTATAAGTTTGGGAATGAAAGTCAGTAGGAGTAAGACAGAGTACATGTGTGTGAATGAGAGGGAGGGCAGTGGAGGGGTGCGGTTGCAGGGAGAAGAGGTGGAGAAGATCCTGGAGAGGTGGAGGTACACGCTGGAGAGAAGAGGAAAGTCAGTAGGATTAAGACAGAGTACATGTGTGTGAATGAGAGGGAGGGCAGTGGAGGGGTGCGGTTGCAGGGAGAAGAGGTGGAGAAGGTGGAGGAGTTCAGGTACCTGGGGTCAACAGTGTAAAGTGATGGAGAGTGTGTTAGAGAAGTGAAGAAAAGAGTGCAGGCAGGGTGGAGTGGGTGGAGAAGAGTGATAGCAGGAGTGATTTGTGATAGAAGAGTATCTGTGAGAGTGAAAGGGAAAGTTTATAGGACTGTGGTGAGACCTGAGATGTTGTATGGATTAGAGACAGTGGCATTGAGTAAAAGACAGGAGGTGGAGCTGGAGGTAGCAGAGCTGAAGATGTTGAGATGTTCATTGGGAGTGACGACGATGGACAGGATTAGAAATGAGTTTATTAGAGGGACAGCACATGTAGGACGTTTTGGTGACAAGGTGAGGGAGGTGAGATTGAGATGGTTTGGACATGTGCAGAGGAGGGACATGGGGTATATCAGTAGAAGAATGCTGAGGATGGAGACACCAGGAAGGAGGAAAAAAAGAAGACCAAGGAGAAGGTTTATGGATGTGGTGAAGACATGCAGGTAGTTGGTGAGAAAGAGGCAGATGTAGAGGACAGGGGGGGATGGAGATGGATGATCCGCTGTGGCGCCTCCTCATGGGAGCAGCCGATAGTAAAAGAAGAAGAAAAAAAATAAGAAAAGAATGTATAAGTTTACTGAATATAAGTGTGTTCCTTATAATTGTTTATTCCTGATGTATGAGTCAGTGGTGACTGTGGTGAAGGAAAAAAACCCTGAGATAGTATAAGGAAGAAACCTTAAGAGGAATCAGACTCAAAAGGGAACCTCATCCTCATCTGGGTGGCACTGAATGTCCATTTATTGTAGTTTCTGATGTTTGATGTGAACATTAACTGAGAAAACTGACCTGTGTCTGCATTATTTTTATTCGTTGCTCTGCTACCATATGATTGGCTCATTAGATAATTCAGTGCCAATTACCTGACTATAAAGAATATTGTCAACATTGTTCATTTTTTTTTCTTTTCAGTAATAATTTAATAAATATATCATAAAACTAGCAAAAGCTGGATGGATATGTATTAATGCTGGACCATTTGGAAGCCCAGAGAGGCTCAAACATCTACCTAAAACAGCAATGGATATGCACAAATGATGAAATGAATTTTTACTATCAGACAGAAAAAACTGAAAGCAAAACATAAGAAACACTGAGTGTGTCTGATCCCAAAATTTTCCAAATCTTTGATGGGATAATGTGAAAATATTACGACAATAAAATTCTGCATCTTGATTAATCCTACAGATTAGATAAATAAATTCCCCAAGAAACCAATCAAGAAGCGTCATTTCTTGTTACTCCTGAAAAAAATACATCCATAAGATTATAATCCACCGAGTACGACTTCGCATCTTTATAAAGATGCACTAAATGATCACGTTTGTTTGTATGTGAAGTTTTACTGAAAGTAGAAAAATAAAAGTGTATAAAAATGTCTTGATTGTGCTGAATGTGTGTTCGGGGTACCTGTGATGTGGGCCGGCTCTCAGTCATGTCGTCTGCTGGCTGGCCTTCTGGACTCCAGCTGCCTGCTTTCTGAGACATCTCCTGAGCTCTGGCTGTGACCCATGACTGGCTCTCTGAGATGCCCCCATCCACGGCCCTAATCATATACACAGCTAGAATGCTTTTCTCTTTTTCACATTTAAAATGATCATATTTTTTATTTTTATTTTCCAGCACTTTACATATATTCAATTAGACTTTTTTCCACTTAGCCATCTATTCACCCAAATGACGCTGAAGATTTAAAGGTAATTAAATTTCCTATACCCCAAAACATTCAGCTTAAAGTCTGCTGATATGATAACACTTGCTCTGTTGTATGCTCTTCATGATTTATCTTCAATAATGATTTGGGGGAAAAAAAAAAATCTGAAATTTATTGCTAAATGATTACAGTTAAAATGTTACTGGTGCCAGTCAATCAGTTAGTCAGTGAGCTGGACCTTTTAAACAAAGAATTTTATGAAGCTTTTGTCAAATTTTTGTCAACTATGTACACCAACAACTATTTATTACTTTTTTTTTTTTTACTTTATTCGCAGTCAATGTGTAAATGATGAGAGATATAAAAAAGAATAAGAAATAAAATGCGTAGATGTTGTACTTAAGGTCCTTAGCCATCAAAAACTCGGAATGTACTAGAAATGTAAGGTGATAAATTATATCTGTTAGCAAACCAGTTTACACAAAGTAGGAGTGGTAGGATTGTGCTGAAAATGTCTAAAATGGTGGCAGTAATAGACACAATGGCACATTGAAAACAATGTACG
Organism: Silurus asotus; assembly: GCA_024362625.1. Lineage (NCBI taxonomy): Eukaryota > Metazoa > Chordata > Actinopteri > Siluriformes > Siluridae > Silurus > Silurus asotus. Next base: position 60,011 of record MU551690.1, on the reverse strand, counting down.
CCAGATACAGTATATATGCAGAAATACACGATTTGTTTAAAAAAAAAAAAAAAAAAAAGGAATTTGAGAAAGCTCTGATAAAAATTCTCAGATAAACTCACAATGGACCAATCATTAGCTAAACTGATGTTATGAAGATTCCATGGCTCCATAATGAACAACTTCTGCCCCAGTAGTGCCAGGTGTGAGGGCAGACATTTGAACATGCATCATCAGAGAAGTAAAGACCTTTTAAAAATATAATAGTGAAAAGGTACACTGAAAGTGTCTATCTTTTTGCCCAATTTGATGGAAAAAGAAGACAGACAGGGGTTCAGGAGTAAACATATGACAAAAATAAACCTAAATGAAAATGTCTACTTACAAACTGTTAGGGCCTGGTTGTTGGTCAGAAAGGCCATTGAGTCCCTGACCAGAATTCTGCGTCGGCGATGGCGGCTCCAGGCGCTGAAACATTAATGGCGTTCGATTCTGTGTAAGATACAACATGGCCTATAGCTGGTATCAAGCAAGCAGATGGGAAAATGGGGAGAAGGGGTGGCAAGGAAATGGGATATATGACATCCCAGGTGCAAATGGGATTAGATCCATCAGCAAAACAAGGCAAATAAATTGCGAAGGCATTCCGGGATTTGGAGTCTAGTGAGGCGATGAAGTGAACCTATGAGCAAAAGAACTTTAATGGGACCATCATGCTGAGAATTCATTTACTTTACACGTGCTAGTAAATTAATGCTATTGGCAAAGAGTTTGCTGCTAATTTTAAGGTATAGATTACAAGCATTATGTCTAATATTTCTAGTTTCTCAGATTGAGTCTGACTGCATGTTTCTATATGATTCACATTAAAGCTGCTGAGCTGAAGCTGGTGTGTGTGTGTGTGTGTGTGTGTGTGTGTGTGTGTGTGAGATACACAGAGAAGGCTGATCTCCCACACTGTAGCTCAATGAACTATTACATTTATTAAATATTATTAAATATATTTCAATGAAATATTTTATAATCCAGTTAAAACAAATATTGTATGTAAAAACCATCCAACAAAACAAGTAACATTTCATCTTCTCATCCTGCAGTGCTGAGTTGTGTGTCGCTCCTCACTCTAATGTGTTACTATAAGTAGCTCTAGTAAATTACTTTTTTTTTTACACAGATTTTTATTCACATACTTCAATTATTTGTTTGCTGCATTTTCGATGTAAATGAAACATAAATATAGTTGATGTAAAATGTATTTGGTTGATTGTACTTGTTCTGGGTGTATGCAGTCCATGTTCATATAAGATGCAGTATTTTTGAGACAATTATGTCTTGATGTTAGTAGTAAATCCGTGTTCATGTTCATAAATTGAGAAAGTGTGAAGACGATATCTTACAATTCAGTGTTTGTAATTTACACCACTGTTAAATTTGTATTATTCTTTTTAATGTTCAGTAAATGCCATGCAAGTCCACAGCAAGGGTTGGACACAGAACACAACTCCTATGCAGGCTTGTGTTTGTGTTTGTGTTTGGCAGAATATTAGAGAATATTATATTATTTCATTTTGTAGACTATTTGTAATAATCACACTTTTTAATGTAACATTATTAACTTGTTGATTATTGTTTTACCAAAAGCAGCTCATGACCTGCATCTTTATGTCATGATGATACTTTAAGGGGCCAATTATCATGAACTCATCATTAATTACTCATGTACTAATATTTGTTCATGATCAGTTCATTTATATTCATATTATGACTTCTATAATATTGTTATTAGTATCAGTACTAAACACATTACTACACATAGTACACACAGAAGATGTAAATGAGGGTGAAGAGAAAGATCTAGGTCTTGTGTTTGAATGAAATGGGGTTCAAGTGGAAAGTTGCAGAAAACTGAACTGGAAACATATTTGCAATTGATCAGTAATTTAGTGCATTTATACAAGGTGTAAACAGGAACAGTGTACAGTAAGAGCAGAGCCCCTGCAAACTTGCAAAGGTGGTCTCTTTTTCTTTTGTATTTAAACACTGTTATGTATATACTTGCATTATGTCTCTACTTTTTATTTATTTGCACATTTCTTTTTATTTGCTGTTGTAATACAGAAAGTTTCCCACTGTGGGATGACTAAAGGTATATCTGATCTGATCTGATCTGATCTGATCTTATCTTATCTTAAACATCTCTATGTCACATACTTCAATTTCACACTTCTTCCTGTGATCAGAGAAGCTATCCATGTAGTTCAGCACTATCACAGCTGCTCCAGATGTTACATCAGAATGCTTAATTCAAAGGTCTTTCAGATCACAGAGGGGGCTTTGTGTTGTATTCTATATTTAAACCCCTACATCATGTTCTTACTATTCCACTTGATGATTTAATAAAAAAATAATCAACTTGTAGGATGTAAATAAAACGAATAGTACACAGGCCAGCAAACATGGGTTTGTTTAAAGGTCTGTTTGTGTTAATAGTCAGAATTCTGGTGAAATTGCAGGGAGCAGTACAGAATGACTTGCGCTCTGCTTTATAAACCTTTAGTGTGTGCTTGAGTGTTTAAGAATGGAAACACACACACACACACAAACACACACACACACACACACACACACACACACATATATAAATATACAACAGAGATATTATTAGAGACATATATGATGTAAGCATGAGCTCGAAGCTGTCAGAAGTTCAGAAAAGCAGAGTGAAACAAGGATGTGTGATTTCTGGCTTCATCTTTATCATCATGGATGACTAGAAAATATCCTCCACATGAACAGGGGAATCAGATAGACATTCATTTCTGTACACAAAGACCTTCCCAGTGCCAAAATATTGCATTCACATTCAGTGATTTATAGGAAAAGACTTGATGAACTGGCAAATCACGCTGCTATCGATTAAACACTGGAGCCCAAACTTACTGAAAATACCAATGTGGAGTCACTACAGTCTCCTGAATACAGCAGGATGAAGCACATGGTCTCCAGCAAACCAAGTTGTGTTCATTTTGCTTAACAGTACCATAATAACATCTTAGATAAGACACACAGGAAGTATCTGAGGAGGTAACTCAGAATCAACTACTGATGTAACTGTGTGAGGCCACCAAGACCGTTTTCTCTTTTAAACAACTGGAGCATTTCAGACATGCACCTAGATAGGAAACCAAAAACAATTACACAAAAGGACATTTGCTGGAGGGGTGAAAGAGAAGAGAAAAAGTGAAAGAGATGAATAATTTGTCATAAAGAACTCAAAGAGGAGAAGTTCAGATTCAGACCCCTGGACCTTCTACACCATGAATAACATTAGATATAATATAGCCTAACAATAGCACCTGCAAACAATTTGTTTATGTTTAAATCTCATTCATTCTATCATGAATAACATCACATAAACTACAACCCCAAATAAGAAAAAGTTGGGACAGTATGGAAAACGCAAATAAAAAAAGAAAGTAGTAATTTCTAAATTTACTTTGACTTGTATTTCATTGCAGACAATATGAACACAAAATATTTCATGATTTGTTTGGTCAACTTCATGTCATTGTCAGGAACTTGGGTGCGGGGCTAGGTGAGTGGATGATAGGACCCAAATGCAGGATGCTCCAGACGATAAGAATCGAGAAAGAAAAGTTGCACAGGCAGAAAATATTTAATGTCTGAATACATGCACAGGGTTAAAGTAGAAGAAAAGAGAGCATGCTTGGACCGGTCTGAGGCGGGAGACGTGGAAGGTCGGGTGGATGCGCAAAACTCTAGGGAGCTTGAGACGCACTGCCACGGGGTTTATCACTTTGCAAATGGGAAACGGACCCATGAAACAAGGAGCAAGCTTCCTGCATATGGCCTTGAGGGGTAGGTCAGGAGTAGAAAGCCAGACCTACTGGCCGATCTGATATTGAGGGGCCGGTCGGTGTTTGCGATTGGCCCAATGCTTGTAACTCTGGGATGTCTTTAGGAGGGCTGCCCGGGCCACTCTCCACCCACGCCGACAACGCTTGAACTGGGCCAGGACAGATGGAATGGTGGTCTCGGGTTCCTGTTTAGAGGACAGCGGGGGTTGGTAGCCGAACACAACGTGAAAGGACACGAGGCCTGTGGCAGAGGTGGGAAGAGTGTTGTGAGCATATTTAGCCCAGAGCAGCTTCTCCGACCATGTGGAGGGGTTTTGGGCACAGAGAATACGGAGGCTGGTCTTAAGTTCCTGGTTGAGCCTTTCGGTCTGACCATTGGACTGAGGGTGAAACCCGGAGGAGAGGCTGATGGAAATTCCCAGGAGTTGGCAGAACTCCTTCCAAAAATGGGCAGAAAATTGGGGGCCCCGATCAGACACAATGTCCCGAGGTAAACCGTGCAGGCGGAAAACGTGTTGGAGCAGGAGCTAGGCAGTTTCCTTCACAGAGGGAAGCTTTGGCAGGGGAATGAATGACCCATCTTCGAGAACCTATCGACCAACGTGAGAATGGCCATATGACCAGTGGAAGGGGGAAGGCCGGTAACAAAATCCACAGCAATGTGTGACCACGGGCGTCAGGTTACAGGGACTGGGTGAAGGAGACCTACCGGACACCCCTTGGTTTTCTTGTGTTCATTACATGTGGGACAGGCAGCCACAAATTCACGAACGTCCCTGCGGACAGACAGGCACCAAAAACGCTTTAGCAGCTAGGCCGAGGTACGAGGAGCACCTGGGTGACAGAAGAAAGAGGAGCTGTGGCAACACTGGAGGACTTTGGAATGAAGGTGTGCAGGCACGTAAAGCCTATTTGGTGGGCAGCCCTCAGGGACAGGTTGACCAACGGTGGCTCGCTGGACCTTCTTCTCTATCTTCAGGCTGAGAGCGTGGCTAGTAACAGTGGTGGGAAGTATGGGGTCGGGTGGTGGTTCCTTCTCATCAGAGGAGGGCAAACAGGACAAGGCATCAGGCTTCCCATTTAGGGACCCCGGCCGGTAGGACAAGGAGAAGGTAAATCGCCCAAAGAACAGTCCCCAACGTGCTTGACGTGGATTCAGGCGCTTAGCAGTCCGCAGATATTACAAATTACAATGATTGGTCCAGACGAGGAATGGAACTTCGGACCACTCCAGCCAGTGACGCCATTCCTCCAGGGCCAATTTAACAGCCAAGAGCTCATTCTCACCAACAGGGTAGTTCTGCTCAGCTGGGCTGAGACGGCGGGAAAAGAACGCGCAGGGGTGCAGGTGGTGGTCCCAGGCACCTCTCTGGGACAGAACTGCCCCTACACCCAGCTCCGAGGCATCCATCTCCATCACGAATAGACGGGTTTGATCCGGAAGGGCTAGGACCGGGGCTAAGGTGAAGAGACTCTTCAGTTTGGTAAAGGCCCGTTCTGCCTCTGGGTTCCACTTAGGCCTGATGTATGGAGGTGAGTGAGTGAAGGGGGGCCGCGACAGAGCTATAGCCCCTAATAAACCGCCGATAGAAATAGGCAAAACCCAAAAACCTCTGTCATTGCTTACGGGTGGTGGGTTGAGACCAGTCTTTTACAGCCTGAATCCTGGCTTGGTCCATCTAAACGTAATCGGCTGAAAGGACAAATCCAAGGAAGGTGGTGCTGGACACATGGAAATCTAATTTCTCCACCTTAACGTATAATCCATTCTGGAGGAGCCGCCTGAGTACCGAACGCACATGCTGGACATATTCATCTTTAGAGCATGAGAACACGAGAACGTCATCCAACGAACACGTAGTGATTAAGCATGTCTCGAAGAACATCATTTACCAACGCCTGGAAGACAGCTGGCGCATTGGTAAGGCCAAATGGCAAAACAAAGGTATTCATAATGCCCCGATGGGGTATTGAACGCTGTGTTCCACTCATCCCCCTCCCGGATGCGGACAAGATGGTAGGCATTACGGAGGTCCAGTTTGGTAAAGATGACAGAGCCCTGGAGAGAGTCGAATGCAGAAAACATTAGGGCCGTTTTTTTTTTTTTGTGCAATTTGCAATTTGCAAAAATTGAAGGCAGGAAGGTCTCAAAAAAGTGCGGAGCCGAATGAGACAATTTGGCAGTGAACGCAAGCAGCCGGTGGCTATTTATACAGAAACAAGATGGGGGGCATGCCGGTGTGTCAGGGAGCACCCTGCTACGTCTCCCGTGCACGCCCCGCCCACAAGGAGCTCCTTGCCATCGTACTAACCACACACCTGAATTTCATCTACACGCTAATCACACAACCTATATGAACACTCACTGCACACACACTTGCTGTCCTTTATTGTACATGGTCCGATGTGGATGTATGCTGCCGGTGTTCCTGCGTGTTCACGTCGGTACGTGTGTGCTTAGTTTTTGTCGTGTGTTCGCGTAGGCTCACCCCCGTACCGTCTCTCTCTCTCTCTCTTCGGGCGGTCCGTGCCTCTTTCCAGGTGTGCCGTCGATAATTCCGGTATTTGGATTATCCCGTGGACTCAGAACTGTTGTGGGCTGCGCTGTGTGCGCACCACCGGATTATCCCTTTTTGCAGCAGGTCTTTGTGTTGGTTCCGCCTTGCTTGTGTGTTTAGTTTGAATAAAGTTTTACAAGTCAAAGTAAATTTAGAATTCACTACTTGTTTTTTTATTTGTGTTTTCCATACTGTCCCAACTTTTTCTGATCTGGGGGTTGTAATTAATAATCAATTATAATTTTATATATTAATAAATATTTACATTTATTCAAGCTAAATGTTTAATAAAACCACACATGACCCTGATGCTCTTTTTAATAAACTGAGCACTGGTTCACCATTTACCCTTAAGTCCTTCCTGTTATCACCCAGAAAACAGTTAGTTCTCGTTTGAGTGTCGTTCCTCTCCAGGTTTCTGCTCATCTAAAGAAGGTTTCTTTGCCACCTACATCTCTGACTTAATCTCTCTCTTTTCTTTCGGCTTTTCCCATTAGGAGTCGCCACAGCAGATCATCCGCATGTTTGATTTGGCACATGTTTTTACGCTGGATGCCCTTCCTAACGCAACCTACCCCATTTATCCGGGCTTGGGACCGGCACTAAGAGTGGCTGGGGTTGGTTCCCTGACCGGGGATCAAACCTGGGCCGCAGCAGTGAGAGCGCCGCATCCTAACCACTACACCACCAGGGGGGGTATCTCTGACTTAATCATGATAAATAAATGTAAATCCATATCTGGATTTGTGTAAAGCGGTTTCATGAAGTCATCTGTTATATGAAACTGAATGAAACTGAAATGAGAGTGATAGAGAAAGAGGGTGAGTCTGTGGGACTGCAGAGGAGTGAAGAAGCGATAGTGGAAGAGTTTACCTGCTCATCTCGAAGAGCCTGAGTGCGCTTGGCTTTGCTCTGTCTGTAATATTCCATAATCATCATGGCTGCATAAATCTTCCCCACTGTCAGGTCTGTCGCTGCTGAGAGAAGGACAAGTTACCCTGCACGATTAGACACGGGGAGGTGGACCCTGAGCCGGGGGGGTGGGGGTGGGGGGGTCTCTCTCTCTCTCTCTCTCTCTCTCTCTCTCTCTTTCACACACAAACACAAACACATCCACACACACACATATATATATATATATATATAAGGACACACAAATACATATATCCACACATATACACATATACAGACACACAAATATATACACACATACATATACACATATATATATATATATATACACACACAAATACATATACACATATATACACATACATACATACACACACACACACACACACACACACACACACACACACACACAGCATATAGTCTTTTCACAAACAGACTTGTTGAAATCATTTTAAAACTCTTCCTTGTCTCTAATAATGTGGTTGATTTTGTAACATTTCTCAGTTTTGCAGTAAAAAAATTAAAATGAAGATCTGATCATTGCAACACAAAGTTTAAACTGAGTGCTATTTTCTTGCTTGTTTCACTTTCTGATGCTTAAAATTTGAGCCATTAAATTAATTCACAGCAGTGGTTTAGCAGACAGTCGAGCATTGCTTTTATATGGAGGTCAGTGTGTGGAACTCACACCTGTTTCTTTCACTTCATGATTCCTTTTTGCATTTAAGTTTAAATCTATTAATATTAGTATTATTATGGTATTATTAGTATTAGTGGTGTTTGTGCTGCAGGACATTATTATTATTATCCACAATCTACAATCTCTACATTTATCTACAATCATTATTAATGATTATAATAATAAATCCCACAGTCTTACAGAATATTTATGAATTTAAACTCTGTCACACACACACACACACACACACACACACACACAAAGCCTTAAACATTCTGACAGATGCATGTCCCTCTGAACAGAATTGCATTGTGGGTATTTTAATAATGTTACATAATCCTTTCAAATAGAATTACAAAACTACAAACCCAATTCCAAACAGGTTGTAAAACTTTACAAATTGTGAATAAAAACAGAATGAATGATGTGGATGTTTGAAATGTCAATATTTTATTCAGAACACAACATAGACGACAGATCTAATGTTTAAAATGAAAAAAATTTATGATTTTAAGGGAAAAATAAGTTGATTTTAAATTTCATTAGATCAACACATCTCAAAAAAGTTGGGACAAGGCCGTGTCTCCACTGTGTGGCGTCCTCTCTTCTCTTTATAACAGTCTGTACACGTCTGGGGACTGAGGAGACAAGCTGCTCAAGTTTAGGAATAGGAATGTTCTCCCATTCTTGTCTAATACAGGCTTCTAGTTGCTCAACTGTCTCAGGTCTTCTTCATCTTCCTCTTTATGATGCACCAAATGTTTTCTAGGGGTCAGAGATCTGGACTGCAGGCGGCCCACTTCAGTACCCGAATCTTTCTTCTACAAAGCCATGATGTTGTAAGATCCGAAGTTCACAGGCATCCAGTCTGGTTTTCCGGCCTTCACCCTTACGCACAGAGAATGTTTCAGATTTTCTGAATCTTTGGATGATATGATGCACTGTAGATGATGATAACTTCAATTTTTCTCTGAGAAACTCCTTTCTGATTTTGCTCCACTATTTCTCGCCGCAGCATTGGGGGAACTGGTGATCCTCTGGACATCTTGACTTCTAAAACAAACACGGCCACTCTGAGAGACTCTTTTTATACCCAATCATGTTGCCAATTAACCTAATAAGTTGCATATTGGTCCTCCAGCTGTTCCTTATATGTACATTTCACTTTTCCGGCCTCTAATTGCTCTAATTGATGACATTTCAAAATGTCTCACTTTCAACATTTGATATTTTATCTATATTCTATTGTGAATAAAATATAAGTTTATGAGATTTGTAAATTATTGCATTCCATTTTTTATTTACAATTTGTACAGTGTCTCAACTTTTTTGGAATCTGGTTTGTACTTCAGGATAAACAAACTCATTTCGTCTACAGGTACAGTGATAGAGAGAGAGAGAGAGAGAGAGAGAGAGAGAGAGAGAGAGAGAGAGAGAGAGAGAGAGAGAGAGAGAGAGAGAGAGAGAGAGAGAAAGCGAGAGAGAAAGAGAGAGAGAGAGATTGTCAGGACCTTCTGGTTTCGCAATGCCTACTTCAGGCTTCGCAGTGCCAGGGCCAGATTATCTCACAGAGCTCCCTAAATCCCTGAGATTATTCTTGTTCTGGTTTCTGTTCCCTATGCCTGTTCCTGATCCTGTTCCTGATCCTGTTCCTGATCCCTGTTTTGCTCTACCTCCCCAGTTACTAGTTTGGACTCTGGGTCAGGTCTTTTGGTTTTCTGTTTTGCTCTGCCTTTATTGCTTCATTTGCCATGCCAGATTTTTCGACAGTTTTTTGATTTCTGAGTTTGCTTCCCCTGCATTGCTCTGTCTGCTGGCTCTTAGATTTTGGAACATTTTTTTGGATTTGGTTTTGGCTCTCGGATTTTAGACTGTTTCTTAACTATGCTTTTCTCCCTTCATGTTCTCCCTTCATGTTCTCCGCCGAGGGCGTCGTTCTGCCAGAGACCTACACAGAGTGCGTCGCTCTGCCTCAGACCTCCGCAGAGGATTTTGCTCCACCTCAGACCTCCACAGAGTGCGTCACTCCACCTCAGACCGCTGTAGAGGGCGTCGCTCCACCTCAGACCTCTACATGGTGCGTCGCTCCACTACAGATTGCTGTAGAGTGCGGCTCTCTGCCTCAGATCGCCGTAAAGTGCGTCACTCCACTTCAGACCTCCACAGAGTGCGTCGCTCCACCTCAGACCCCTGTAGACGGTGTTGCTCCCCCTCAGTCCGCCGTAGACAGTGTCGCTCCGCCTCAGACTTCCACTAAGAGCGTTGCTCCACCTCATAACATCAGCCAAAAAGCCTGGGTCCAAACAGAGACCTGCTGAGTCCACCGCTGGCACCAGACCTTCCCCAAGGTCCAGGTCTGCCTGTCCAGTATTTACATTAAAGACGGTGTTTTTAAACTCTCCGTTTGCGTCCTGCATGTGGGGTCTTCCACTCACCATTCTTGACATAGATGAAATGAAACGAGCATTCCTACGTTGGAATGTGACTTCATTAAAATCATTGGTGGATGTTAAGTACATAAAGCAGGTATTTTCTGTTACAGTAGAGACACTCAGTAAAATGTGACTCCAGTAAAAGTAAAAATGTTTATTTAAACGTTCACTTGAGTAAAAGTATAAAAGTTTTTGCCTTCAAATGAAAGAAGTGATTTATTATAACTCTTATGTAACTATTATCATTTGTATCACAAAATGTTCTACTTAATCACCTCAGTTAATGTGAAAAGACTTGAATGTGACTCTCAGCACACTGATCTTTTAATAGAATGATAATGACTCAAACACTGATTGATTTCTATTATAATTATCATGAACCCAAAACCTTGAAACTAAAAATTTATTTTAGAACCAAATGAAATAACAGGATTTGAGATTATTGAGAATATTTCTCTTTAAATGTTCTGCTTGATGTTAAACTGATGCTGAACTGTATGATGGTGATCAGTAGATACACCAAGCACTAATCAAGACCAGTTTAAAACAGAGCGTGCGCTTGACCCTGATTGGTGACTCGTTGCATTTTTCACCAGTTACATTTTTATTCTCATTAATAAAAAGGAACGACTGATTTCACTACATGTAGTTAAGTTAAAAAGTAAAATATATGACTTCAAAATGTAGTGAAGTTACAGTAAAAATCTCCCTGAATGGAAACACTTCAGTAAGGTACATGCTATAGTAAAGTAACACATTACATTTACTTCATAACTGTCCACCACTGATTAAAATACCCATAATGCAATTCTGTTCAGAGAGACAGGCATCTGTCAGAAGGTTTAAGACTGTGTGTGTAATTTTGATGCTGATCTCCAGCCAGCTGTTTGTAATATAAAAAAAACTTCTTCAGCATTTCTTCACCTCAATTCACTTTATTTAACTCTAATAAAAAAATGTACACAATTTAGCAGGATGTGTTTAAAAGTACATTTCTGTCATTTGGCAGAAGCCCATATGCAGATTGACAATGATCACATTTATACACTCAGTAGGTAAGAGTTAGGGGCCTTGCTCAGGGGCCCAGAAGTGGCAGATTAGTGGTGGTGGGATGGCCTTTGATCAGATCTTTGTTTGAAAGGCCAATGTCTTAACCACTTAGCTGCCAGTTTAGTCAAATAAAGATCAATCTAAATAAATATAGACGGCTATTACTTATTGAATATATTTGATTGTAACGGAACATTTCAGAAAGTGAAAAAAGCTCAAAAAAGTCCCTCTTGTACATGCAGAATTAAAGCCATGTTCCTATAGCTATTTTATTATTATACTACTTCGATGCAGCAACTAGCTCCTCCTTAGAGGAGTAAAAATGTATGCATTGAAACCGCAGCATGTCATGCCTTCATATCGGTGAGGAATGCTGATATCTGCGTCATGCTTCAGGTGCTTTGGCACCATGCATTCAGCACTGGCATTTTTTCTGTTTCATGCTTTTGTGCAAATCAAAGTAACCATAATAATTCAAATGACTTTGCAAAAGGGTGGTATTTTTTTTTAATAAACATCAAAGTCACTTTCAGCTCATGCTTGTTAGGATTTTATTTCTACAAGCTTCATCATATGTTCTGTAGTTCATTATGCAAGTCTCCTAAACAGTCGCTTACAAAATCCTGGAGTGAAAAGACGTCTATAGTGGTTTGGTCTATAGTCACTCACCCTCTGATAAGAGGCACAGAAATCTGAAAGCCAGCACCAGGACTTAATGTGGAGGGCTGTAAGTGGGGTGATGTGGTGTGTGTGTGTGTGTGTGTGTGTGTGTGTGTGTGTGTGTGTGTGTGTGTGTGTGTGTGTGTGTGTGTGTGTGTGTGTGAGAGAGAGAGAGAGAACTGAGTTTTTTTTTATAAATCTGTTCTTCTTATAATGTCCTTTATAACATTCTGTGTTATTTATTATCAGCTGCCTGTGATCTGAGTGGGAACAATCAGTGTAGAACATATGCATGTAATGGGGAAAAGATCATGCTGGAGATCGTGGCTCATCAGAGGGTGCAGAGCAGTGGACAGGGCAGGCGGAGCAGAAGCAATCCTCTAGGGGTAAAGGGGTGAAAAAACCCGAACACAAACCTTTGGCTTTTAGACTTACCCTTGTGAGGTGTTACCAACAGGTCCAGAGTCTTCTGTGAGAGATTGGGCCAAATTGCCATCATCTCTTTTCTCAGCTCAGCATCCATTTGATGCTTATCAATACCCCCTAAACAGACAGTAACAGGGACAAACCACCATTCACACACACACACACACACACACACACTTCCTTATGTTAGCAACAATATGTACAAGTACAGTTCAGACATTATGTTTATGCAAAAAAAAAAGAAAAAAACGTCTGAACACAACTCCCTTGGCCCTGTGAGTTCCCCAGTAGTGAAGGTCAGGGCAAATTTATCAACACACTGCACTTAATGTTTTTCTCATTCTGCTTATTATGGATTAATCACATTAAGTGTCACCTGTAACAGGCCTGAATGTGTGATGTGTTCAGGGTCAAACTGCGACTTTGTCGAGTGTTAATTAGCACCAGCCTGCAATTTAACTTAAAGATGATGGAGAAGAAGAACATGAAGAACAGAAAAAAGATAATGAAGAATAAAGATTATAAATAATAAATAAAGATATCAAACCTTCCCCACCCTTGGCGATCTTGATGTCCAGAGCAGTGCGAATTAAGGCCATGAGGGTGGAGTTGAAGTGCACTGTGTTGTCATCTGCAACTGGTAAATCCATTCGCAGGAGCCTCTGCAGGGAGCCAATCACAACAGGTTAGCTTTTGGAAGTGTCAGTGTGTTTTTACCCTCCAGGAGGTGTGTGTGTGTGTGTGTGTGTGTGTGTGTGTGTGGTGTGTGTGAGAGAAAGATGTTGAAAGAAAACTGAAAGTCAGTTGGTATGTAATTGCGGTAGGATAAGCTCAGGGGCTTTCTGTGATCCTTCAGTCGGTCTGGAAGCACTCTGATCAGCGTAAAGCACTTTCAGTACTCTTTCAGTACTCTTTCAGTACTCTTCTGTATTTTTCAGAACTCTTCAGTACAAGTCAGGCTTTTTGGTTGTAATTAAGTGTCTTTCATATACAAGCAATTACCAATTTAGTTTTAGATGTCTGTGAGAGTATCATTTTATTACACCCTGATTAATTGTAGGCTGCTCTTGTTTATTAACTCTTTTTAATAATTCAAATTCTAGATCTGCTTTTTTGGTTGCACTCTAGTTTTAGTGCAGAAATGTCTAAAACAGCTCAACGTATTTCTACTGCAGCATGGCTTTGCACACTCACAGACTCACAAAGTCCACAGTCAGTTAGAGCTTCTCCTTGATGAGCATCACCAGATCAGAGTCAGGGTGAATGAACAGATTAGAGCAGAACATTCTCCTCCTGCTTTAATGTTCAGGCCATTCAGCTCTGCTCTGGAACTAATGTTGCTTCTGAATATATTTATATGTGCATATTTGAATGCTTGTGCAAAAAGTGTCACAATACCAGAGGACGACCTTTAGCATGCAACACACCTAAACCCCCCCCCACCACCACCACCACCACCACCACCACCACCACCACCACACGCACTCACATAAACTCCCGCATGCAACATCTCATGCATCCACATGCAGAACAGCAAGCAGCAGTGCAGCGCAATACAGAAAGCAGTGTTTGTTTAGTTGATTCTAGCTCCTTGCTTCATCTTAGTAGTGGTTGTCATTATTCAGGATTAAATGAATGAAATTGCTCGATCCAGACCCTCTGGTCTCTCAGACTGTTGGGTTAGATCAGAGCAGAATTCTCCCGAAAAAGATAAATGAAAATAAAAAAGACATTCAGTCATTTTGTGAGAAAGACGAAATGTTAACACTGAGGATCCAGTTATCTTTAGTTCAAGTGGGACTGCCTGAAGAACAGAACTAGGAAATGTGTGCAAGAAAGAAAGTGTTGAGAAGAAAAGAATAGAAGTGATGGGAAATTGACGGACAGAATGAGGAGGAGCAGTGGCTTGTGACTTTAGATTTAGTGAGACAGTTGTGTGTTACAGCACTGCGGACCATCTAATGAACGTTAAATGTACATTTCTAAGAGGTGGATGACAGTTGACACCATGAGGACATCAATCACACAGCAGTGTAACACCTCATTCTGAGCAACTTAAAATGTCCAGCCTTTACTTGTGTTCTAGAAAATGTCCTCAACATTTAATTAATGTTTCAGCTTCATGTCCAGTGAAACCTACACCTCAAAAACCACACAAAATACACCAAACCAGTCTAACAATGTGGAAACCTGAGAAGAACCTTTCTTGGTTTTCCTCAGACTCAGATGTACTGTATATAAAGGAACTGCCCCTGTGAGTGGAGCTCATTAAACCAGACATTGACCAGTTGGTGTGAAACAAAGTGGATGGAGGAGAAAGGAATAAATGACCATTTACTAAGGACCTTTAACAACTAACTGACTGCAAGCGTGAACTGTTAATAAAGACAAACTGTGCCATTGTTCTTAAAACCATTAGGAGAAGGGATCAGAACATGTTTTGGGAAAACTTAAAGAATTCATTATTTAAGGGTTCAGTTTGCTCATTTGAGACTCAATTTCAACTTCAATGAATAAAGAAAACAAAAGGTCATCAATCCTGATTGGGTTTGAGCCAATAATTCATAATGCTGCAAACCTCAACCAAACCAGCGTTCTCTACTGGGGAAAGAAAATCCTTCCATCATCTTTTCCAAAACAATCAGCTATAAATGTACAATCCGAATGTCTTTAAAAGTCTGTATAATAATAATAATTCTTAATCTAAACTAAATAATTTGAATGATCTGTAAGTTCATCGCTGTATAACTTCATACCATCACATAACTTCTTCCTGCTTGTTTTATCTGTAGCTCAAGGTCATCAATCCTGATTGGGTTTGAGCCAATAATTCATAATGCTGCAAACCTCAACCAAACCAGCGTTCTCTACTGGGAAAGAAAATCCTTCCATCATCTTTTCCAAAACAATCAGCTATAAATGTACAATCAGAATGTCTTTAAAAGTCTGTATAATAATAATAATTCTTAATCTAAACTAAATAATTTGAATGATCTGTAAGTTCATCACTGTATAACTTCATACCATCACATAACTTCTTCCTGCTTGTTTTATCTGTAGCTCTAAACTGAGCAGTACAGCGATGAACTTACAGATCATTCAAATCAATTCCTTTCGAGAAGAATTACTGAACAATAACTGGGGGATTTTCTGATAATCAATGTGAGATAAACGTGAGATTATGGGTGAGAAACTCAGGCACAAAACAAAGTAAAAAAAAGATGATGCAGGATAATTTAATAATTTAAAAGAAAGAGATAGAGAAAGAAGAGATAAAATAGAAAAAAGAAAAGATTCCTTTCATAATCCATAATTTAACAATAAAACTGATGGAAAGATTAGTCCTAATTCTCCTCCACTCTGAGACTGAAAGCATGCAGGATCCCTGAGGAGCTTTACAGTAGTACAGTCATGGATTCCTCTGTTTCTCATTAACATTTAATATTAAACCATTTAGCTATTTTATATTTTCATGATTTTTCTTGTGTAATTTTTCGTCTGTTTCCTTCTGCCTCCCCTTTCAGTTCTGCTGATCTAAACCGGTACAGCTCTGGACTAAACTTAATCTAAACCGGTACAGCTCTGGACTAAACTTAATCTAAACCGGTACAGCTCTGGACTAAACTTAATCTAAACCGGTACAGCTCTGGACTAAACTTAATCTAAACCGGTACAGCTCTGGACTAAACTTAATCTAAACCGGTACAGCTCTGGACTAAACTTAATCTAAACCGGTACAGCTCTGGACTAAACTTAATCTAAACCGGTACAGCTCTGGACTAAACTTAATCTAAACCGGTACAGCTCTGGACTAAACTTAATCTAAACCGGTACAGCTCTGGACTAAACTTAATCTAAACCGGTACAGCTCTGGACTAAACTTAATCTAAACCGGTACAGCTCTGGACTAAACTTAATCTAAACCGGTACAGCTCTGGACTAAACTTAATCTAAACCGGTACAGCTCTGGACTAAACTTAATCTAAACCGGTACAGCTCTGGACTAAACTTAATCTAAACCGGTACAGCTCTGGACTAAACTTAATCTAAACCGGTACAGCTCTGGACTAAACTTAATCTAAACCGGTACAGCTCTGGACTAAACTTAATCTAAACCGGTACAGCTCTGGACTAAACTTAATCTAAACCGGTACAGCTCTGGACTAAACTTAATCTAAACCGGTACAGCTCTGGACTAAACTTAATCTAAACCGGTACAGCTCTGGACTAAACTTAATCTAAACCGGTACAGCTCTGGACTAAACTTAATCTAAACCGGTACAGCTCTGGACTAAACTTAATCTAAACCGGTACAGCTCTGGACTAAACTTAATCTAAACCGGTACAGCTCTGGACTAAACTTAATCTAAACCGGTACAGCTCTGGACTAAACTTAATCTAAACCGGTACAGCTCTGGACTAAACTTAATCTAAACCGGTACAGCTCTGGACTAAACTTAATCTAAACCGGTACAGCTCTGGACTAAACTTAATCTAAACCGGTACAGCTCTGGACTAAACTTAATCTAAACCGGTACAGCTCTGGACTAAACTTAATCTAAACCGGTACAGCTCTGGACTAAACTTAATCTAAACCGGTACAGCTCTGGACTAAACTTAATCTAAACCGGTACAGCTCTGGACTAAACTTAATCTAAACCGGTACAGCTCTGGACTAAACTTAATCTAAACCGGTACAGCTCTGGACTAAACTTAATCTAAACCGGTACAGCTCTGGACTAAACTTAATCTAAACCGGTACAGCTCTGGACTAAACTTAATCTAAACCGGTACAGCTCTGGACTAAACTTAATCTAAACCGGTACAGCTCTGGACTAAACTTAATCTAAACCGGTACAGCTCTGGACTAAACTTAATCTAAACCGGTACAGCTCTGGACTAAACTTAATCTAAACCGGTACAGCTCTGGACTAAACTTAATCTAAACCGGTACAGCTCTGGACTAAACTTAATCTAAACCGGTACAGCTCTGGACTAAACTTAATCTAAACCGGTACAGCTCTGGACTAAACTTAATCTAAACCGGTACAGCTCTGGACTAAACTTAATCTAAACCGGTACAGCTCTGGACTAAACTTAATCTAAACCGGTACAGCTCTGGACTAAACTTAATCTAAACCGGTACAGCTCTGGACTAAACTTAATCTAAACCGGTACAGCTCTGGACTAAACTTAATCTAAACCGGTACAGCTCTGGACTAAACTTAATCTAAACCGGTACAGCTCTGGACTAAACTTAATCTAAACCGGTACAGCTCTGGACTAAACTTAATCTAAACCGGTACAGCTCTGGACTAAACTTAATCTAAACCGGTACAGCTCTGGACTAAACTTAATCTAAACCGGTACAGCTCTGGACTAAACTTAATCTAAACCGGTACAGCTCTGGACTAAACTTAATCTAAACCGGTACAGCTCTGGACTAAACTTAATCTAAACCGGTACAGCTCTGGACTAAACTTAATCTAAACCGGTACAGCTCTGGACTAAACTTAATCTAAACCGGTACAGCTCTGGACTAAACTTAATCTAAACCGGTACAGCTCTGGACTAAACTTAATCTAAACCGGTACAGCTCTGGACTAAACTTAATCTAAACCGGTACAGCTCTGGACTAAACTTAATCTAAACCGGTACAGCTCTGGACTAAACTTAATCTAAACCGGTACAGCTCTGGACTAAACTTAATCTAAACCGGTACAGCTCTGGACTAAACTTAATCTAAACCGGTACAGCTCTGGACTAAACTTAATCTAAACCGGTACAGCTCTGGACTAAACTTAATCTAAACCGGTACAGCTCTGGACTAAACTTAATCTAAACCGGTACAGCTCTGGACTAAACTTAATCTAAACCGGTACAGCTCTGGACTAAACTTAATCTAAACCGGTACAGCTCTGGACTAAACTTAATCTAAACCGGTACAGCTCTGGACTAAACTTAATCTAAACCGGTACAGCTCTGGACTAAACTTAATCTAAACCGGTACAGCTCTGGACTAAACTTAATCTAAACCGGTACAGCTCTGGACTAAACTTAATCTAAACCGGTACAGCTCTGGACTAAACTTAATCTAAACCGGTACAGCTCTGGACTAAACTTAATCTAAACCGGTACAGCTCTGGACTAAACTTAATCTAAACCGGTACAGCTCTGGACTAAACTTAATCTAAACCGGTACAGCTCTGGACTAAACTTAATCTAAACCGGTACAGCTCTGGACTAAACTTAATCTAAACCGGTACAGCTCTGGACTAAACTTAATCTAAACCGGTACAGCTCTGGACTAAACTTAATCTAAACCGGTACAGCTCTGGACTAAACTTAATCTAAACCGGTACAGCTCTGGACTAAACTTAATCTAAACCGGTACAGCTCTGGACTAAACTTAATCTAAACCGGTACAGCTCTGGACTAAACTTAATCTAAACCGGTACAGCTCTGGACTAAACTTAATCTAAACCGGTACAGCTCTGGACTAAACTTAATCTAAACCGGTACAGCTCTGGACTAAACTTAATCTAAACCGGTACAGCTCTGGACTAAACTTAATCTAAACCGGTACAGCTCTGGACTAAACTTAATCTAAACCGGTACAGCTCTGGACTAAACTTAATCTAAACCGGTACAGCTCTGGACTAAACTTAATCTAAACCGGTACAGCTCTGGACTAAACTTAATCTAAACCGGTACAGCTCTGGACTAAACTTAATCTAAACCGGTACAGCTCTGGACTAAACTTAATCTAAACCGGTACAGCTCTGGACTAAACTTAATCTAAACCGGTACAGCTCTGGACTAAACTTAATCTAAACCGGTACAGCTCTGGACTAAACTTAATCTAAACCGGTACAGCTCTGGACTAAACTTAATCTAAACCGGTACAGCTCTGGACTAAACTTAATCTAAACCGGTACAGCTCTGGACTAAACTTAATCTAAACCGGTACAGCTCTGGACTAAACTTAATCTAAACCGGTACAGCTCTGGACTAAACTTAATCTAAACCGGTACAGCTCTGGACTAAACTTAATCTAAACCGGTACAGCTCTGGACTAAACTTAATCTAAACCGGTACAGCTCTGGACTAAACTTAATCTAAACCGGTACAGCTCTGGACTAAACTTAATCTAAACCGGTACAGCTCTGGACTAAACTTAATCTAAACCGGTACAGCTCTGGACTAAACTTAATCTAAACCGGTACAGCTCTGGACTAAACTTAATCTAAACCGGTACAGCTCTGGACTAAACTTAATCTAAACCGGTACAGCTCTGGACTAAACTTAATCTAAACCGGTACAGCTCTGGACTAAACTTAATCTAAACCGGTACAGCTCTGGACTAAACTTAATCTAAACCGGTACAGCTCTGGACTAAACTTAATCTAAACCGGTACAGCTCTGGACTAAACTTAATCTAAACCGGTACAGCTCTGGACTAAACTTAATCTAAACCGGTACAGCTCTGGACTAAACTTAATCTAAACCGGTACAGCTCTGGACTAAACTTAATCTAAACCGGTACAGCTCTGGACTAAACTTAATCTAAACCGGTACAGCTCTGGACTAAACTTAATCTAAACCGGTACAGCTCTGGACTAAACTTAATCTAAACCGGTACAGCTCTGGACTAAACTTAATCTAAACCGGTACAGCTCTGGACTAAACTTAATCTAAACCGGTACAGCTCTGGACTAAACTTAATCTAAACCGGTACAGCTCTGGACTAAACTTAATCTAAACCGGTACAGCTCTGGACTAAACTTAATCTAAACCGGTACAGCTCTGGACTAAACTTAATCTAAACCGGTACAGCTCTGGACTAAACTTAATCTAAACCGGTACAGCTCTGGACTAAACTTAATCTAAACCGGTACAGCTCTGGACTAAACTTAATCTAAACCGGTACAGCTCTGGACTAAACTTAATCTAAACCGGTACAGCTCTGGACTAAACTTAATCTAAACCGGTACAGCTCTGGACTAAACTTAATCTAAACCGGTACAGCTCTGGACTAAACTTAATCTAAACCGGTACAGCTCTGGACTAAACTTAATCTAAACCGGTACAGCTCTGGACTAAACTTAATCTAAACCGGTACAGCTCTGGACTAAACTTAATCTAAACCGGTACAGCTCTGGACTAAACTTAATCTAAACCGGTACAGCTCTGGACTAAACTTAATCTAAACCGGTACAGCTCTGGACTAAACTTAATCTAAACCGGTACAGCTCTGGACTAAACTTAATCTAAACCGGTACAGCTCTGGACTAAACTTAATCTAAACCGGTACAGCTCTGGACTAAACTTAATCTAAACCGGTACAGCTCTGGACTAAACTTAATCTAAACCGGTACAGCTCTGGACTAAACTTAATCTAAACCGGTACAGCTCTGGACTAAACTTAATCTAAACCGGTACAGCTCTGGACTAAACTTAATCTAAACCGGTACAGCTCTGGACTAAACTTAATCTAAACCGGTACAGCTCTGGACTAAACTTAATCTAAACCGGTACAGCTCTGGACTAAACTTAATCTAAACCGGTACAGCTCTGGACTAAACTTAATCTAAACCGGTACAGCTCTGGACTAAACTTAATCTAAACCGGTACAGCTCTGGACTAAACTTAATCTAAACCGGTACAGCTCTGGACTAAACTTAATCTAAACCGGTACAGCTCTGGACTAAACTTAATCTAAACCGGTACAGCTCTGGACTAAACTTAATCTAAACCGGTACAGCTCTGGACTAAACTTAATCTAAACCGGTACAGCTCTGGACTAAACTTAATCTAAACCGGTACAGCTCTGGACTAAACTTAATCTAAACCGGTACAGCTCTGGACTAAACTTAATCTAAACCGGTACAGCTCTGGACTAAACTTAATCTAAACCGGTACAGCTCTGGACTAAACTTAATCTAAACCGGTACAGCTCTGGACTAAACTTAATCTAAACCGGTACAGCTCTGGACTAAACTTAATCTAAACCGGTACAGCTCTGGACTAAACTTAATCTAAACCGGTACAGCTCTGGACTAAACTTAATCTAAACCGGTACAGCTCTGGACTAAACTTAATCTAAACCGGTACAGCTCTGGACTAAACTTAATCTAAACCGGTACAGCTCTGGACTAAACTTAATCTAAACCGGTACAGCTCTGGACTAAACTTAATCTAAACCGGTACAGCTCTGGACTAAACTTAATCTAAACCGGTACAGCTCTGGACTAAACTTAATCTAAACCGGTACAGCTCTGGACTAAACTTAATCTAAACCGGTACAGCTCTGGACTAAACTTAATCTAAACCGGTACAGCTCTGGACTAAACTTAATCTAAACCGGTACAGCTCTGGACTAAACTTAATCTAAACCGGTACAGCTCTGGACTAAACTTAATCTAAACCGGTACAGCTCTGGACTAAACTTAATCTAAACCGGTACAGCTCTGGACTAAACTTAATCTAAACCGGTACAGCTCTGGACTAAACTTAATCTAAACCGGTACAGCTCTGGACTAAACTTAATCTAAACCGGTACAGCTCTGGACTAAACTTAATCTAAACCGGTACAGCTCTGGACTAAACTTAATCTAAACCGGTACAGCTCTGGACTAAACTTAATCTAAACCGGTACAGCTCTGGACTAAACTTAATCTAAACCGGTACAGCTCTGGACTAAACTTAATCTAAACCGGTACAGCTCTGGACTAAACTTAATCTAAACCGGTACAGCTCTGGACTAAACTTAATCTAAACCGGTACAGCTCTGGACTAAACTTAATCTAAACCGGTACAGCTCTGGACTAAACTTAATCTAAACCGGTACAGCTCTGGACTAAACTTAATCTAAACCGGTACAGCTCTGGACTAAACTTAATCTAAACCGGTACAGCTCTGGACTAAACTTAATCTAAACCGGTACAGCTCTGGACTAAACTTAATCTAAACCGGTACAGCTCTGGACTAAACTTAATCTAAACCGGTACAGCTCTGGACTAAACTTAATCTAAACCGGTACAGCTCTGGACTAAACTTAATCTAAACCGGTACAGCTCTGGACTAAACTTAATCTAAACCGCTACAGCTCCCAGGGACAAACATCTGAATTACTTTCTAAACTACACACTTTCTCTTATTTCTCTCTCCCCTAAGTGAGAGTGAACATGGGAGTGAACAACTTTCCAAACACTGTAGATTTCTGCACTATTTTCATAAAATAAAACTCAAGAATAATTCACTAAAATCTGCCCTCAGCATTTCACAATATTCTCTTCTCATGATGCTTCATAAGGAGAGCAGTCCTGTGTATAGAGACGCTGCTAATGGTCTTGAGGCATTTCTTTTTAAAGATTACAGTCCTGGACACGCAATTGATATTTTAACGATGTGCAGTTATAAAGTAAATCGCAAAACCCAAACAAAACACACCTACAGAGAACATGCATGCATCACCAGATGGGTTAGTAGATCAGAGAAGTGTGTATGCGCAATGAAAGTGCGTTCTTTCCCTGCATTATTCAGTCTATTAAAATGCATTTTAATGCTCACACAGATATGGAGCACAAAATATGTACCTTTATTTTTTATATCAAAACATTATTAATACATTTGTAACTGCAGCTTGAAGCATCACATGTCCTTCTGAGCTGCAGCAATGAAAGTGCGTTCTTTCCCTGCATTATTCAGTCTATTAAAATGCATTTTAATGCTCACACAGATATGGAGCACAAAATATGTACCTTTATTTTTTATATCAAAACATTATTAATACATTCATGTCATCATACATGTCCCTTTGAGCTGCAGTTAATCTGCAGTGTGTAAATACATCGAGATGCTGCTTCAGATGCAGCTTCTGTTTTCTCTGCATTATAAAGAGGAATGTTGTTGATACTGATTTCATTTGCTTTGTAACAGACTGAATGACTTATTATTATTATTATTGACCGATTCAATGCAAGAATTTGACAAAAAAAAGATGCAGACTTTTAGATAAAAAAGTTAAAGTATTGTAAAAGCGTAATCTGTGTTATTGCTGTGAACTGACCAACACACTAAATATGAAGAATATTAAACATTTGTCCACATTCTCACCAGGAAGGAGCAGAGAAAGATGAAGGAGACGAAGTAAAGGTAAGCGAACTCGCTTCCACACTCGGGCTCCGTGTTCCCAGAGAGAGGATCGCACTCCTTCCCTCCCAAACACGACAGCATGATGTCATGCCACGCCTCTCCGGTCGCACTCCTGCACATTCACACAGTTACAACACGGCTACAGAAGAAGAACACGGCTACAGAAGAATAGCACGGCTACAGAATAAGAACACGGCTACAGAAGAAGAACACGGCTACAGAAGAAGAACACGGCTACAGAATAAGAACACGGCTACAGAAGAAGAACACGGCTACAGAAGAAGAACACGGCTACAGAAGAAGAACACGGCTACAGAAGAACACGGCTACAGAATAAGAACACGGCTACAGAAGAAGAACACGGCTACAGAAGAAGAACACGGGTACAGAAGAAGAACACGGCTACAGAAGAAGAACACGGCTACAGAAGAACACGGCTACAGAAGAAGAACACGGCTACAGAAGAAGAACACGGCTACAGAAGAACACGGCTACAGAAGAAGAACACGGCTACAGAAGAAGAACACGGCTACAGAAGAAGAACACGGCTACAGAAGAAGAACACGGCTACAGAAGAAGAACACGGCTACAGAATAAGAACACGGCTACAGAAGAACACGGCTACAGAAGAAGAACACGGCTACAGAAGAAGAACACGGCTACAGAAGAAGAACACGGCTACAGAAGAACACGGCTACAGAAGAACACGGCTACAGAAGAAGAACACGGCTACAGAAGAAGAACACGGCTACAGAAGAAGAACATGGCTACAGAAGAACACGGCTACAGAAGAAGAACACGGCTACAGAAGAAGAACACGGCTACAGAAGAAGAACACGGCTACAGAAGAACACGGCTACAGTAGAACACAGTCACTGCTACGAGCAGAAGGCTGTGTTAGAAGAAACTCACCTGAAAAGCAGAATCAGAGCCTGGAAAAAAGTCCTGAAGTTGTTGTGCTGGTTGATGGAGCTTTCTTTGTCCTCCTCGATTGCGATGTTCCCAAAGAGCTATGAGACATGTGATATCTTCTTAATTTTTCTGCCACAAAGGGTTGTTTAATATTTTCTACATTCTGTTTTAAAGTAAACTCATTGTTCTTAAAGAGGAGGCTTCTGTTCCCATCTCACCTGCATGCCGATGATGGCGTAGATGAAGAACAGCATAGCAATGAGTAGGCACACATACGGCAAAGCCTGCACACACACACACACACACACACACACACACACACACACACACACACTGAGTGTTCAGGTACCAGTGCAGTGAGTTACTGGAAAAAATGCTTTGAGATGTTCAGAAGCTCTGAATCCACTGCTTTCTACCAACTACTCTTATCATCTCATCAAAGCAGCTGTTACACCATAGGATTGTGTCTGTGTTTGAGTTTTTATAAAAGTGTGTTTGTTCTTGTTTTACCTTAAAGGACTGAACAAAAGTCCAGAGAAGGATGCGAATAGTTTCCCCCTGCCTGAGGAGTTTAATGAGACGAGCAGCCCTGAAGAGTCTCAGAAAACTCAGATTGATGAAGTTATTCTACAGAAAGGATAGACAGACAAACAGGGAGATGCAGATAGATAGATAGATAGATAGATAGATAGATAGATAGATAGATAGATAGATAGATAGATAGATAGATAGATAAGAGAGATGTTGGTTTCTTGTTAAGTCATTATTTCTAGGTTTGTATTTGTGTGCAAAATTAAAAGGGTTAAAAAAAAAAAATAAGGAAGGTACAGAGGCGTTCGAAAATGAGACTGAAGGTGGCAGCACCGAGCAGAACCAGCATTACGGAGAGAGGGAGAGCAGCAGGAAGAGAAAGAAATGAAGGAAGGATGGAGTGCAATTCAGACAGAAATGATAGAACCCAAATATCTTCATACACTTTGAAAAGATGGTGCAAAACCCTTAAATCCAAGCTTCCATCAACCAAATGCACTGACCAGAAAGGTCAAAGTTCAACACATCTAGACCATGGCATGCTAATCTCATACACACCCAACAGCAGCTCACACTGAGTTCCTGCACAGTCAAAGGTTTTGGGTTTAAGGATAATAAGAAAAATTTGCATACATTTAACACTAAAATCTAAAAACAGGATCTCAAACCACAAACATTCATCAAAAACTAATAAAAAGAGTGAACATGGTTTCTCTCGTTTATCTCCTACTGTGTGTTGAGTTTCACATCTTCTCCTCATATCCCAGGTTTTGTCTGTGTGTGTGTGTGTGTGTGTGTGTGTGTGTGTGTGTGTGTGTGTACATTGCATTCTGTGAGGGATTCCTGTGTTCCCAGGATGAACTCAAGATCCACCACGTTATCATCACAAGGTTTTATCTACAGACGGGAACACAACACAACTTGCGTACGGAATCCGACGCTGCACAATAATTGTATAGAAGCAAAACTTTCTGTCACTAAAAGCAGATAAACATCAGTGTGTAAATGATCAAAAAACTAACTGAGAAAATGTTGCATGCTGATTTTATTAGTTTCTGAGCCTTAATATGGATTTGGGCTTTTACAGATCCTGATCTTCTGTCTGTAAATAACCATAAATAATAAACACTGAAGTTTGATCCACTTATTCAATGATATCCTTAAACCCAGCACCCCATTTTTCACACACACACCACACACACACACACACACACACACACACACACACACACACACACACACACACACACATAAGGACATGTGGATTCATGGATTATGCAAGTGTGTGCATGCAGAAGGTCTTTTCACCAGGAACCCATCATGAGATCAGCTCCACCTTCACCATGCTACAGAACAAGCAGTGAGCTCTACTGGGGGTGTGGGCGTGTGGGCGTGGGTGTGGGCGTGGCTGTGTGTTCCTTACACCTGGATTTGGTTTCTATTCGCTATTTGAATTGTGCACTGTCTTGAGACTACTATATTTACTGTTGCAGGTGTGTTTGTGTGTGTGTGTGTGTGTGTGTGTGTGTGTGTGTGTGTGTGTAAGGGAAATATTATAAAGGTATATATATATATATATATATATGGTGTAGCACCCCAAGCAGATGGCCAGAGGTCATTATAGTCAAGCACATGCATCATCATCATCATCACCATCATCATCAGCCACAGCAGAATAACAAATGCATTAAGATTTCCAAAAAATTACAAACCATCTACAATGGAGATGTTGCAGATGCATGGTTTATAGCAGCATTTTTGGAGGTTGATATAACAACCAGTGTGATTGGCCAGCCAGGCCACAGACGGACACATGAGTTTCATAGTGCATTTTGATTGGATGAATTCATCAGAGGGCGGAGTCGCCATTATAGCAGAGATTAAAGAAAGCATGTAAAAAAAAGATAAAACCAGGAATGAATAATTCATAAGCAGAACATCATAATTTAAATTAGCAGTTAAAACACATTAACAAAAAATGTAGCAATTTTATATAAAAACAGAATTCATTGAAATAAAAACATTTAAAATAGAACTTAACCTTTTTTCTATTTAAGCGGAAAAATTTACGATCTCTCTCTCTCTCTCTCTCTTTCTCTCTCTCTCTCTCTCTCTCTCTCTTTCTCT